>JABFEB020000038.1:17384350-17396524 GCA_019775895.2 Stomatorhinus ivindoensis | reverse complement strand
TACTCGCAGTACTGGGGTCGAAGGATGGGCGCCCCTACCTGTACTCGCAGTACTGGGGTCCAAGGATGGGGGTGATGAGGCCAGAGCCCCTAGCTGTACTCGCAGTACTGGGGTCCAAGGATGGGGGCCATGAGGCCAGAGCCCCTAGCTGTACTCGCAGTACTGGGGTCCAAGGATGGGGGTCATGAGGCCAGAGCCCCTAGCTGTACTCGCAGTACTGGGGTCCAAGGATGGGCGCCCCTACCTGTACTCGCAGTACTGGGGTCGAAGGATGGGCGCCCCTACCTGTACTCGCAGTACTGGGGTCGAAGGATGGGCGCCCCTACCTGTACTCGCAGTACTCGCAGCTGTACGGCTTCTCATTGCTGTGGCGGAACTTGACATGATTTCGCAGCGAGGAGGGCGATGGGCACGTCATGTCGCACAGAGGGCACTTGTAGTGGTTCACTATAGCAGAGGGGGGAAAGAAAGGGGGGGGGGGCAGCCAATCAGAGCACCCACTGCCATTTCGCACACGCTGGTGATTGCCCGGAGTCTGCACGAGTGCTGTGTAATTATGCAGAGTGCACGATTTAGTACAACCACAGCTGAGTTTGAAAGCACAGAAACTTTGACCCCCCCCCCCCCCACCATACTCGTGGCACAAAAACCACATGGCCTGGTACATGCACATCCGGTTTAGATGTGCTCCAGCAAGACCGGCCAGACAGCCCCCCCCTTACCAGTCTAAGCCAAAAATATACAGAGCTACTAATCAAGCCGGACACTGGGGCTTTTACGGTAATTTGATTTGCCACGTAATTTTGCGAATGTCTAGACATTTAGGGTATAATTTGAAATCTCAGCAAACAAAAGTCTGACAAATTGGGACAGCATTGTTTCTGAAAACACCGGCAAAATACCGTATACGGGAAGTCCGGACAGGCCCCCAAGCCTACAGGACACACACGCCCGTAAAGGCACATTTTTTTCTCACCTTCCACAAACTTCCACAAACACCTAAAACAGCCGCATTATTATTTCCCAGTCTATTTGCGTAGCATTAAAATTAGTAACATAAATGTGGGTCTATGACGTATACCAGCCTACAGAGGTATATGATCATTATTTCTATACCACCAATCAAATGCCAATTGGAAACACAAATCAAGAAACCTTCATATGTCTTGCCGTCTAGTTCTGTTTCGGTTTTAATTCTGATGCCATCATGGCCACGATACAGAGAGCAGGACCCCCCGAGACAGAGAGCAGGACCCCCCCGAGCCTGAGGTCAGCACTAACCATGGTTTCTCATGTGGTCTCTCAGGAGCCTCTCAGTGGCGAAACGTTTGGAGCAATGTGAACATTGGAACCTCTGACCTGGAAGGCAAGCAGACCAAACACCCAGGTACATGAATCCCGGGCTCTTATCTCCGACCCCAATCCCTCCCCCCAATAAAAAAGGGCTTGCAAAATACTGGGAAGTTTCCATGGGAATTAATAGGAATATGCAGGAATTAATGGGAATAAACTGGAAATTTGCAAAATTGCAGGTCAAACATCTTGATGACACTAATAATGATATTACTGTGTAACCAAGTGCTTGTAATTATGTGCGTAAAAGCACAGCGTATCTGACAGCTTGTGCGTTCTACAGAGTTCAATATTTCCAAAATCCCCCTGCTTAACTTGGAATTGAAAGTTTCTAGAAATTTTCTGCTCTTTTGCAACCCTACTTCCCATGGAAAGTTTCCAGAAATTTTCTGCTCTTCTGCAACCCTACTTCCCATGGAAAGTTTCTAGAAATTTTCCACCCCTTGGCAACCCTAAACAAAAAAATACTTTATGATAAGGTGGCCTGGACGCCGTGCCTCACCCTCAATGGCAGTTTGCCGGCGAATGTGGTCGAAGAACTTGGTGTTGTTGGCGAACATGCCCCCGCAGGTGGGGCAGGCCACCACCTTCTCCTGCGTGTGACTGCGCAGGTGCTCCCGCAGTTTGAATCGGCCCCTGAAGGTAGCCTCACAGTCTGCAACACAGGCGCGAACATACAGATCCCTTCTTGAGCTTTCGGGGCAGCTTCCGCGATCCTACCGATCCCCGCGGCTCTCGGCGGCCATCCTCACCCTTCCAGCCGCAGTGCAGCACGCTCTCTTCCTTGCCGTCGGACGTCATCTCCGTACAGAGTCCATGCATTTCCACGTGTCGGTAAAACCACTCGGGATTCTCCAGCAAGGTCTGAGGCACACGTACACAGTGAGAACTGGGCACCCGGATCAGACCTCCAGCATCACATAGGGCACCGATATTTACGGAGACAACCAAACTCAGGAATTACGCAGAATAAACTGACGCGTGTCGGCATTCCAGGCCGTCCCGCTCACCTCGCAGTGCTCCCACTGGCACAGGAAGTTGTCCGAGATGTCGGGCACAATATTGCGATTCTGCAGGCCCAGGGCGCAGGATCCTAGATCAGGATGGTTTTCCAAGACAGCCTGCCCCCACTGCTTCAACTTGGTGTGGTAACAGTGGAAGTAGACGTGGCGCAGAAGCTCCCCGGGACACTCTACCGCACAGAAGCCGCATTCACGCCACAGGCAGCTCTGCTCTTCTGCTGCAAGAACAAGCAAGAGAAACTCCCTCACCGCTCCAAAGAGGCGCAATTTCACGATTTATCAGAAAAAGGCAGATTTCCATGAAATGAAAAAAGAAAAAAAAAATCGCTGCGTATGGGAATACTACAATTCCACTCTCAAAAACCGAGAAGAAACAACGTGATCTGTGCATTTTACGACTATTCAGCGACATTCTGCACACATCAGTTATTAAAAAAACAGTTCTGCGTACACAACTCAGCTTTTCCATTCAAGTCTGCACACGTATTCATATGTATGTAACAGTTAAATTACCTTGTAAAGAGTCTGCAGGGTTTGCAAACTACCCCAAAGCCTTTTATGCAGCCAATTTTAGGTATATAATATAACTATAATAAAGCCGTAGATTTCTTGCCCGAGCCTGAAAGCGAGTGCAACCCCGAGTTTGTCTTAATCGAGGGAAAAAACGTTTTTAGCGGACATTCAGGCACTAACCCAGGGCGTCGGGTTCCTCCTCCTCGTCTTCCAGCTGCAGCGCCTTGAGATGCTTTTCCACGTGCTCGCAGAAGTCCTGCATCCTTCTGAAGGCCTCCTGACAGGACCCCCATTCGCACGCCAGCTCCACCGACACATTCTCCCGCCGCTGACGTTTGCTCGGCGCCATAGCTCGGCTCTGCCCGAAAACAAACGACGCTTCAGTTCATGAAACATTACTGTGGCGCTCAGCCCCCGCAGCAAAAGACGAGTCTCCGGCTTACAAGCAGGCGATTACACTACACATAGCTACTCTCTTAGAAATACCGCGCTTATAGAAGCCACGTAGTAATTTATTACAGAGATGTGATTCTGCGACTAAACATTTTTCTGGCAAAGTGGCCAGCAAATTGCACCTAACGCATTCACTCTTTCAGCGTGGTAGGTACTCCAAAACAACCCATAATAAAATGCAATGATTCCCAGACTTGGTTATAATCAAAGATAAAAACTAATACCTGTCAAACAACTGTTCTGAAAACCTTAACTTGGCTAGCTAATAACAAACCAAGTGAATAACACTATCCATAGCATTTCCTGCTTGGTCTCCCGCACTCTTAGAAATAAACCAATACAACACGACGCTCAAGTGACTAACCAATGATGGACCTGATGAGTATGACTGACATAAGTATTGACCAATAAATAACTAGCATTTGGAAGACTCTTTTTGAGGAACGTGGTACGTCTGATATTTTGTTCCCTTAACTACATAGCAGGTTTCTAATAGTTCCCATTGACATTAGTGCATTAAATTAATTAACATAGGCTACTTCGATAGGTCAGTTGACATCCAAATTATAATGTTAACCAAATGCAGAAATTTTAATATAAATATAAATCGCGTTCGTTTTCGGTTGGTTATATGAGGTCTATATTTAATGTATAAATAATTTGATCCTTAACGATACTCAGAACAACATAGTTTTGTACTGTAGCATCATTTTCTTTTTTCTTAGCGGTTGGATGGCATAAAATAAATGCATTTTAAAAGTTAACAGATATATATTTTGTAATGCTAAAGATTAACAACAAGAGGCCCCAATAATAATAAACAACTTTCCGTTACCTGTTTGATATGAAATATAAATTTCATAATAAAATACATAAAAACTTGACGCACATACAACGCATACGTAGACTGTGTATTTTCTATACAACTACACATCGAAAGTGAAAACATTAATGTCAACGTTCAAAATGATTTCCACTTTGACGGTGGTTGTAAAGTTGGTGTAGCCTATCAAAGCTAACGCAAGACGGATCAACTAGCCACACAGATGACAGGCAATCTGTTATATCCACTACTTTTATTAACAAAGAATGAGCGAATAATGTCCCAGAACTACAACGTGTGTAGTCTTTACAGACGCTGTAATGAGTTCAAAGAGAAATATATAGGCCTATTGTTTAAGACACCTGCCAGCATTTTACAGAGGCATTCGACATGCAGTGTTATTTAAAATCATTTAATTTCACTCCAGATCAGTTGATATGTTAATTTAAACGCTGTGACATAAGTGTGCTCTTACACGCAACGGTATAAGGCGCTCTGTCCCTTTAACTGGGAGCGCTGCATGCACGCTGTTCTCGCTGCGATTTGACAGCCCGTCTGTTGTTGCGCATTACAGACTATGGCGCTGCTGCTGCTGTTACTGCTGCTGGAAGGAGGAGTTCAGTCGCTATTCCGGGACCGCCGCTGACAGGGACGGGCATCAGCGATTGAAGTGCTCGGTGAAGGATAAGAGAAACGAACACAAACCGCGATCATTGCAATCGCCGCTAAATACATGAGCGGCGGCAGGATGGATACATGCCGGCGATGACTCAGGATAGGAGCGGAAATTAGAAAATAGCGTTTAACATGATTACTGACACAATGTAGCCAGCTGGCGTGATTACAAAACAATGTTGCATGAAAGCTAGGGCTCCAGTCGTGTTCACTACCACGATTTTACAGCGCTACCACTGGATTAATGGTAGCAAGGTACCTGCTATTTCGGAAGGAAATACAACGGTAATAATTCCTTTCTAGCCCTCTATATATGGGCTGCAATGCTGTTAAACACAGACGTTGATATCGTTTGCGATTGGCATCGAAGGGATTTTAATGCAGGCAAGCGGTCTTGAAAGTGGATGTTACTCCGGTGTAATTGACCCGCCACCTTTACTTAGTCGCCAAAACAAGACGCAGAAATGGAGTATTTGTTTAACGCGATTATATGTTGAATCGGCTACGGCGGCAGCGCGTTAGACGATAGCGATAGAAAACCAAATAATGCGAGACCGGAACCTCTGTATCTCCGGCACGTCAGTTCTGCACTGTAATCGGGGGAGTTTTTCGCTCCGCTAATTCATTGGCCAAGGACATACGGAGAAAATGAGATCAAAATTGGTTTAATTGGAATTTAATTATGAAGCTGATGTTGTGTTCAGGTGACCACGCGGCGTTAGTTTGTGAGTAGAGCGCTGTGTTGCCTCGAATGACTGGAGATAAACCGGGAAAGTCCGCAACTATTCCGAGCTAACTTAAAATGTCATGTGTCTTGCTAATTTTAATGGTGGGACTATATAGCTGAATAAAATATTGTAGGCCTACGTTCTTTTCTCGGGAAATAGAAAATGCTTGAACGGCTGCTTGTTTGACACATTTGTAGGCTATATACACGTTATATAGGGTATGATACGTACAGAATAGTATGCAGACACCACGGTAAAGTTTCTGACATTCAAATAATCAGCTTTCTCATTTTCCCCACAGCAGAATACTTCGTTGGAATATATGAAATCCTCCGGCAGTAATGCTTCTACAAGATATTAGTTGGATGATTCTAGTGACTCTGTTCTTCACTTCCCTTCTGATCGTGATTACTTGGCTGGTCCAGTATTCACGGACCGTACTGCGCGCCCGGAGTTCGAAACCTGCCGGTCAGAAGCTTCGGAAGAGCCCGTCGTGGGACCAGGTCAAGGTCGGGGGTATTTGGGGATCGCTGCAGAAGCTGCGCTTCGGACGGGATGTGGGCGGAGGAGACTCCGGAGCGGCCGAGAAGGGCTTGCTGTCGTCGTTGTTCTCTTTCAGGACGTTCCGGGAAAACTGGCAGCGCGCTTGGGTGCGGGCACTTAACGAGCAAGCCTGCAGACACGGGGTGAGTCTGATTCCCCAATGCTGACCCGTGCTGATCTCAACATTTGTCTCACAAAGGGGTGTGCATCTGCTGAATACAGTAACGGAGGCGATTGCATAAAGAATTTTATACACCCGGTATGCTCGATTTTAATACACTGAACTAAACCGGGTTATAAGGGAAAAAAGGTCAGTATTATATAGACATTAATGGAATTGTGATTCATTAGGCCTACACATTATAATATTCGCATAAAGTTGGGCTTATTTGACAGAAATCACAGTGCAAGCAATGCCTAGGTACTGTTTATTTGATATTTTGATTTGCATCTTTGGTAATTTGGTTATGCCTGCATGCAAAACGGAGAAAATAACCCGTCACGAGTTTAATGGTAACGATATATTGCATTACGTAGGCTGACATGCTTTGCATGGGGATGCAAGTTTGGTTCGCTGCTTGGTCGACAATTTGGGCCGAGATGCCCGACTGCAGAGAGCCGGAGCCGAAACGATGGGCAAGACGGTGGGAGCGCACGGAAATATCTCTTTAGTCCGGCTGGTGGTTTGGGCGCCGGCATACCTCGTGCTCGTAACGGACGTTCCTAATTTCTGAACCGCTACCCGGCGAATACTTTAAGGGAAATCAGTTTATAACGTCGCAAAGATAAGAAAATGCGAAAGCACTTTATTCTAGATGCCGTGTATCAGATTTAGTGCTTGTTGTCCAGGATGATCCCCCCTCCCACGCCGTTCGGCCCCCCTACCGTACGGACCTGTTTTGTAACTCAGGATCGTGCGCTTAATCGGACCCGCAGATAACAGTACCAGCCCCTTGGCCTTTCATTTTTACACTGGCGGTGGCTTTTTTTAAGTGAATCGTAACTATGCATTTGATCTGTGCTTATAAAAGCGGAGCCTAATTATTCCCGGTGGTTAGAAAATAAAGCGGTGAGCCCTGGACCCGCACTGTCCTGCATGGCCCTGCGTTTCTGTGCTGAAGGATGGACAGTTTAAAGACCTTGGCTCTCCATTTCACGCACATCCCCAGCCCCAGATAAACGAAGCTCTTCTATATTGGCATAGTGCTTAATCCTTCATTCCTCAGATTTACTAGGGGCTTGTTTTCAGTTGTTGATATTTTCTTAGACTAGTATAGCCACTCCACCCCACCCCCCCAAAATGACCCATTTACTGATGGATATTTTTACATCACTCGAGGGTACAACTGCAGAACCTCCACTGCCTTCTTCCCTGCTGTTTGCAAACCAACAGTTCGTTTCATTGCACAGAAAGGAGGCCAAAGGGTGGGGGTGTGTGACATACACTTCATTCCGGGATGATCATGTGAGGGATGCCGCGCAATGGTATGCCGCCGTAACCTCGGTAACGGGTGATGCTTGAACCAGCAGGGTGCGTGGCGACCTGGCCATCTTGAGAGGCCGAGTTCTCTTACGCCTTTCCGTGGAATCGGTCCGACTTGAAGATCCGGTCTTGGAATGCTGCTCGACAAACAAAAGCCGATCTGCCCCCTATTGAAACATTCCCCTCCCGGCGTGCGCCTGCGTCGCCGTGAAAACAAACACCCCGGCAACGGAGCCGTCTGCCTCCGTCAAATCCCCCCCCCCCCCTGCACCGACGTATCCGCGGTTACGCGTGTCGTATTAAGCCATAGCTGGTTGCTATTCTGAAACAAACAGATCACCTGCACCAGGTGAAATTACACAGGAGACAGGGTGGAAGAATTATTCAGCTGTTTGTACGGGATGCAAATCCACCTTGTCAGTTTGTGTAGCAATTCGTCACATTCCTGCCCTTGTGAGGATTCTGGCCTCCTTGTATTTTTACATCTTATACAAACAGAAAGAGAAAAAACTGGCTGTTAAGCCAAGTTGCAGAGCTGCTTCTTGGGAGAGCTGATGACTTGAAATAAAAATAGTTTTGTCTGTTAATTTCAGGCATCACGTGAGGCTGTCTTTGGTGGGGGGGGGGGGGTGGGGGTAGGCATGTAACCGTAGATTGACTGCACTATGTGATGGTATTATTAAATGCTCACGTCCACTGCCTTCTGATTCTTGGGGATTTTTCTAAATCGGCCTTTGGCCTGAATTATACTTCAGTTTGCAGTCGTGGCTTGTCGTGGGTGAGGTTCGCCTTATTCCTCTGAGCCATGCTGTATTTGTGCTGCAGTCATCCATCCATCCATCCATCCATCCATCCATCCATCAACCACCTATTCTGGACAGGATCACTGGGGAGGCAGAATAGGCAAGGCTGGACTTATGCATGGGCTAAAGTTATGCAGGGTCCTAAGTTATGGGGGTGGACAGTTTTTTTCCTGGTCAATACAGCAGCGTTTTCTGCTGTAGTTTGGGCACCAACAATGACTTTAGATCCCAACTTCAACCCTGGGAATCGAGCATAAAGGGTGTGAACACGCTGGATGTAGTGGCAGTCTGTCACAAGGCTCTAATGCACAAATACACTTGGGCAATTACAACAACAACAAATTTATTTTTGTATAGCGCATTTTCATGACTTCACATCATTACAGATACCAGTTGGCCTACCCACATTGTCTTGGGTGATATGAAACTCATTTAACTCAAGGATCGTTTTTTAACAAAACATTAGCTGGAAAATACTTTGTCCAATTAATACGGTCCCCACAATAATTTAACAAAAGATCTGTTCTCTTCACTACTTGAACTATAAAGCTGAAATAACAAATAAATGTCAGATGTTTGAAATTCCTCTTTGCGCTGTCACTGTCGGTTAAGTGGACGAACCAGTGGCGTTTCCAGGCAATCTGACCCTGTCATCAGATGTACACCTTAGTCAGGTGTGGAGTTTTTGTTTTTAACCAAAATCACTATCTGGATGTGTCACACGGTGTAGGGGAGAGCAGGTACAATTATTAAATGGGCCAGTTGTTGGAAGGGTTGCGGTAATCTTCCTACTCAATATAGATTCCCCCAGACACCACTGATACAACTTAACTCGGATGGAAAACATGTGATTTTAACATTTTAGTAAAATGAAAATAAAACAGATTTCAACAGTTGTCCCTGGTTTCCCCTACTATGTCCACTGCACAGTGTGAAAGTTTTCCTCTTCAAAATATTCTCCAAAAAGAGGGTTTTGTGTTAATTGATTCAGCAGAGTGCCTCTTGTTGGGGCGTGAGGGAAACGGACGCAGATATGAGGTCACTTTGGATTTATGATCTGCATAAGTGCCAGCGGCGCCCTGCACTGACCCATGCGCTTTTCTGGATGCAATAAATGCGATGCATTCAGAGGCATTTTCGGTTGCGGTGTGTGATAGGCCTTGCTTTTCGGAAGATGCCAGCACCCTGCAATATCCCGCCTCCCCCAGCCCATGAGAAACCTGGGTCATGTGATCCTCACTGCCTCCGCAACTATGTTCCCACAGAAGCGCGTGCGACGCCCTCGCTGTTTCCGCAGTGATGGGATTGGCTGAAGCCCTTAATTGCTGTTATTATCTTCTGTGTCATTTGCCGCCCCATCGGTAAGCTGCCGAGATGTTCGGAGGTGGGGGTGGGGTGCGTGTAACATTGCCACAGCTGTGCGCCTCCCCAGGCCAGGCTGTGATCTGCTCGCACCCCCGGAGAGACTCTCCAGCTGTGTGATCTTAGGGTTCGATAAGGGGTGTAGCTGCACAGCTGGGATGCGTGTGGCGATGGCGGCATGTGGACGTCCTCGGCACACATTTCCGACGTGATCTGATGCCCTGCTTACTCACACAAGCCAGGATTATGTAAAATAATTAAAGCTTGTGTTACATTACGAAGGGGGGGGGCATGAAAATGCTCACCGTTTACAGCTCACTGGCTTTACCTTGCTGAGCCGTGGGGACAGAACTGTTGAGCGAACCATTGCTGAGCGAACCAGACCCGTCCCGGTTACTGCCGGACCCGAACGCGGCCATCTCTGCGCTCCAATTACGGGCTTGCCTCGGGCGCTCGCCAGGTTTCACGTTCGTTTGCAAGACTGTGATTCCAAACAGAAAAGGCCTTGCAGGCATTGTGAGGGACTCCCGCAGTCTTTGCTCAAGGAGAGCGTCAGCATTCGGCCATGATGCACGCTGGGTTTGAATGGAGATTGTTTTGGTCGTGTTGTTCACGGTAACATCACTCGTCTTTTTTGTCTATTCACCCTCCATCTCCCAGTCCACCTCCACGCCAGAAGCATTCATCTGTACACCTCCCACTGCAATATGTTCCAGTTGGTCTCACACGCAAATTGTCAGTTTTTCTTTCGTCAACATAGCGTATGTCACAGGTCATAGTTAACAATATGATCGGTAAACACAACACTGGAGTGTCAATAGGTCAAACAGGTTTTTGTTAGCCTTCTGGAGGTGGTGGCTAGAGAATGCAGGGGTGGAAGCAAGCCGTTGGTGTAGCATGTAGTACTGTTCTCCAAGTGTGTTATATCAGTGGTTGGCAGAGCGCTTGAAAAGAGGTGTGAGCACGTCAAACAAATATATAAACAAAACAACCTAGACCATATATGGTCAGTTTTGTTTGCCTTAGCAGCGACCTTCCCAAATCCAGTGCCTCTATACAAACGTTCATTTGTGAAGAACACCCCTCACCAAATTGTGAAATAAACATTAAGAGTGTAAGGGCTCCTGACGAACAATTATCCAGCTACCGCTAATTCTGGGTGCCGCTGGGGGGCCTCTGCAGGGTGGTAACCGTTTGGGGAATCGTTTGCACTACACTTATGCTTGGCAGGCAGTGGTGGGGTGGGGGGGGGGGGGGAGTGGTAAGACCAGTCACATGTCAGTTGGGTCGAATCTATTGTTACATTTTTGGGGTGGTGTGAATTTTTTTTGTGATCCATACAAATTAAGCATAGCGTAAGTAGCTCTGTAAATTACTTGATGCAACATCAGTGGAGTTTCTTAATTACACCCCCCAACCCCAGCTCTCCCGAATCGCTCTGATTCCTAAAGACGGTGCTCTTGTACATCCCACTCTGTGATCTCCATGGAGATATCGACGTTAAATGACTGAAGCGTAGACGGCGGCTTCCTCAAACGCTCGTCACGGAGATCGACGTGGTTCGTGACAGATGCGTCGCAGCTTGACGCTCACAGGGACATGGAGAAAGACCTCTGGCCGCTTAGGCCACTGGCTCTGCCTGCTGAGTAAACAAAGTGGTGGGTTTGTGCTGCTTCCGTACAAAACGCATTGGTGGAGGGGAATAGGCCCATCCTATTGGCTAGCTTGCTGGCCATTGTTTGCCTCAGTCTGTTTGCCTTCAGCCTCTCTATACATATACAACCAGAAATACTATAGAAATGTCCACCAAGAGTCCTGACGTCACAGTGTGTGAGAGAACTGACTGGTGGTTAACATCTTAGCTGGTCTGTAATTATGGGGCGTATACAGAGGCGGGGTCACAGGGATACCGGTCCCAGCTGAAAGCTGATTGGTCCCAGGAGTGTTCCTTCCCCCGTCTCTTATCGATTCAAAACGTATCATTGGCTAGTAATAAGGCGATTCCCTCAGTATGAAGGATATCCCTTCTTATTCCCCTAAGCGTACGGCTCTTAGCTCCTGGAGGAGGTATCCCAGATAAAGATCAACATGGGGCCTAGTCAGTTGTTAGAGAGGCACTGTGATTTCTTTCTGGTGCTGTAAAATGACAGGTCACATGACCGCGGTTCTGATACCCTGCCGCTCGCAATCGCATGGGACAGGAAGAGGGACCGCTGCACGTTTGCTGACAGGCTGCGGTCGACCCCGGCACGTGGCTCTGGGTCTGTGGGCTCCTGCGAGCACCACGGATGCATCTGCGCCATCTAATGCATCCTCTGTAGGGTGGGGGGGGGGGGGTGTGCATTAATTACGGAGCACCGCACTAACTCTGGGGATGCTGAAGAAGTGTTTCGCATGGGGGGGGGGGGGGGGTTAG
>JABFEB020000038.1:17357253-17377098 GCA_019775895.2 Stomatorhinus ivindoensis | reverse complement strand
CATAACCTAGGCGATCCGACGAGCTGCCGCTCCGACCACCAATAGTGCGGCTATCAGAAGGGAAACCATTGGCTGTGGACCAGCGGCGCGGAGATACCTCCGGCTCTCCTGGTGCTGATGGAAATGGGCTCTCAGCAAGACCACGTGCCATTCGGGAAGTGTCAAAACATGAGGTGCCTTCAGCTTCGCTACAGTGGGTGGGTAGGAGCGATGGAGGAGTGGAACGGCAAAGAGGCAGGGGGGGGGCTTCCACACACGGCTGTGGCCGGCAGCTCTCGCATCAGCACAGAGAAAGGATGCCCCGCACCGCTTCGGAAGAACAGAAGTCAATTACTTCTCATTCTCTGGCTCTGACTGGATTGTCCTTGACTAAAGGCGACACTGCTTTGTCACAGATCAATGCAGTGGCTGGCTGTTCTTCCTACACAGTTCCACCCACATCCCAGGGTCTTGCCTTTAAAGTAGACCAGAAAGCCACTACTCTATACTGTACAGGACCCTGTGTTGAACTTTCTAGAAATTTTTGGAAATATGCTTGTTCAAAAAAAAATTGTGTGTGTATATATATATATATATATATATATATATATATATATATATGATAGAGCCTGCTGCTTATATGATCCAAAGGCTTGCAATGTTAGCCATGTGTGAATAAGGAACAAAGGGAAAGATACACAGCTATTTGAGCCATTTAACAGTAGGGGGCAGCAAAGTGGCTGGTTGTCATATGTCTTTTTTTTAAGGTTTGCACTTTTGAAATGTTACTGATTGTTTACAACACTGGAAAACCTGTATTGTTAATGTAATTATTTATTGTATATCTTTTGTTTAATGATATACACTAAATTGGTCTTCAAATAGACACAGTCTGTTTGAAAATACAGGACCAGCTTTTCTTTATACATAGAGCTGTGTCTGTCAAACCTTAAGCAGCTATAAAAACAATGACAGATAACGAACTTTTCAGACAACAAAGTGGCATCGCAGGTATTTCCTGGTCGATTGCTACTTATTTCTTAACAGTAACGGTTGTTAAGATTCATATAACGTTTAAGAATGCAGTCACATTTTCCTATTGCAATCATGAACACTGTATACACATTTCATTGTACAGAAACTAATTTTTTAGCTAAAGAAATCGGGTGAGAAGCTTTTTGAAATTGCGGACAACAAACAATGCATCATTATTTGCAATTATTTTATAAGTGTGAGCTTCAACTGAAGCTTAAATTAAACACAACTACAGGAATTATTCTGAATGGAATCACACTCCAAAGAGGCAAATTGGCACCACTACCTAGTCAGATTGCTTCCTTTAAAGTTTATAATTACTACAGTAGATGCAGGACAATCCCTTTGACCTTGCAGGTAGTTTGTAGGGTTTAATAAGGTTTCTTTAAAACAAACTCAGCTTCGCTCCATTCATGCTCAAATTATTACAAAAAAGAAAAAAAAGCTTGAATTATTACTTGTATTTAGAAGTGGTCAACTGTTTATATTAAACTATGGGGTCAATTCATAAGAAAAGAGGGAGTTGTTTAAATCTTTCCAAAAAAAGATTTTTCTGTCTAATGTACAGTTTTGCTTCATTTTTTCCTGGCCTGTCATGGTGTGTATATGTATAAACAATTATGGTGGCAACAATTTGTAGCTTTAAAAAAAAAAGGGAAAGTTTGCAAATTACCTATCCCAAATCCCAGCGGTGACTAATGGTCATGTGAATGGGACAAGGATTTCACTTCACAAAACCATCTTTGACCTAACATTGACCAGATGGACTGTTTTGTCATCATAGATGACTCAATTCTGACCTGGTGATATTCATATAACCAAAAGGAGAGCGTGATTACATGGACGCAGTGGTGCCAGGCATATATCCACATATTAAAATCCATTAACCCATCCATCTTCTTAACACATATATTTTTAGGGCCAACAGGTTAAAATTGATGATAATAATAATTTGCTGGTCAGAATGAGCTGGACTTGCATGATGGAGCCTTGCCTGATTGTTGCTGGGAAACGACGCGAGAACGTGATTGGCTGGAGATTATGGGTTTCCTTATTCATTGTGCTGCTGTGAGACACTTTCCTCAATAGTGTAGTACGTAGCCTGGATGTTTTAGGAAATCGATTTTACGAAATACAAATGTTAATCTATTATTGCTATAATTATTTAAAAATACGACTGTGGTCTGTTAAGATGTTTGAAGTCTGCTTTATATCATTGTGACGATTTCACCTGTTTATTTATTCGAAATAAATTATTTCAGAAAACTGTTGACTTTCCCTAAATATATTCAAAAGCATAGAAAAGTAAAGGTAACAAGAGAACGCGGGCGTTTTGTCGTGTTTGGCTCTCGGAAGCTACGTTGAGTAGTCATTAAACTGCTATTACCATTTCAAAGAGCATGTTTTAAAGATGTAGGGAATTATACGACAAACTGTGAAACCTATACGGTAAATATAATGGAAAATAAGTAGATGGCTATCTTTCAAATCTAATGCAAAACCATTACGCGAAGACAATAGATACCGAGGTTAAAGGAAGTACTCCGTATTAAATAGATCATGGGGTTCCCAAACTTTTCAGTCCACGACCCCAAAAATAACTTCGGCAGAGACTCGCGACCCCCACCTGACCGAATCGTGTTGGGGTGCATGCGCATCAATAGGCCTATTCATTCATGGCCACGTGGTTTTGATCATCCAAAAAGAACACAATTAATTACCAAACATAAATAAACAATGGTATATGGATCTAGCAATCAAATAACTTAGACTTATCAAATGCGATGCCGGAGGGTGCTGTGCTTGGAACAGACTGGGTTTAGTTTTGGAGACGGCCACTCAGAGATGATCCTACACGTACGTTTAGTCGCGATATGTATTTTAATGTACGTGACCGTCGAGATAGTTGGAAACCCTGGAATCGTAACAATTAATTTTCTGTGATTAGAATAACTACTTTCGGAATTGCATTAAGGTAAAAACAAGACTTTCATTATCCCAGACCATTTTATTCATGAACAAGATTATATCCTGATTATCAATGATTCAGGAACCTCGCAACACAGCACGTGCGCGTTCATATTTTCGGAAGCTCTCAGTCCGGAAAATGAACAAATAAGTGGCTGAATAAATGTCAACGCGCATTGTCTCTAGTCTTTATATTTATCTAGTCGATTTAACATATTTTAAAATGAAAACTTTATGAATTGTTTAAACTCCGGATATAGTTGGTCTTCATAGAAATTACGAAGTATTCGTTGCGTGTACCTTATTGATTGGCAAAATGCATGGTAAGATACCAAGAAAAATAGCCAAGAAAAAATCTTTTTAAAACACTTGTTTGTTGTTGGTCTTACGAGGATATTGGAAAGGTTTTTAAAAAATATTGACATATTCTGGAATTCATCTCGCAAACACCATCTTGGGAACAACAGACCACTGTGAAACACTACCATTAAAAACATCTCACGAATTGCACCTCTTGACGCTAATTTCTCTTTGGCGTCATGACAAAGCATTTCATATATTTATGTTGCAGTGGATGTCGAGTCGGCGTTATGTAATTATATGGTTTCATTGGCGAAGTCATCTTTGGTCATTTTCGAGTAAAGGACATTAGAAAATCGTAGCATTAATGGCGTAACGAATGGAAAAATAAAAAATCCTTATAATAGAGATAAGTCTGTTGGTTTAACTGCATGCTTACAATACGGCATATAGAACCACACAGTTTAAATATCCGTACGAAGAACAAAACAAACTAATCAGATTATCCAAACATAAACCGTGTCAGTACCACGTTTTTTTTTTTTTTTTTTTTTTACACCGATGCTTTTTAGCAGCGATACTGAATTTGCGCCGAAAGTTTTGGGTTTTAAATTTTCGAGGGAGAAATTCTAACTGGCGAAAAGCCTACAGTTCGAATTTGATAGACAGCGAAATTCTCCACTTACGGCACAGCGTTTCGGACGCACCCAAGATGTCCGCATTCCATTGCGGATAACTCTGATTGGCTGGCGAGTTCAGTGTTACACGCATGAGCCCATTTTACCCAATGGTTGTCTGAAGAAGGCGGGCCCTTAAGATTTTTAACAAATCACGTATTGCTCCTTAGCTTTTGTCCAATAGAATTTGAGGGCGGGTTGAAGTGCTGGAGTAAGCATATAAACTGCAGTACTTGAAGAACAGAATCAGTTCTACTTCCTAAGAACATTCGCTGTTGAATTGCTAGAAATCACATATTTTTCTTTAGACCAACATGTCTGGAAGAGGCAAAACTGGAGGAAAGGCCCGCGCCAAGGCGAAGACACGTAGCTCAAGAGCTGGACTGCAGTTTCCCGTCGGCCGTGTTCATCGTTTGCTGAGGAAAGGTAACTACGCCGAGCGAGTTGGTGCTGGGGCCCCCGTCTACTTGGCCGCCGTCCTCGAGTACCTCACCGCTGAGATCCTCGAGTTGGCCGGCAACGCCGCCAGGGACAACAAGAAGACGCGCATCATCCCCCGCCACTTGCAGCTGGCGGTCCGGAACGACGAGGAGCTTAACAAGCTGCTCGGTGGTGTGACAATCGCTCAGGGTGGTGTCCTGCCGAACATCCAGGCTGTGCTGTTACCAAAGAAGACTGGACAAGCCGTCGCTGCCACTGGCAAGGCGGGAAAGAAGGCTTCTCAGCAATCTCAGGAGTACTGAGCTGACGCCCTCCTGAACCTTAAACCCAAAGGCCCTTTTAAGGGCCACCCAGATCTTCCTCTAAAGAGCGAGTTTCGTGGATCGAAGCCTTTGTATTTCAGCCTGTAATAAAGTATCTCAACATCATATTGTGTCGCTTTGCTGATCCGGTGTGGTCCTGGGATGTTGGCGGACAAAGCAACATGATGCACGTGTGTTTGATTATTGATGATCGGGATCCGGCTTATCCTGCAGTTACTATAAGCTTTGTTTTTAAAAGGAAATCTTTTAACATTCTGTTTACACCAAGTTTAGTTGTGCCGTGAGGATGCCTCAGTCTTTTTTTTTTTTTTTTTAAGCCGAAGGCCTCAATGAGGTCGTCTTGGCGCATGCGCATGGGTGACTGTCGTTCATGCCGTTCGCGGCCCGATTTCCGCTCTGGGATCATCCACGTGTATGTGGGAGCCGTGAAGGTTACGCTGCTTAGAGAAGCTTAGCCGAAGGCGCTCCCTATTTTTAACACGGGGTATTTTAGGCTTTCTCGGTGGGTACCATAGTGATGCCTCTTGAGGGACTTGAGCTAAATGCTGTCCGTGGCCGCTATATTGCTTAACTGGATGTTTTCTCTCTCGGGTTCCATAGTAACCCATATAATGGATGCGTGTGTTTTTTTAAATTGGGGTCATCCAGGTTAAGCCCTCTTTTAGGCTAACCCTAAGAAGGAGAGCCAGTTTGTGTGCTGGGAGGGGGCGGTTATAGTTTAGTCTTATGCGGAGATAGAATCATCGCATCACGGGGCTCTCGGTGCAGGTGTTTCCTACCAAATGCCGCAAGAAAACGGCACATGTCCATCAGCATAGAAAAACACGCCGTGCGCTTACACCTGTCAACCGCCAACCGGAGTAGTCTGAGTAAGAGTGCCACAAACAATTCTAAAGGAAAATAGCAACACTTTATTGCAGTTAAGATTCTGGGCTGCATACAAACGCACTTAATGCCTGTTACCGGTTCGCTCTTCCAGCCATTCGGTACTCTTGCACTGTTCCACCACCTGCACACTTCAAACAATTGTTCATAAAGCCTTTGGTGTCTTAAATCAACTGAGCCACTAATGGAATCAAACAGAAACAGTGCATGGTTAGAAGGCTCATATTTATATATACGTACATGAAACAAACAGCCTTTACCGACAAAGTGGCTCAAGAGAAGGACTTTCTGACATAATTTGCTACATTTTTGGTAAGGCAGGTCCTGGCAGGCGGTGGTATGTGCTGGTGTAAAATCCATTCTGCATGCTGGTCGCGGAAAGGCACTTTGACATTTTCTCCTCATAAGGTATTAGGAAAAAGAAAAAAATAACTAGTAATACCAGGCAAAAAACTGAAATTGATTTCCTATCCCTCTGAAAGGAATTGAACGATTGATCCAGCCATCCTTCTCTGCACTAAGCTCAATAGACATATTGGGAACCAATTCCAGTCCTGGGGGGGTCAGAGTGGGTTTCCCTTCATTTAAAGCACCATTTGTGGTGGAGCAGGGAAAGAACTAAGCTACACAGGGCTCCGGCCCCCCAGGACTGGAGTCTGACACCCCTGAATTTATCTGCTTTGTAAATGTTCATTTCGTAAAAAGTGTCCTTGAGTTGTAAGTTGATTCATTCCCGTGCCCCAAATACAGGCTCGTTTATTACTCTCACTCCGAGCCAATCCAAAAGAGGCGCTTATGTAAAAAGTGGTCAGGGCTCCGCTGTTGTAAACAGTCTCTCTGCTGGTGCTTTCATACACTGAATACTGACAATATTTAACAGAATACCGACAAAGGCAGCAAAACCTCTCTACATACCTCAAAAATGCATAAAAATGTGTCTGTGTGTGTGTATATATATATATATATATATATATATATAGCTACATCTTAACATTTTTGTGGTCTTTAGCTTGTGGTGATTTCAGATAATAAACCTTTCTGGGAGAGGGGACAGGGTGTAGAGACTGGCCAGCATCTGGACGTTGGTGCGGGGATTTCTCTCAGCCAGCCGGTCCCACTTCGCATCCCGCTCGGGTTACCGTGCATCATTGAGCCTCCTGGCCAAGGTGAGAACATCCATGGCTCCCCTCTGGAGGAGGAGTGAGGCCAGATCCACCCCAAGGCGCTCGGCCGCATCACGAGCTGCCACCGACAGGCCGGGGGCCACGACCCCGACGTGCGATGCGTTCCTGTGCGCCTCCTCGTCTTCCCCCTGACACAGAGACCGGCGTCAGGTGACCAGGCGTGACCAATCAAAGGGGGCACAGCTGTCACATGACTCATCACTGTATAGCTTACAGGGACCCACGCGATGGCTTTGTGAGTGTGTGCGGGTGGAAGGGGATCGGACCTTTGATGTGTCAATGCCGGTCTGCATGGTCTCCTTCACGCAGTCTGAGCCATCGAGGCTATAGACGGCTCCTGTTAAGGAGAGCTGCGAAGGGGAGAAGCACAAAAGCTGCCATTTCAACATGTGGCGAGACACTATTAATGTCGAGGCAATGCAACGCGATTCCATCGTTCTTATTTCGGGTACTTTAACATTCTACTTATTTAGCAGATACTTTTATCGAAAACGACATAGTCCAGATGGCACGGTCAGCTGGTCCTGGGAGCCATTAGGGGTTACAGGCCTCGATGAAGGACTCAAAAGGACCCTCTAGCTGATCAATCAGCACAGGGTGTTTACATCCTGCCCGACTGCAGCTAAACTGAACCCTATTAAAGGATTTTAAAGGTTCTCTGTCAGCTCCGTGATTGTTGACAGTCAAATGAATTATTCATACCTAATAATTCCCCCAAAATAAAATATAGTGCTTATTAGCTAGAGGCTATACGGAGCTACAGCCTTATCCGTTTTAAAGCACCGTTATTAAATCTGGATGATATGGCTCGTGCATGCATAATTCAGAACAGCAGCAAAACCCTTGCACTGCGAAGTATTCAGAGCGCCTCCGCCTAGGCGGGAAGCCAAGTTGCGCAGAGACGTCTCGCTTCACACACACGTGGCAGGCTGTGCTAGCATGCGGCGTGTCATTACCTGAGAGCCCCCCGTTTCAGAGTGCACCGCCACTGGCACGCTGCAGCCGCCCTCCTAAGGGGGGGGGGGGGGCAGGAAGAGAACATCAGGCCTCCGGTGACAGATGGCAGCTGCATGCGAGTGAAAACACCAACCTGTTGGGTTTTTAAGCACCCTAGCGATGCTACTGTGTAAAAACAATGTGATGTTATGCACGAGGGAACGTTTCACTGCTTGGTCAGTTTGTTTTTTTTTTTTTAATGTGCTGTCGCCCCCTGCAGGTGGGGCACACCATGCGCTCTGACACACAGGAATGTGCGTGTGGGACGGACAGGCGGCGATCTCAGAGGTCAAACGCCGACAGCACGGGCAGACGTACCAGGCGCCTGAGGAAGGCCCTCTCAGCGATGCAGCGCAGCACCGTCTCCGCATCGTTCAGCACGCACAGCATCTCCGTGACGTCATCGTCCCCAGCCCTGGCTTCCACTGCCAAAGCTCCCTGAAACACAGACGGGCGCCGTTTCCACTTCAACAGCCTCTGTCATCCATATTGCGCCCCCTGCTGGCCAATCAACAGCCCCACTACTCACCTGACCCACAGCATACATGCAATCTTCAGGATCCAGGATCTGCAAAACAGCAGGAGTCAATCTCCGCATCGTTCGCCGATTCACACCTTGAATTTTACCAGCGAAACGGGCCGGAAGTCCCATCCAAAGTCCGAGGTACCTGGCTGATGCGATTCTCCCAGCCCATGCGGAGAAGGCCTGCCGCTGCCAGGATGATGGCGGAGTACTCCTCATTCTCGTCCAGCTTTTTAAGGCGCGTGTTGAGGTTCCCCCTCTGGGGGGCCAGATGTTAAGCGACAACGGCGACAGAAACACACACATGAACACAGTAACTCTCCTGGCTTGTTTGAGGCCTCCTGGTGTATCCAACACAGCTTGAAAGTGCCTGTAACGGGGTTTATAAGAAATTCTGACTTTCAACTACAATGCAGAGAAAGAAAAAAAAAATCATCCTGCAAGCAAAGCGGACAGAGAACCTGAACCAATTCCTGGAACAAGAGAAAAGTCCTGTCTCAAATACCTTAAAACGTTCATTTATCCATCTATTTATTTTTTGTTCACTGCACAATTTGTACTGTACATCTTGTATCGTTACGGTCTGTACATCTGTGGTGGGGGCGCCCCGCCCCGCCCTTGGTTGTTCCCTGTCTTGCACCTATAACCCCCCGGGACAGGATCCAGACCCCCACAACCCTGAACAGGACAAGCGGTTGCATAAGGTGGATGGATGGTCTGTACATATTTTGCATTTGGGGGTCACTCGTTACTGTACAGTAATGTTGGTACAATAAAGCATTTTTGTACATTGTATTTTTCTACTCACAGGAGGATTCACAAAAATCACAAATAAAAAAATATATAAAAATATATCACTGACTATTTTTGCCCCTTTGTCATTCCAGGAGATTGACTGATTAATTAGCCAGTCAGTTAAGTAATAATTACATATGTATATCTATACATCTACCTAAAACAAAGCTCGATGAACCGGACATTAAATAAAATACGCATGAAATCAACCTTAAATAGCCACATTGCCATTATGTAGCTAAATAATGCCATTATCCAATCATTTCTTACAGCCGGACATGAACGGTCAGTTGGACTCATTGTACTACTTACTGTGAGAAGCTGCTTTGCATTTCAGAGACAAGCTCTACAGCCTAGCTCGCGTGGGACTCATCAGCGCCCCCTGTGGGCCGCTGGCAGTAGGTCCTGCTCCGGCCCAAAAGAACCATTCTGTGATATATCCCCCAGTCATCTAGCCTGTTTTATTTAACTTCAAAGAGGCAGGCAAAAATGAAGTTGGCCGTAACGACAGGGACACATCTGTCCCTCACACAGAGGACAGCGAGGTCACGCGCATTCTCCCGGGCCCACGTCCCGAGAAAGTTTAAAGGATACGATGTTCTTGAACTCCAGGTGAGAAAACCTCCTTTTCAGCTGGGCTGCCCGGCGCAGGGAGCTGGTGCCAATCATACTACAAGGTGGGACAAAGGATCTATTAGGAATTCAGGGCGGAAAAGAACCCCGTTCTGGCCCATTCCGCCCCGCACCCCAGCCATCCGTTCAGAAAAGCAGATTTTCTTCTGTCATTTGTAATATCACAGAGCCGACACTTTTTGTACAAGCGGCTTGTTTTGTTTAATCCAATTACAAAACACGTCTGGGTTTCTGGTTCTCTCACCTCCCCACCGGCAGGGTATTCAGGGTCAGGCCTGCGTTCTTCGGATGAAGAACCACGGCATCATAAGGAGTCTCGCGCCTAAACAAAGCAATGCACGGTACTTTTAAACTTATTTCCACCCTGCTGTCTTAATGTCAGTCTAGCCCATACAGCATATAATTAATCAAACTTTCTCAAAAAAAGTACTATATCCATCATCTAAAACCTACAACATTTCAAAAGAACCTTTGTCAAGTCTAATGAAGTTGGATCAGTATTTTGTGCAAATTAACAGCACATTGACATTGTGGTTGCAAAATTCTGGGAATTTTCACAGGTAGAAACTCTCCATGGGAATGAATGGGAATACATGAGATTTAATGGGAATATATAGAAATTAATAGGAATGAACATGACATCTGTAAAATGTAGTTTAAAAAAAACCTTTGGCAACACTAATAGTGATATCACTATGTAACAGTGCTTGTGAGTAACCATGTGTGTGTAAAAACACCCCAGGATAAACATCTTCATCAAAATGCACTGCTTATAAATCATATTCTACATTGTATTATTCATACAGTTTGCTTTCTTTGCTGTATCTTACTGCTCGTTTAGAGTTCAATATTTCCAAAATTCCACAGCTTAACTTCCCATTGAAAGTTTCTGGAAATTTTCCACCCCTTTGCCGCGCTAATTCACTTACATCTTAAGACTCAAAACAAAAGAATTAAAAATCTGGATATGATAGAATGGTTCTTTTTGGGGAACTGTGAACCACTATTTGGGTAAAATAGTTCTTGGGCGAACTGCTAATCATAAAGACAAGGGGAAGGGGTGAGTTTGTGGAACAGAAGGAACATGCTACCACAGAACTGTACGCACTTACTTGAGTACAGCTGCGATGATGAAGCCTGGTGGTAAAGAGGTGGGCAGATCTTTTAGAGAGTGCACCACCAGGTCCACCCTAAGCAGGGAACACGAAGAGCGACATGATCCGACAGCTCCAAACACAATCTGCCTGCTACACAGCGGCAAACATTGGGGTTTCAACAGAAAAGCCAAAGATGAAATCACGATCTTGCTGGTCATAATGCAAGAAAAACAACGATAAAGAATATGTATGAAAGGTATTCAAATACTGACATTCTGAATTTAAATGTGGAGAGACGTGTTTAATGTGTGTGACAAGCTTTTCCAAGATTCTGTATCAGAATCATTCATTGCTAGCTATTCAAACCAGCCAGATTCTGCTGAACGACATAAATCTCGGAGCGAAATGTCATATCACTGTTGTCACCGTTGCTTTTCCAATGACAGATATCCAACAGTTAATTATATGTTAATCTGCCGATTGGTCCCAGCTTTGTTGAGGCCACGCCCACCAGAGTGGGTGGGATGGTAAGGCTGCTCTGACACCTTGTTTTCTAGATTAGGTGCCGTTTCTAGACTTACTCCTTCCTTTCCAGAGCGTTCTCCAGTTCTTTTGTGAAAAGGCTCTTCTCCCCAATCTAAAGCAACAAAGACAGACTTAAGTCACACATTTCACAAATGTTAAGTACCCTGGGGCTGCTCCTCTATGAAGGCCACGTGAACATGGTATTTTTTTTACTCACATTTAAAGATTCACCCTGCCAAGGCAACAAGGGAGTAAAGAAAGCCAAAGGCAGGTTTTCTTTGAGCGTAAAAATACCTTAGACAGGGCTTTGTCCAATATTTTGTCTCCTACAGTAGACATAGCAACTGGCATGAAAAAGGAAAAGGAAGTCGTGAGTCAAATGATTTTATGACTCGTGAAATTTTTTTTATTCTAGAATTATACCCAACATCATTTAGTCCATACCTTCCTAATATGCCCAGCTAAGTATATGGTAACCCAGGGGTCTCTAACTCCGGGCCTGGACGGCTCTATCCAGTTGGTTTTCAATCCTACCTGGCTTCTGATGAGCCACACCTGTTCTTGGTATGTTCCTGAGAGCAGCTGTGGTTCATCAGAAGCCAGGTAGGATAGAAAACCTACTGGCTAGTAGCTCTCTAGGACTGGAGTTGGACACCCCTGTGGTAACCATTTATAAACAGTACTAACATGCAGTCTAGACATCCACCACTCAGCTGTTGACGTATGTCAGTTTATTCCAAATGACGGGTGTCACTCACCTATTTCAAAGTTGACTTCTGGATACAGCTGCTTAAGTTTCTCGGCCACGCTGTCCGTCTGTATACGGGCCAGCTGAAATATTCAAAGCATTACTTTTTTTGCTACGCTGCAAGCAAAACGTCTGTATATGACAATTACTTACAAAAAAGGACACAAAGTAATATTCTTTCGAAGTTAGACGTTTCAAAGAGGCTCATTTCAACCGCATATGTGCAAAGAAAGTGAATTAAAATTAACTTGTCCTTCATCCTAAAAAATTCTTCTCAGATCATTTGCAACTATACCTGGCTCTTTCTGGTTCCAATCCTAATAATTCGGCTAGTGTTTTCATTTCCGTCCTGTAAAAATAAATATACGAATAAATAATTAGTACAGTGGCATGACTTCACATTGGACCCCACATTCTATTTTCACCATCTTTATTGCAACACAGCGTGTGACCTACTGCTTCTCAATCACTCCTTTGTGTCTTAAGGACCCACCCACCACGGTTCACCAGCGAGAGAATGGGCCTCCTGCCTGTAAGATGTCTGTGATCGCTGTGCACAAAGCCTAGCCTATGCGTATATATGCTTAGTATAACATACAGGTATTCATCAAAATGTGACGGTATACAACTAGTCAAACTGTCCGTAAAAGTTAATGCAACTGGATTTTACAATGACTATATATTCTCACTGTACTCTTATATCGCATGTTTGTACATTCACAGGACAAGAACGAAAAAAAAGTTTCATAGACCAACAAAAACACAGCACCTGGATGCAACTGTGACTCAATTTTCTTTAGTCGAGTACTTATACAGATGATAAACTTGAGGCATTTGAGCAGTGTTTATCCAAAGCTCGACCACCGATTAATGGCAGTTCGCCAACAAGAAATGCACAATACCCACCTGTGCACTTAGGTTAGTTGACATCTCTCCGCTTGTCTGTAAAATCCAGGAAGAACTGTAGGCTCTCAGTCTTATCTCACAGAAATCACGTTGCTCCGTGCTACAGTTTAAAAACACAAATCGAGTAAAACGCACAAAAACTACATAAAAGACAGCTCCACTTGCACGACCTCTAGGTACTTAAAGACTGCCTGGTACGTCTCAGCACATGGATCTAGATCACAGACATTTTTCAGTCACATCAGGCAAAAACTAATCATAGTTGCACAGCGCCACCTGTCGTGCTGGGGGTGTCCAAGCTATTTGTATTAGTACAGAAAACGAATGAATAAATCTGTATACTGTACGTTTTTTACTTCCAAATAAAAAGACCATAAACGCAAACTTAGCAACATGTAAAAAACCCCCCAATAAATCGTAGTTACACGTGTAACAACAAGAAAATATATATGATACCGTTTCAGGAGCAGTACAAAAATACAATGATTGTCAGTCTAACGCGGAAGTTAGTGCGACCTTGCAGAAACGACCGTAGACTAAACAGAATCGCAGTTTTCCTTCAACTAAGAGAGCGAACCACAACACAAGCAAGACACAACAAGCAAGCGGCTAAAGTATCTAAAGAATATTTATAAATTACTACGAACTTATCATATGTGGCTTAATGAAAATATGGTAACACATATGAAATACGCGTGAAAGTAAAGATTATAGCACAACTACTTATTTTCTCTACATGAAAATACTACATCCAAACCAACAAAGGGGCAACATTTAATACAAAATGAATAAAATAATTATTAAAATGTGTTTAAAGCCGAATGTACTTTGCCCTAATAGATCGAAGTGTCACGTTGGTTATTATGGATGACATCGGACAGAAGTGCTATACATTCATGAAGAACATAGGCTGATGGGGTTTTTGGACTGAGGTGACGTGGTTTATTTTGACATGGAGTCGTTTCCTTTACATGTCTCTTATTCGGTGTTTTCCTAGAGTAATCAATATTTCTGGAAACATTTCAGAGCATAACATTACAGTATTGGCGCTAAGGCAAATGAGAGTAAGTTCATGTTGTGTTTCACTTGTCGGGGTACTTTGATAGAAAGTGAAAAGTCGGGGGACACCGTGGCACCGCACGTGCAGCCCCAGTCCATCCCCTTCCGCACGTGCAGCCCCAGTCCATCCCCTTCCGCACGTGCAGCCCCAGTCCAGCCCCTTGACTCGCGCAGTCGCTTCCGGTTGAAGACGTGGCCGCTGCCATATTGGAGCTGCAGTTAGTGACTCGCAGGGTTTGGGGCACGGCGGATAACGGATAGCAGACAGCTTCTTTTCGGCGGGGGCTCGCCTCGACACACTGAGCTGGACCACCGCAGCCGGGAGCCGGAGCAGTCGGACTGAAAATGGTGAGCGTGTGCGCCCGGGATTCCGGCCTATAAGCATAATAGGAAAAAGCGAGCCGTCGAGTCCTTCTTGTTCCGGTTTCTGCGGCTGTATTCGGGAGCGATAGTAACGATGATGGTGATGATGATTTGGAGACGGGATATAAAATGGTATCAATTGATTATTTAGATTGGTACCCCGCCGACGACTTTAATGCTAAGGGCTGCGTTTGTGGATCGTCCTGCTGTCTGCGTGCCGCCGATGTCTTTCGGTTCGGTAAGCCAATGCCCGTCCTAGCCGACGTGGCGCCCTAGGCGAGCATCACCGCCGGCGCCCCACCTGTCCGTGGCAGATGGGCGCCCCCTCAGAAGTCGGTGCCCTAGGCGGCCGCCTATATCGCCTGTAGGATTGACCGGCCCTGGGTACAGCCCATCCCCGTAGCTCGCACAGGAGGCCAGCGTTCAGCGTGTTGACCTGTAAGACGGCCCGGATTTCGGCCTGCCCCCCCGAAGCGATGCCCGATGACAGACGATGCCCGAAATTGAGCAGCCGTAGCTTGGGTTCAACTAAAAATGTAAATGACTGACGGGTGACTAGGAAGACTGACTACCTGTTTTATGTGTATGACGCTGATGTGCAGATCGGTCTGTACCGGGTTAACCTGAAGCTCTATCGGTACAGTCGCTGATGGTGTCATAGTATGTAAGTAAGCCTTCATCTAGACAGATTGGTTATCTCTGCTGATTAGCCGAGTTTCGAGTGTAGTCAGCAAGTGAAGGAAATCCAGCCCGGTAATACGCTGACGGGGACTGGTGTCTGGGTATTTTAATTGGAAGAGTGACAGTTGCTTTGCACTGACACTGCAAAACGGTCTGTATGAATCTATTATGAAAATAAAAGTGCTGCATTTTTGTAGCGTTGATGTTTCAGGGCTCCCCCCCCCCCACCGCCCTTACACAAACTCACCCTCCCCTCCCACCTGTTACCCAGGTGCTTTTAGCAGCAGCGGTGTGCACCAAGGCAGGCAAGGCCATCGTGTCGCGGCAGTTCGTGGAGATGACACGCACGCGCATCGAGGGTTTGCTGGCCGCCTTCCCCAAGCTCATGAACACGGGCAAGCAGCACACCTTCGTGGAGACGGAGAGCGTGCGCTACGTCTACCAACCGCTGGAGAAGCTCTACATGGTGCTCATCACCACGAAGAACAGCAACATCCTTGAGGATCTGGAGACGCTGCGGCTCTTCTCCCGCGTGGTAGGGCTGTCGTTCCGGGGGTTCTGCTACGGCTGTGGTTCCTACAGATTTCTACCAGAGAATATGAACGTTCATGCATCCAGGATTTAAAATGGCTCTTCTGCCTGGTCCTGCAGATGCTGGATTTTATTAGACTCTTGTCCAAACTGAGTTTAAAACTGACCCAGTATGTTGCTCATTACTACAATGGATGGGAGATTTTAGGTTACAGGCATTAACTGCAGGCCTGTCCGCTGGTCCATATATAACCTGACGAGCCTGCAAGTCCGTCATTAGAGATGATTAAACGCTAAGCTTAATTTAGAGACCTAACCTAACTGAGTTGTTTTAGATGCTGCAAGTAAACCAGTACCTGTAGGAAGCCCTGTTGGTATCGTAACTTTTCAGTTATGACAAAAACATGGGGAGGAGATGCAGCCTCATCTCCAGCCTTCCTCCCTGAAATCTGCAAAGTCATAACAAATCAAAGATCATTCATCAAAAGCACGCCAGTACAGTATACAGCAGTAGATGCGTCATCTTCATTTTCCCGCGAGCTCCCTATAGTAATGTTATGAGTAAGGGTAAAGGAAAAGGATAATATGATGGAATGTGACGAGGGGAAAAAAGAAATATGCTAAGTGTCCGTACTGGCAGCCTGATTAGCTGTTGAATAGCTGTACTAGCTTCGAGTAGAGGCTGTTACAGTCTGTTTATCCCTGAGCCGATGTTCTAGTAACTCTTCCCTGACGGCAGGAGTGATGGCACGGTTGTAAATGGGAGGATTAGTGCCCTTGCGGAAAGGCAGCTACTATATATGTGCTGGATGTTAGATAGTACAGACTGTTGCTGGTAATGATCTGTCTCTCACAACTCCGTGCCAAGGGTTTGTGATCAAGTAGTACAAATCCCATAGCACGCTGTGATGCCGCCAGTCAGGATACATACCATGTCTTGTTCACTTGTTGTTTTGGTTACTGCAGAGGGGTGTATTGACCAGGACTGGTTCACAGAAATGTTGATGACTTGGAACCTAAAGCAGCTGGCCCTCTCCACTGCATTTTTGTTGATTTAGAGGGGTGCATGCATGTTGATCCATTTTGAACGGAAGTTGACAATCATCTCCTGTCCGGTCTCTGCCGTGTCTTCTGCAGATACCGGAGTACTGCAGGGTGCTGGAGGAGAGTGAGATCTCGGAGCACTGTTTCGACCTCATCTTCGCCTTTGATGAGATCGTGGCGCTAGGGTACCGGGAGAACGTCAACTTGGCTCAGATCCGCACCTTCACTGAGATGGACTCTCATGAGGAGAAGGTGTTCCGTGCAGTCCGGGAGGTGGGTCACCGTACCCTTGAGTGTGACAATTGGTTAGACATTCATGTACCCTCTAATGTGTAGTACTTGGCTTTCATTTCTAGTCTATTGGCATATTCAACCCCTAGACCTGTTGCGTAAATCGAGTGGACTTTGAACTTGTTTTGAAATAGCAGTATCTTGCTTTTATCTGACAGACTCAGGAACGTGAGGCAAAGGCGGAGATGCGACGGAAGGCGAAGGAGCTGCAGCAGGCCCGTCGCGATGCGGAACGTTCCGGAAAGAAGGCGCCAGGCTTTGGGGGATTCGGTAGCTCGGGGATGATAGGTGCCAATGCCGGCTCTATCATCACCGATACCCTCGTCGAGCCGGAGAAGCCGAAGGTGACACCAGCACCCATGAGGTACGCGATGGCTTTTTGGTAGAAGTGTAGTGTCGGTGGCCTGTGTCCGAAAGTTTTCGATAAAGTTTTTGATTTTGTAAGAGCGGGTCTGAAATGGGCTGTAGTTTCATGGAAGCCCTGTTTCACGCAGACCAACTGGTCCCAGTAAGGCCCTGAAGTTGGGTGCCAGGGGGAAGGAGGTGGATGACTTTGTGGACAAGCTTAAGTCTGAAGGAGAAAACATCATCCTGGCCGGCACAGGGAAGAAGCTCTCGGAAGCATCCAAAGTCTTGGCTGCCCCAGTCAACACAGAGAGGTACGTGAAGATTCGTCAACGGTGACAAGGTCCTGCTTCTTGTTTGCTCTCTTCTTGGCCATGTGACAGTTTTGGGACGCGCCCCCTCACGCTTTCTGTCCTGTCAACTGAACAACTGCACCGATGGCATCATCGGACAAGTATAGGAGAATACTTTTATATTTTGCTTTCGATCTGGAGCCATCTGAATTTCCACTGAAGCTTAAAGTGGTCAGTTGCATCAGGCTTGTCTTTATGTCCTCAGTTTGTAATGGCTGTTTATAGCTGTTTACAGGCCTCTATTCTGGTTGAGGCCGGTTTTCTGTATAGCCGTGTGTGATCCGTGTAACGGAATTAATAGTAATAGACTGTTGGTGGGGAAAAATACACGCGCTAACTACGGTTAGGTGTTCTCATCTGTTGAGAGTTGGCTCTGCCAATTTGGGTGAGGCCAAGGTGGAGATCTGTGTTGGGGGGGGCGATGGGGTGAGACTGATTCTGCCATGTGTTGGGTTTGGGGCGTCAGTGTGCACTTGCGGATCGAGGAGAAGATCTCCCTGACCTGTGGGCGGGATGGGGGCGTCCAGAACATGGAGGTCCTGGGCATGATCACCCTGAGGGTGTCGGACGAGAAGAACGGCCGCATCCGCCTCCAACTCAACAACAACGACAAGAAGGGCATGCAGCTGCAGGTGGGTTTTAACGAGGGCCGGCGATGGCGGCAGCCTATGGGGCGTCTGTCATGTGACTTCCTGCTGTAAGATCCAGAGTAGATTGACCCCAGCTGTCCTCCCAATGCAGACCCACCCCAATGTGGACAAGAAGCTCTTCACGGCGGAGTCTGTGATCGGACTAAAGAATCCAGACAAGTCCTTCCCCCTCCACAATGATGTTGGGGTGCTGAAGTGGAGGTTGCAGACCACAGATGAGTCCCTCATTCCTCTCACGTGGGAGTCCCCCCCCCCCCCCCCACGTCTCCTCATTGTCTGACGGACAGGCAGGACCGCTGTGGATTAGCAGGCCTTCCCAGTGATCCGAGAGGGATTCCTGCACCACGTTTGTCCATTTTTGGGTTGGCGCGCTTTGTTGAATCACATTCCTCACCACAGTCCAGTGGACTTGCTGCCCATCTGCGAGCTCTTGGGGTCTAATGCCTCCCAACACCTTGTGATAACTGGGTGTTGGGCAGAGGTCCCTGACCCAAACATGTTCACGCATGCGTGCACCTATGCCGACTTGGCCAAGGAGATGAGCTGATTATACTCTGTACCCCCTGCGAAATCTCTGCTAGGTGCTTGGATTTCTAATTATTGGAACCAAAACCCCAACCGTAGTGCTTTGATCTCCCATCCATCCATCCATCTTCTGAAACCACTTAATCCCAAATACACACGCACACACACAGGGCCAATGTATACTCCCCAATCCACCTATCCTGCACGCTTTTACACTGTGGGAGGAAGCTGGAGCCCCCTGCAAAAACCCACATGAAGGACCCAGGACCGAACCCAGAACCTTCTTGTTATGAGGCAGCAACGCTAATCACTGCGCTGCCCTGCTTTGAGCTCCCTTGCACCCAAAGAACAGTATAGCTCTCAGGTTGGTTGGCAGTAATTAGAGAGAGACCCTGGTTGCTGGGATTAGCTCACGGCTAATGCTCCACATGTCATTGGTAGGTTCTCCGTGTGCACACTTGGCGTGTCTGTGGACAGTCCAGCCTTACTCAGTCATGGGCAGTGTGTGGCTTAGTGGATTAGGATGCTGTGCCTGTAATCAGAAGGTTGCCGGTTCAAATCCCGGGGTAGCTAGGGTGATGTCACTGTTGCGATCTTGATCAAGGCCCTTAACCCCTAGGGGACTGCATGACCCATCTGCCAAGTAAATAAAATGCTCTGATTCGCTGGGGCTCCGCACACACCTATGGTTTGTTACCAACACTCTGAAGTGTAGATGTTACAGATAATCTCCGTCTCCTCTAGTAAACTGTTGGCCCTCTGAGAGTGGCACGGGCTGTGACGTGAACATCGAATACGAACTGCAGGAGGAGGGTCTGGAGCTCAACGACGTCGTCATTGCCATCCCCGTGCCGTGAGTATTAAGATTGTTGACTTGATCGGTTGGTTTGTCGTCTGAAGTGTAAATGAGGTTCATTGGGGGGGGGGGGGGGGGGGGGGGGGGGGGGGGGGGGGGGGGGGGGGGGGGGGGGGGGGGGGGGGGGGGGGG
>JABFEB020000038.1:17317245-17331538 GCA_019775895.2 Stomatorhinus ivindoensis | reverse complement strand
GGCTCCCTGTGTAAGAGGAACGTGGCTGACGCGTGATCCCTATGGGTCTGCTGGGGAGAAATTAAGATAAAGATTAACTTAATCATCCCAGGGGGGAAATTCTTGCGTGCATCCAGCGGCCTGCAAGTAGGACACAGACACGTAGAACGTACGCGTAGTGCAGAACAGGCGAAATGCCAACAAGGAAATGTGCTGTTAACAAATGAAAACATATTCAGTATCCAAATAGAATATCCTGAAGAATAAAATATTAATGCCCCCAAAATATGTAAAAGAAAACAGGGAAGTGGCAAATAGCACTGAAGGTCAGAGGGGATTCAAACAAAAGAGCCATTCATGCAAAATGTTACGTGATGTCAGTGAAAATCCCTGATTGTGTTCTTGCTCTTTCTTCTACTCCGTCCCATTCGGGCCATTCGGACGTGACGTTTGGGTTTTCGATTGTCGTCTGAAGCGGGGGCCGTTTGGCCGAATGCGGCGTCTGTGATGTTTGGGGGTTGCAGCCCACATCGTTCTGTAGACACATATTCAGCAGACGCTTTCATCCAAATGGACGTGCAGTTGAGGAACGTGAGTCAGATAGGTCACCGAGTAATTGGGGGTTAAAGACCTTGCTGAGGGGACCAGCTCAGTTGTCAAATCAATCAAAGCAGTTTTAAAGTCATTGCTGAGGTGATTAGCCTGTAACCTTGGGATGCGAAACAGTGACCTTCTGATCACTGGTGCAGCAAACTAACCCACTGAGCCACATACATAATGCTATTCCATGCCAATTTTTCCCTCGGCCCAGAATTTTTGGTGGTACTTAGACTTCGTTATGGTGACATTGATACATAATAGCAGAACCTCGCACTCACGTTACACACAGAGTTTCACGGGAGAATGGCGAGAAGCTGGGAGCCGGGAAAGGTCAGGGGATAGAACCAAAAAACAGTCCAGGAACAGAGGTGACCGAGGCAGGCAATGAGCCACGGCCGGCTAAATGTCAGGTAGGACGAACAACACAAATGCCAACGAGGCTCAAGAATGTTCCTCAGCTGGTAAACGGCTAATGGGTATAAAAAGAAAGAAGAAGCCTCGCTGGCCGTGAGCTGAAGGCTGCGTTAGCAGTTATATGTACGATGGAAAGCTGATTGATACATTGGTTTACTGAAAGATCTGTGTTAGGCCACTTACAGGGGTCACTTTATTAAAAAATAAATACCTATTTGTAGAGCCAGAGATTTCGTGGTGCGATTTGGTGTTAGCAGTTTCTCCAAGATGGATGGCCCTGCCCACAAGGAAGAAAAAAAAAAAACGTAACTGCGTTTTTAATATTGGTGGGGGGGAGGGGGGGCTCAGGGACAAATTCATTAAGTGACTGAGTCAAATTCATCCTCTTACATTATCCTGTATGATGTATATCTATGTTTAGGCAAACCTATCTGTTTCAATATTGAGTGTATGCATTCGTGTATGTGCATGCAACTGGTTGGATGAGAACTCCCAACAAATTTATTGACATTTTTACAAGCAAAACCTTGGAAAATATCGGGTTGGACAAACACCACTGCATTGAATATTGGGTGGCATGTGTCCCTCTCACATCCCCCCCCCCCACCCCCAAGAGTAACACCCATGCTTGTAGTAATTAGTCAATCCTGAATGTCTAAGTTTAGTCTGGAAAGTGTCAGCCAAGATGATGAGTAAGGAGATCATCTCATCCGGCAGCTGGTGGCACCTGGCTTTAGGCAGAGCATTACAGGGAAATGGCGGGGGGGTGTGATGTAATGAAGCATAGCCTGGGGGCATGAAGTCGGACAGCTTCGTTGCAATCGATGCTGCCACGGCTGTGAATGAACGCTGCGGGACAGGCATGTTTTTCAGAGCTTTTCGGAGACTGAACCTCTTCCGTCTTTTGCCAGAATCTGGAACAGTACGACTTTAAAACTGCTTTGATTGATTTGACAGAATTGCCCCCTCAGTTTCATTAGAGTTAATTAAATTCCTTAAAATAACCACCAATTGGAGAGGCTGTTGCCCTTTTCCGGGGGCTCCCTGGAATTTCTGGGACTAATCAGGAAGAGATTCCTTTCCCTCGGGAGATATTTCTGAGCACCCGTGACAGAGAGCTGGATCTGAGGTACCACGTGGACTTCAACATTAGCATGAAGACATTGAAGGTGACAAGAGTGGGGATAAGACTTTCCTGGGTCACTGGAGAACATTGGAACTGGGAATCAACACCTGGAGATCGTTCCCTGCAGAACATAATGTATGTGAATCGTTTTGTGCAAGTGGCATTGACCAACGTTGAACGTCATGAGGTACAGAGCATTAACTACTAACCTACAGATGTTTCTCAGATTTTCTGTGGCAAAGGACGAAGCGATGAGATGCCAGGCCTCAGGAGACTTTTTTTAACTCCAGAGGTGAAAAGTTTAGTTTCAGAAAGTACAAATCCAGACCAATGTTTTGTTTCAACCAACCAGTTGAGATTAAAGAGTCAAATTCAGAGTGCTCAACTGGTTGGTTGAAATAAAATCTTGGTCTGGATTTGCATGTTCTGGACCTGAACTCTCCGTCTCTGTATTAGTACCAAATTTCACCGAAGCATTAAATCCTCTTAGCCCATCCCTGCTTTAACTGATTGGCCTAATTTGATATGTAGAATCCTGTCTTGCGAGCCATTGGCGGGAGATGCCTTTGATGATCTGGCTCCTACAGAAATAGAAAATATGAAGCTTCAGGGAGATTCTGGAGAGCATCCAGCTTCTAGCAGGTTCAGGAGAGCATCCAGCTTCTATCAGGTTCATGTCCAGACTGGCCTGTGATGGAGGTTCCTCGAGACACTGAGACCCCGTCTGTAGGTTTCTGGGTGACAGTGATTCGTTCTCCATCAAATGATAGCGATGGTGGAGATGCAGAGGTCCCTAAGTCTAACAGAGAAGGTGACAATTTGGAAACTTCAGGTTCCTTTGCTCAGCAGTGCATTTCCAAGTGGAATTTAAACCTTGAAATATCCCGAAATTAATTTGCGCATGAGTTCATATGCAAACACACAAACCGTTCCAGTGGGTTCTGCTGTTGTGACAATTGTTTAATGATGTGTTCGGGAAGGCATGTTGGTCTGGGAGCAGGATTAGGGGAAACTCAGAAGTTCCAGTAGGGGGAAAAAATCAATGCTAGCCAAGAGCATTTGGTCTGTATGAACATTGACTCTTAAGGACCTTGAACTGGTTCTGGCTGTTTGAAGAATGGAACAGCCAATGCATCATTTTGAGTAAGACGTCGAAAGAGTTGAGGCCGCAAGTAATGCAAGTTCTATGGAAGGACTAATACTGCAGTCATGCCGAAGAGGGAATTGGTGTTTTTCTGTAAAATTCTGAGTCGAATGTCACGAAAACCGCTGTGGGTGGAAAATGCGAGAACGACTGCACGTAAATCATGCATGTCGCATTAAAACAGCGGAATGCTCCAGTTTGAACTTCTTTGGATCTGATTTTGAAATTTAAATATTTGATATTTGATTTACTAAACGTTAATACAGAATTTTGGCATGCACTTTGTACACATTCTCTGCTCTTGAACATATGATACTATTACTTAAATCTGTGCACTGGAGCATAAAGAAAAGGTTTTAAAAGTAACAGCAGACAGCAGGCTTGTTGTGCTGGATTCTGACTCCCTCCTATTTAGAACTGAAGTAGCTCATGTGTCGCATTCTTGTGTGACGCTGCCCTTGATATTAAAGCCTTGTCAGGGGAGAATTTAGAGTGAGATCTGTGTCCTTCTCTCCCCCCACCCACGTAGAGCACCCCGCTGGATCTGATTGAGACTGGGAAGGGGCTGAAGGTCCAGGCAGAGCGCCCCCATCTGGTCAGCCTGGGAAGTGGCCGCCTCAGCACTGCCATCACACTCCTGCCTCTGCCAGAAGGTGAGCGCTGTGTGACACATCTGACCAATGACCAGATCTCCCCACAAGCCCAGGTAGACATTGGGGCCCCTGGCTGTGTGTGTGTGTGTGTGTGTGTCTGCCCCCCAGCTACTCAAAAACTCAAGGTAGTTTGAGATCACCTCCGGAAATGTCGGCTGCAGGTAATTCGGTAATTAAAAGTTGTAATCTGGAGGTGACCTGCTCAGTCCCCAGACACTGCTGTGCTTTTATACACTGTATGACCAAAGGTATGTGGACACCCCATTATTTAGAGGAATCTGTTAATTAAGCCGCACCCATGGTCCACAGGGGTGTATAATTGAGCATACAGCCATATAATCTCTGGCAATAAACACTGGCAGCAGAATATATTTCATTTTATATATATAAATACGGCTAAAATGAGAAAGAGCTATTGTTGCACAAATAGATTTAACAAGAAATCGGTGCTATTACTGAAGACTAAATGAAAAAGAAGCAAATGAATCACTGCAAACTCAGAGAAGCAAATGAATCACTGCAAACTGAAAGAAGCAAATGAATCACTGCAAACTCAGAGAAGCAAATGAATCACTGCAAACTCAGAGAAGCAAATGAATCACTGCAAACTGAAAGAAGCAAATGAATCACTGCAAACTCAGAGAAGCAAATGAATCACTGCAAACTCAGAGAAGCAAATGAATCACTGCAAACTCAGAGAAGCAAGTGAATCACTGCAAACTCAAAGAAGCAAATGAATCACTGCAAACTCAGACTCCTAAATGTGGATTTGCGATTGTCCTGTCTGAGCAAATAAAAAAAAAAAATCAGTACAAACCTGTCCACATACAAGCAGAATATCCACTGGTGCCCTTGTCATTTTCATTATGCCAAGCACCAGGCTTTTGTGAACCCCGAGACTCTGCTTGGTGTATTTCCCGGCGTCCAAATCAGGAGCATTTAATTCAGTTTCGATTTCAAAATTTTTATTGTCATTCCAATACATCAACACACAGTGCAACGTAAAGGAATATTATATTTCTTCGGGTCCTGGTGCACACTGTAATAGTACAATGACTCAAACGGAGACATAACCATGTCATAGGAGCAGAATTAAAAGTGACAGGATCATAAACACAAATACAAATATTTTTTTCTAAATAGTGATTTATTGTCATTGCTGACCCACCACACAACAATGAAACGCATTCTCTGCTTTTAATTCACATGTGACATAGCAGGGGGCAGCTGTTATTTGGGGGGGTGGGCAATACCTCAATGGCACCTTGCTGGTCAGGAATTCTAACCAGCAACCTTTTAATCCCAAACACACTTCCCTAACCATTAAGCCATCCCTGTGTGCATCATAAATAATTAAAGAATAATCATTTTTTAAAATACAGTAAATTTAAAATGCATACCTTACAGCAGGTTTTGCTACTCTGTCAGTCGGGGGGGGTTCGCGTGTCCCAGCCAGGAAGTGACATCAGTGCCCTCTAAACCCTAGGCTTTGGACTGAGACGTTGGGCAGCCTGGTGCCCGTATAGTGCACCTTTATGCCTAGGTAGCTCACATGAATTATTCTATGATGACATCTCCCAGAAGATTTGAGTGACGATGCCTTCAATAAACCCAATGACATAAGCACCTAGACAATACCAATAAACAGGAAGATGGGAACTCATGTATAAATTTTTTATATATATATATATATATATATATATATATGTTTATTCCCTATTTCAGATTTATTAGTACTTTTACTTTTAAAATTTAGAAATATGTGCCTCTTTGTTCTAGCTGGGCTCTAAGCACTTTAACAATTATCATAAAGCTACTATAAATTAATGTCTCTTCTGAATAATCATAGAAAAAAAAACCCCAGTGTGTATGAACAAAGAATTGAACAATATGCTGATTCAAAGTGGTGGGGTAAATTGCATAAACATGTCTCACTTCCTGCCATATCATCATTCCAAGAATGACAACGTGGGTTTTTTGGAAGTTGAGGGAGGCCGAGATGACATGCAATTTGTTTTTTTGCTCCTGGAAGTACACCGGTCTTCAGCTGCACTTAGTGAAACAGGGGCCGCAACATTACCTCTCTTCAGTGGCATCTGTCACCCAGGGCACTTGGCTGCGTTCTGGGAGAATGGCGGCCCACTGCCCGGCACAATGCGGCCAGCACAATGCGGACAGCACATGCTGACACACCCCCACACCGTGACCTCTGTGCTGCTGGCTAGAGGCTGTACCCTGACCCCGATGTCACCCCTACTTCTGTGTTTGACTGTTGCAGGAATGGGGGTGGGGCTCACTCTCTCTAGTGCAATCCATTAAACAGAGTCAATACCCCCCCCCCCCCCAATACAGCTGCCTTTATCACTTATATCTGTTCTCGTCTTTGTTTTTCAAGTTCTGCTGTTGACTCTGGTCATCTCTGTTGGGTCCAAAGGTCTGGAATGTCCAGTTAAAGTCTCACCTGAGCGAACAGAGAGATGGGGGGTGGGGGGGGGGGGGGAGGGAGCTGTAGTTCACATCCTGTAAAATCCTGGGGGGGCCTTTTGCATCCAGCTGAGACATTCCAGGAGGATTTGTCTTATCAGTGGTCGCAGAGTAGATATGGGAGGACGCTAATAACTGTGGAATGTGGCCCTTAAGATTTGCAGTCTTTGTCAGAGATTTAGTGTAGTTAGGCTTAGCAGAAGTGCTAAAGGGATACTTTATACCTTTAGGTGATACATAAAAATAAATGGCCAAGCTTCCTGGAGACCACGTACGTTGTAATTGTCACGGTCAGTGGTTCTCATGCTGCCAATCTGACGTATCGCTTTTCCAGGACGTACCACTCTCGGCTGTGGAAACACAGATATCAGCATCCAGGGCCCGGGAATCAGGGTCCAGCACTGCTACATCGAGAACCGCGCTGGAATCATCAGTCTGCACCCCTGTGGGAACCAGTGCACCATGGACGGGATTCCCATTACGAAGCCGGTTCTGCTGTCCCAAGGTATGGTTGTACTTGCGCTTCCCATCCGCCACACAAAGGTCAGTCTATGTCACCATAGATATGATGTTCTGTATTTTCCATTAAATCTCTACAGCCTATTTTAAAGGCATATCTTGTTTATCTGGCTCGTTTGTTATCACTAAAGCCTGGATGATACTCTTAGCTACTCTCATACTCTGGATGATACTCTTGGATATTCTCATACTCTGGATGATACTCTTGGAGTGCCACGTTTGCTCTCTGTCCTGTGCATAAGCAACAGGGAGAAGCCTTTCAAGCTGTGCAGGACGCTACTGCTGTTGGCACTAGAGATCTTCCTAAACTTTGGGCAGCAGACAATGTCCGTCTCCTTCAGCTCAGAAATTTCCACTTACTGCTATTTGGCCTGGCTATTACTGAATGTATTTCCTGACTGTGAAATCTGGATTGAATGATCTTTCTTAAGCTGCATTATATTCACAGCTCGTTCTCAATTCATTATGGTTTAAGCAAGGAATCTGAGCTTATTTGACATAAGGACTGTAAGGACGTGGGTTAATACAGGAGCACTGGGCAATCAGGGGGATTCTGTCCAGCAAAATTTTCTTTACACCTCATTAAATTAAGAATTGGTTCCTCTGAGGCTCTTTCCAAATTTGTAACTAGGGCCACACTGAGAAGGATTCACCACAGCAAAGATAGATTTGCTCAAATGAGGGGACCTTCGTGTGTGATTGCCGACCTACGGAATACTTTATTTATATAGAATGAAGGTGGGAAACCAGAGGGGAAAGTGCAGCACAGTCATGGTTTGTCTTCTAGGGCTGGACAGGCTGTTGAAAAACATTGCAAAATAAATTTCTGGTTAGTATGGTAGAGCTAAGGAATATCAAGTCTGGGTTGGAATTGAGATGGAAGTCCAATGCTGAAAATAACAGTGTGGGGGATGGCTCTATGGCTTTGGAACTCTGTGCCCTTGATCGGAAAGTTGCTTGTTCAAATCCCATGACCGACAGAGTTATATTTATCACTGGGGCCTTGATCAGAGCCCATTATACCAAATGCTCCAGGGACTTTACCCCGATTGGTGCAGACCTCAACCTCTCCAATGTTCAATTCAAAGTTGCTCCCTTAGCATCTGCTAAATAAATATGATGTAAAATGAAAACATAACTCTGGTATTTGGAATCCTGCCAGGCTGTGCCATCATATCGCGTCGTGATTCCTTTTAACTACACGTCGTATTTTCTTGTTCCACGCGGTTGTTTATCACAGTTGGATGTGTTCCGCCGTACCAAGAGCACCAAGGTTCTCTCGGAAATTTGAGTACATCAGCCTATTTTTGTTTGGCTCTAAAATATCGCCTTCACTTCCGGGCCGCCTAGGAGGTTAATGGCCGCTGAGGTTGGAGGCCCCGTCGAGATCAGATGTGATAGCCGATCTGCGTTGGCTTTCTCACTGCCAGTTGGTCAGCATGATCACGCCACATTGAAGATGTTTCTATGGATCTGTTGGGAATTGGGTAACTGGGCTTGGTGAAATATTTCTAATAATAAATAATCAATATATGGAAAATGACAGATAGTCAATCCAAAGAGGAAGAAGCCCAGAATTATCCAACCTGGATATCTGTCATTGAAGTAAACTGTTGATTTGACTATCAGCTGTCAAAAAAATATGCTCCATCCAATAAATCATCCCTTGATGTCCTATACATAGATTAATTACAATCTTCGGCATGAAACATAGGCTTCTTATATACACACGTACTAGGCCTATAACATGTCCATATTTTGCGAGGAGCTTAAAGATCAACGAAAATGTCCTGCAGTTTTCTTATAGTAACTGCGCAAGTGTTGCCGTTTTCATCTGGTGACAGAGAGACATTTTCTTTCGGCGTCAAGTGGGTCTCCTCAGGGTACTCTGGTGTCCCCCTCCCGTCCTAAGGGATGTATTTAAGTTAATTGCCCGATTCGTCACAAGCTGGACTTACGCATGGCCGACTCCGGGTAAGCACGTGCGTTTGTAACCTGCCATTTGTCTCACTTGTACCCCGCTTTGCAAAAAAAGGGTCCGCTAAATCAAATAATTGTAAAAATAAATGCAAGTCTCACACTTTATATCACGGTAGTCAGAAGCAGTTGGGAATGGTGTTAAATGATCTAGAACACTAACATTGTGATAATTTCACTGTTACATATAGCGCTGGTGTTTTCTAATTTGCCCTCGAGGGCAGCACAGAAAAACAATTAACCGTAATTAACTATTTTGTTTCTCGCCTCGGCAGCTGACTTCGTTGGCAGACACCGGTGATAGGGTGGTTGGGGTTTGTGTTTCCATGGTAACGGGGCACGTCGCCTGCGCTCCACAAAAGAGGGTTTTACTCCCCGTCTTCACCCCCATTCCCATCTTTCTCCTTTAGCTTGTCACTTCCTTCCACTGGCTTAATCATTTAAGACAATGACAACTACGTTTTAGTGCTTCAAAGAGAATTTCGGGGCATTTCGGAATTCCGTCTGTTTTGCTACATTCTTGCTTTTCCTACGGCATATTTAAATACCACAACCGAGTGCCTATAAATAATATAAAGCACAAAGCACTATAAAAAACAAAGCGATTAAATAATTTAATCTGAAGCAGGAACGCGTGCTTTAGTATTTAACTTTTACGAAACAAACTAGCATACCAATTCACAATTAAGTTAAATTAAAATACGCCTAAATGTAAATCAGTAATATCAACACAGAAGGTCCCTAGTATGTTTTAGTTTATTATTATACAAATAAAGAGAACAGGAAGTATACTGCCTCGTTCTAGTAGTATATAAAATCATTATTTGTAGGACTGTCGTGAGAAAATGCAGGGAAATTCAATTGTCTATATACTCCAAAAACAAGATTCAAGAAAATTCTAAGAAGGGGGGCATTTTTATTACTACCGCGGAACAACGTACGGAGCAAAACGCAGGTTTTGACAAAGGGGGTCGGAGGTGCGCCCCTCCTCCTTCGCCCTCCCGCACATGGTAACCGCGCCGAGGTGACTGACGCGGCGGCTCCCGTCCGCTCCGCTCCGGGCCACATTCCCACTCCTCGCGTACAATAAACTGGATTCGTGAAAAGCGATTAAGTCGGACAGCTGTTCTGCTCCAGAAAGACTGCTTTCCGCCTGAAGTGCATCGCTGTGTCTGCGGCTGGCGGCTCCGTGCTCGCCCTTCACTTCGGGCACAAGACCAAGAGCCAAGATATGCTCCTAGAAGCAATACTTACGATTTAAAAACATTTATTTGCACAGAAGGTGAAGAGTTCGGCTCGCTCGTTGTGGACGAAGACGATTAATAAGTTACTCTGCCCGTAAAGCTGTTTGAAGTGCAGTAAATTGCATTTGAATGACTTGACATTGGTTTGGCCACGACGCAAAGCTGGAATATAGACATTTTACAGCGTAATGAAACAGGTGGACGTTTGCGCTGATGTGAGCGACTGTTGGGACAATAGTGACTGACATTATCATCACAAAGGCGGCGGACGCAGTGCGCTGGAAGTGCGCTTTGCCGGAGGAGCACAATGATTTCCATGTAAGAACAGAGGCAATGTCGGCTTCGGGGGACGCTGCTTCTGTCGTTCATTGGCTCTGAGCGTAAGTGCTTTGCTTTGCGACTAGTGCGTGATTTTTGGAGCCGTTTTTCGGTGAGAGGGTGCTGCCAGATAGAATCACGCACACGGGCGCGCGCTTCCCCGCACGTCTGAAAGCGAAATCGCCACGACCGGGGTTTCTCTTTTCATTGTGTTTGTGTGTCCACGGCCTCGTTATTCCCTGTCCGATTACTGCGGCGGAGGCGGAACGACTGTACATAGTTGAAATGAACGTGATTCAGTGATCGTTCACGTATAGCTGACACTTTAAAAAAACATTGGCGATAACTTTGCGCCTTCGTTCCACTTTTACTATAGGGGGACAGGGGACAGCTGGCAAACAGAATAAAACCGCATTCTTTTATTGCACCTTAAAAGTTGTAGAGAGACTAGACGTTTTTGGCTGTGATTTATATACGCAAATGAATGGGACACATGGAGTCTGAAATCAGCATATTACAGACCAGTCTGTGTTCAGCGCGGGTATGCTGGACCGATTATTCATTTAAGTGATGACTAATATTGACTCAGCAATTTACTTGGACCTGACCGCTTAAGAATTAGCAAGGTAGAGGTTGTTTCCAAACCTGAATTAAATCATTCAAGCGGTCAGACTAAACAAAAAAGTACAGAATGCAAGAAACACGGGAAACCATGTAAGAATCAGTTTGCAACCAGACAGCCATCGGCTGTTTTTAAATCTTGATCTAATTCGTTTTTACAAGGGGATCTCTCTCATTTCTGTGCCAGGGCGATATTCTTGTTCAGTTTGGCGTCCTCTTTGGCAGGCAATATATTATTACACTTCTATTTCTGGCCAGCACGACCAAGGGCTGCTGTCAACTGTCTTCGTAAGGGCTTTATTTTTTACCCTGTAGTTGGCCGGTCGCCGGGACCCTTTTTGCCGACGGTGAGTCGCTCAAATAAAGTTTAATCATGGAAATAAATAAAAGGAGTACAGGGTCGTTAATAACGCCCATCTTTCGTAACGTTACCCGATCCCCCAGTCCATGCAGACAAACTGCCACGTCTCAGTGTAAAAGATGCTTATTTGCCGCGATCATTCCGGCAAATTTTGGTTCTCGTTACTTATTTACCCCCGTAGTTTGTAGGCAGTCTTGACCTAGTTGGTTGGTAAATCCGATCTTTGACCAGCCGGGAATTTCCACGCTAACTTTGTCTGCCTTCAATTGACACCAATTTAATTGTTTGTTAAACGAAAACAATAAAACATTTGTTTACTGCTCTTTTTTTAGATCCTTATCACCTTTCTCACGAGACCCTCGGCACGTTAGTGGTAGTGTAGTTTAAGGTCAGTATAGATTAAATAGTGTCGAAGGAAATAAATATTTAATCCTCCAGAGCGTCAGCAGCTGTGGACGATTCTGTGATTTTACTTCTTAATTTTACTTCTTGCTATATTTCGTCTGATGCTTCCCGTCCTTGTTTATATTGAAAATGCGCACGTCTGGCACCAGATCGCGCAGATATGTATCATATGCGCTGTGTGTTTAATGGTAGCCATCTGTTAGAGGGACCTGCGTAACGCGGCGAGGAAATGACGGACCTGGACATCTGTCAGACTTATGTCGCCTGTCTGCTGGCTTCTGTTCGTCGTCATTTTCGTCCACGTGTCAAATATATTTAGTGATGAATTTGAGATTTTCGGTCAGTTTTCTCAAAATTAAACGGTCCTTTCGAAATGAACCGTATTGGTTTGTAATTAGCGTTTTTTTCGTTTCTGGAAATTTTGCACTTGAGAAAAAGTAACTTTGTGGTATATATGGTTATAAATCTCCCCTTGTTCACAAATGATAGTTTATTCCGTAGATTAATCTTCCATCTTTAATAATGGGGTTTTCAGATAATAGGTTAACAGGAAGTTTCTAGAAACATTGATGGTGGAAGCCAGATCTGTAGTGGGGTTGCTGTCTCCCCTACTCTGGTGGTCTTTTTAATTTCCTTTCTGGAGAGGAGATTACAACAAAAATATGAAACCCTCAGAGGGAACATGTTGAACCCGCCTCAGTCCATTTATATAGGCCTACACATGTAAGTACAAACGCGGTAGATTACCGAACCGTCTTTGAAATGAACAGTGTGGTCGGGTTGCTTGTGGGGAGAGATAATGGGCTGCTCTGATTGCACGAGGAAGGTCTGCACGAGGAAGGTCTAGATTCTCTAACAATCCAAACACTGCTGGCAGAAGGTGTCCCACAGTATCTGTGGTGGGGTATCTGTGATCTGTAGGCATCCGGCAGACAAAACACTCAGGCTGCCCCGGGGGGTCTCAAGACATGGGGCTAAATGCCATCGTATGGGTGAGGTGTGGTATATGTCCTTGATGGTGTAGACTTGTATGAGTGCTGTGCCAGCTCGGAGTGGTCATTCTCCACTGTAGACCCTACCAACTCCATGGTAACGGCTTCTATCTTCCGTGCTTCTACTTCATCGGCTTTTTCACGTAATATTTATTTATATGATCCCTGCAGTCTATTCTGGGTTGACCCTATATTTCTGTTGTAGATAATGAATACATTGGGGAATTCTAGTATAAATGTGTTAGTTGCAATATATCTGACTTAATTTCTCCATAGTGTGGCTGTTTTTTTTATATTACACACAGTTAATTGGACAGAATATTCAGCTCCTGAAGAACACAGCTGATGAAATCGTACTTTAGCGTACTGCGGTCCGGTGACCCTTCTCCTGGTCTAGGGGTCTGGCTCAGTGCACCAACTTGGAGCTATGAGTGAAGAATCAGAAAGTGTGTGTGTGTGAGTGTGTGAGAGAGAGAGAGATATTTGCACACTACAGTTTTATCCACCCAGTGACACTTGATCGAACCATTTCTGGACCAGAATACTAAAAATACTGTACGTAAATTTGTTTCAAATATAAATGTAACCATTTCAAATTTTTAAAACGTACTAGAAAATAAGAGCAGTGGTGTGTTTGGACAGTTACTTATTCTCTGTCTTTCCTGAGTATTCTTGGACAGCGTTTACAGAGTCACACTACAGCTGCATCATGGAGATGCGAATGCAGTCATGACTTAAGAACACTACAGTAATAAACAGGCTGCAACCGCAACCTCTGATCTGACTCACACACTCCTTTTGTCTCAGCTTTGATATAAATATTCATATTTTTATTAAGGGGCTGGTAGCCGTGGACAGGGACTCCTAGTACAAAACTTGTCATTTCCAGATTCCCCTGTTTTACCCTTGAGAAACACTCATACTGAATTACTTGAGTGGCTAGCTGCATAATGGAATAGTAGAAGGATCAGCTAGTCAATGAAATGTATTTTAATCGTGTAAGGAATTTAACATATAGGAAAATAATCAGTCATCAGTAATTATGGCTGTATAAAAAGGAATCATACCCTTTCATTATGGGAGGGTTTGCAAGAGTCTGGGAAAGAGTTGGATAATGTCCTGTTTAACACGGGAAAGGGGAACCCGCTGGATACTGTCCTGTTTAACACGGGAAAGGGGAACCCGCTGGACACTGTCCTGTTTAACACGGGAAAGGGGAACCCGCTGGATACTGTCCTGCTTAACACGGGAAAGGGGAACCCGCTGGACGTTGTCCTGTTTAACACGGGAAAGGCGAACCCGCTGGACACTGTCCTGTTTAACATGGGAAAGGGGAACCTGCTGGACACTGTCCTGTTTACAACGGGAAAGGGGAACCCGCTGGACACTGTCCTGTTTAACACGGGAAAGGGGAACCCGCTGGATACTGTCCTGTTTAACACGGGAAAGGGGAACC
>JABFEB020000038.1:17218292-17238547 GCA_019775895.2 Stomatorhinus ivindoensis | reverse complement strand
CATGTGTGTATATACTATACGCAGACACACAGACACACATGCATGTGTGTATATACTATACGCAGACACACAGACATGTGTGTATATACTATACGCAGACACACAGACATGTGTGTATATACTATACGCAGACACACAGACACACATGCATGTGTGTATATACTATACGCAGACACACAGACATACATGTATGTGTGTGTAACATTGCTAAGCCACCCTCTTTCCTGGATTCAGCGAAAAGTTCTCATCCACATCATATCTAATGTCATCTGGGATGTGCTAGAAACCGTCCAGTGACTGCGGCATAGTGGTGCAATTCCACAACACGCCAAACAACAGAGACTGGCATCTGTTCTCTCTTGGTCTTTCCTTCTGCTGGCACGTCTTCCATATAGTTCACTGGGGACTGTGGCCTTTGGACCAATGAGCGGTCCTTGCAATGTCAAGTCAAACCAGCACTGGATGACACTCCAAACATTGTAACGCTAAACTGATGCTTTCTCCTATTGCATTTATTCCTTTGATTTTTCTACACATTCATTCTCCTCTCCCTCTTCATCTGCTTGCTCTATTAGATTCTTCTAAAAGAAACCCATCCATCCATCCATCTTCTGTACCTGCTTATCCTATCCCAGAAGGTACAGGAGCAAGGCAGCTAAAGAAAATCATTCCAAGGATGTCACCTTTATTATCGATGGTAATGAAGCTAGACTCACACCTGGGCAAGTGTTCTGGCAGAAATGGGAATTAACTGTGTTTCAAGAATTACATTCTAATTTAATCTTGTTATATATATTTTGTTTAGACTTTCAATACACTACAGTATTATCACTGTAGAAATGTAGTACATAATTTGGTAATGAAATTTCGAACATATTTTTAACAGTTTTGAAAACAGTCTGTTAGCGTGTGCAAAGTTTTGCTGGTGTTGGAGTTTGAATGAGAAAAGAAATCATGAATGTTGGAAGATGTCATCACTGAATGCAATTTGTGTAAAGACAATGACAAATTATCCACAGTTCAGTCCACATGGATTGCTGTTGTGCTGTGTGAGGAGTACACATGAATAATGAGAAAGAAAATATAAACTAAAGAAAGTTTAAGCCTTACCCAAAACTCCATCTGCAACAAATGGGTGTTCAAGAAGGTCTGGCCAAGACAACCTTTGCTGGGGGTCCTTGGTCAACAAGCCTTTTAAGAAACTCTGTTAATGAAATAAGTAGACAGCTTTGGTACTTCATGAATGAGCAGACTATTAAAAATACACAAAACTGTTACTGTCCAGACCGTACAAATCCAGACCAAGGTTTTGTTTCAACCAACCATTTGAGTACTCTGAGAATGTGACTCTTTATACTCAACTGGTTGGTTGAAACAAAATCTTGGTCTGGATTTGTACTTCTGGAATCTGAACTTCACACCTCTGATCAGGACCTACTTTACTTTGAGAGCCTTGATGAGTATTTGCTGCTTATTCATCATCCGCATGCTGAGACAGACTTACCTCCTTTATTAGCATTATACAGTTCAACTGCATTTTGTATAATGAATGTATAATGAGAAAACTGCGTGATTAAAACTTGATGACAACATGATTAATGTTTTAGTTACAAAGACTTTGCGACATTACAGTTTAGCCACTAGGATGTGTTTACACATGCGAGATGGTAATTGGATTGTCACTTTATGCTCCAGACGTGTGTAGATGCACTGTACCATGCAGTCTGGGCTCATGCTTTCGGGCCACTTGACCGGGTCTCGGATGATTAGCTGCACCAGCTGGAAGATGGAGTTCGTGTAGAAAGGCGGCGACCCCGTGTGGAGCTCGTAGAGAATGCAGCCGAGCGACCACAGGTCGGCCGTGTGGTCGTAGGGCTTCTCCCCCACCAGCTCTGGAGACATGTAGAGGGGCGTGCCTTTGATGGAGGTCAGCACTAGGGTGGACATGCTCATTGCACGGGCAAAACTACAAAGGTGAGGTGAGCACATGTTAGGACGGCACACAAAACATATACCACCAGGCAACGTCTCTTCATGAACTTCGGGGGTACATAGATAATGACACACACCCAATTTGGAATTTCAAAATGTTCCTTGGGAAGTTTACGCGCTAACTACAACAAAAATGGAAACACGTAATATTCACATGCAGACAAAAGCTAAACGACAATGATCTTCTCAAAGAGGAGAAACACAGTTCAAGTCACTAGAGGAGGTGGGATCAAGACATCTGATTGGTTGGTCCCACCTCCCTTAGTTGCTCGGACCCACCAATATGATCGGTTCTCTCTCTGAACCAAGCATTTTATGTTCTGTCCTAAGAACAGTTTTAAACTCCCAAGAGCACAGTTTAATGCCATGTAAACCAGGCGCCGTCATGTGCCGAACGCCAGCATTGCCTCATCATCCTCACAAAGGTAAACGTACACACACCCAAAATCACAGAGCTTGACCCGGCCTCCTTTTCCCAGAAGGATATTCTGCGGTTTCATATCTCGATGAAGTATCCGATGAGAATGCAGATAGTATAAAGCTGAGACCAGCTGGCAAGCGATGACTCGAACCTGGAAGAAATAAATCAAATTGTCATTTATCCACTTTACTTTCACAAGCCAAAAGTAACAAGTTTATTAACAAGACTGATTATTAGATAATGTTTAATCAACTGCCTTAAGACCTTATTAGGGAAAATGTTTACATCTTTCGGTTTCGGGTAACAGTATAATAAACTGTATCAGTTCCACTTTAAAAGATTACTTTAAATCACAACAATGACTTCTGATCCCCATTTTTCTGTTCTCCACCTGAAGCCCAATGTTAGTGATTACATACAATAAACAGAACAGGGGAAATTTAATTTCTTAGTAATTTCTAAAGTTCACTCTTTTAAGGCTGAGTAGCGGGGAGTGCAGGAACGTCACAGCCTACCTGGCTCTCCGGCAAACTCCCATCGTCCTCTAAAATTTGGAACATCTCCCCCTCCGCATGCTCTGTGACCACGACGACCTGTCATGGATGCACTCAGTAAGGCTTTGAGTGGCATACATGTTATCATAGTCAAAAATGTTACGTCTGCTTGGATCTTTTCGCAAATAAAATTCAACGTTAACCCAGGGACAACATGAAATGACATACATCAATCACAGGCCTTGCTGGATAAAATAAGGTATCTAGCAAAAACACAGAGGATATTTACATTTAATTTATTTAGCAGATGGTTTTGTCCAAAATAACATATGGGGCAGAGGTGGCGTAATGGTTAAGGACACACACTTGTAATTGAAAGGTTGCAGGGTCGAATCCCTGACTTGCAAGGCATCACTGAGGTACCCTGAGCAAGGTACTGGCCCCAAGCACTGCTCCCTGGGTGCTGAATTAGCTGCCCCCTACCATGTCACATTGTCACATATGGGTTAAATGCAGAGGACACATTTTGTTGCTGTGGGGTGTCAACATTAATCGCGAAATTCAAATTTTTTAGGAGAAGACAGGGAACTTTCTCAAAGCTCCAACAGTGAAACCACTTCACCAACCCTGGGATTTGAACTGGGAACATTTTAAACACAAGCAAAGGATCCTGACCCACTGAGCCACACACCAATCCCAATTCTGGCACTCAGAGTATCACGGCCTCAACTCCCCCCTTACCTCCCGCTCTGTCTCAAAGCTGTCAAGTAGCAGGATCACATTAGGGTGTCTCAGGTCCCGCATGATGTCAATCTCTCTTTTCAGACTACGCAGCTCCTTCTCCGACCGGCCCACCTTAGGAATGAACTTCAGCGCTACAACCTTAACATGAAAAATATTCAGTAGGTTTCTTAAAACGATATATTTATAATTAGACATTAAACATTTTGAAATGTTTTAGTGTAGAATCATTAATGAAACGTCCATTTAATAAAAAACAAAGTTTATTTCACATCGAACAGGACACATATACTTACATTTGTTTGTTTATTTGTTTGTTTATTTGGCAAATGCTCTCACCCAAAGTTACACACGACTGTGAAAGCAGCGTCAACCGGTCCCTGAAGTGACCGGGGATAAAGGGTTGAACACAAGGCCCAACACTCAGATCTCTGCTGACCACATGATTTGGGTCACCAACCAGTAGTGTGGGACAGAATTTGATATTGGAGGGAAACAACTTAATTATTTAAATACAAATGTCCTTTTATTGGAAGGATGAATTAAGTAAAAATAATAATATTAATAATAAATATTACTGGGTACTGGTTCCTACGGACCTGCCGGTTATCATCTGGTCATGGATACAGCCCTACCTCACAGAGCCACTCACTTCTGAAGTAACACACTTCTTAAGCAAGTAATAATATAGCCATCTAATAACCATTTACCCGGACGGGGTTTTCCATCGCCAGACACATATGCAATTAATAAATTCGGGAAATTAAGATATACCAATTACTGCATATCTATTCACTGATAATACATAAAATAACAACAAATAATGCATAAAAATACTTACTTGCCCGCTGAACTTTTTTCGTCCTTTGTAGACACGCCCAAAAGAGCCTTCCCCTATCATTTCCAGTACATGGTACGACTCCATATTTTTAATAAAGAATCTTTAGATTTGCGCTTTTTTTTCCTGTTCTCTAACTCAAGACTGACGGTAATTTTCTTTAAACCAAATTCAAATCATCACCCACTATTATTACTGTTCCGGTTTATTCACTCGGATATCAAACATCATCAACAAGTTAAATACTAAAAATCTACTTCAGATTAAACATTTTTCTTGGAGTGTTACCAACGATTCCTTGTTTTTACATGCTAAATGGCAAGTAACTGCCTAGTTGGGCTTACTGTAAACGCGATATCTCTCAAGTGCTCCAGTACATTATGTTGCTGAAAAGACTCAAAATTGAGAGGAAAAATGAGATTTAAAACAACAAAGCGTTCGAAAGTCGTTAATTAACCATAATACCACTTTTTACATTACTTGCACAATTAGCTCTGAATAATACAGTCGATGTAAGTATGGCTAGATAGATCGCAACTGTTTTTGAATAACCGTAAACAAATGGAACCTAGCAACTGAACTACCGAGAAGAAGCCTTTTAAGAATTCAAACACAGTAGAGCATAAGCTACTAATTTCTTAAATAAGTATAAATAAAACATAACATATAAATATTTTTAATGTTCTAAATTACATGCATTTAATTAATATGATTAGATTGAAAGTTATTGTTAAATACAATTATTCAGGCAATATATACGACAGCTATAGTCAACGCATTTCCTTGAAGGACCCTAACATAGCAACTAACTACGCGTCCTAGCAACACTGGTATTCCTTATACCTTTCATTGCTGTAACGTATTAAGTACCAGGAATAGTTATTTCTGATAGTCCGACGAGTGTTCCTGTAATTCGTCGTTTATTTGTTTTTGGACGTCATCAAAGTATTTAATTTGTGAAATACGAGATTTAAATTTTCAGTTTATTTGGAACTGCATTCACGGTCAGACCGCGGTTTAATGCGTAAAACAAAAATAGTAATGAAGAAGTAGCAGGGCCTCAATGGGAGTAATAGATACATACAGGTGTCTTCTGTACCTAGAACTGACCTAAAGTCCAGGCTTCCGCGTCATATGTTGCAAAACTTACTCAGTCCTCCTGTAATCCAATTTGCCAGAACTCACAGATGCTATTTACTTTGGAACTGGACTGAGTTGCTTTGGAAATCTGCTCTTCAGTTACGAATGGAAGCAGGAGAACTCAGCTTCAAACCCATAAGATACACATACACTGTATCGCCGGCGGTATGGCTCTGTATAGCGGAGCCCAATAAATGCGCCGAGCATGCATGCTGGGAATATTGTAAACAGCCCACTATGTGTGTATTTGTAAATGCCCGATGTATTCCCTATTGTCGTGTGTACCGTTGCCTGCGTCATATGTGAACGGTGTCCAGTTAGCCGTTTCTTTAGCCGTATAAATTACTCACCTCTTTGTGTTCCCTTGTTGCATGTACTTGGAAGGTGCGGTGTACCTGTTTCAGTTTATAATGAAATAATGTTAATCATGTTGAGCTTCTTTTTCGTTTCTTTCCAACGCCCTTCGGTTATCTCAGTCAGCCAGATATTAATACACATTATTGTGCATAAGTCTTAGGTGGGCAAAGAAAATGTTTAAAGCTATTTATCTGGACAAAATAAGCAAAATAGCAATTTAACAGTAAAACATACAAATTAACATTAGTATAATAAAAGCCAACAGAAATTTCTTCTATTCTCCAAAATCTTGTTGGATGTTTAGAAGAACAATGCTTCAGTTCCCAAGCTTCTCTCTTCTTGGGCACCTCAGCAAATCTTTCACCACCAGCCAAATTAATTAATTAATTAGGTTAGTTAAATAACTCAGTGGGATTTTAACTAGCTAAACAAATGTACGTTTCCCAAAAGCACAGTTGCTAACAGTGTTCGCAATTACATAGCTTGAATCATCCAGTTGAACTGTTCCAGCTATGTAAGTTGTAAATGGGAACTTCTGGGAAATGTACCCCATGGTAGTCAAGTAGAAGAGTCAAAAGTACAATGGTGATACAATGATGTATTGGATGGTGTCTTCAAATACTGGGGAGATTTTAGGAGAGGTAATGAAATGGCTAAGGTGTTTGTTACTTCAGCTGATAATATATCTTAGTTTTTCAACTAAATGAAGTTAATTTAATATGATTTTCTTTAACTAAGATTTTTACACAGTACTGTATACTTTACAATTGGGCTCTACAAATCTGGCCCTTGATTCCAAATCCAAGCCTTGTTTTCCATTCTCCCTGGTAGTTACTTTAACAATTACTCATTCTGATTGGCCACAGAGGCTTCACACCTGGCTCACAGGTAAAGCTCTCGATTTACTGGTTGATTTATGTTCCTACTCTCACCTAGGGTCATGGGCTTCGGGTATACAGTGACCAAAAGAATGAATTTCCTCTGCAGGGTAACTGGGCTCAGCCTTAGAGGTGAGGAGCTCAGACATTAAGGAGGGACTCAAAGTAGAGCCGTTGCTCCTCTGCATCAAAAGGAGTCAGCTGAGGTGGTTCGGACATCTATCTATGCTGCCTCCTGGACGGCCCCCTGGGGAGGTGTTTCAGGCATGTCCAGCCAGGAGGAGACCCCAGGGCTGACCCAAGTCAAAGTAGAGAGATTATGTCTCTGGGCTGGCCTGGGAACACCTTGGTATCTCCCTGGAGGAGCTGGAGGAGGTGGCTGGTGAGAGGCAGGTCTGGGCATCCCTGCTTAGACTGCTGCCCCAGCAACCTGATCCTGGATAAGCGGCAGAAAATGGATGGATGGATGGATGGATAATTGTCACTATAGCCAAATCCTACTGGACAACTGCCAGGTCAATGGGACTAAATGCAGAGTATGATTAAATTATGAAAAACAAATTAATGACACTCAAATGGAATTGATAAATTCATCATTATTTAATTTGTCATAGTGACTACACATACAGCTATTCGAAGGACTTCAAACACTAGAATTTATGTCAAACAGCAAAATATACAATCTAATTAAACATTTTAAAAGTCTTCTTAGGCAAAGAATAAAATAACAAAAAATGACTAACAATTCTTTTAATACTTTATATGTAGAGATTCTATACATGTATATTTGGTTTGTCTGATACTATTTATATTGTAAGGGTCATGCATCTATTTCACATTCAGCTACAATAACAGTCAATAGATAAACGCCTCCTGCACTCTATATTTATTGTACTTACAATGGCCACATTGTCCTAGTATTAAGATTTTATTCGTTTTCACATTCATTTTTATTGTAGAGTTTACAGACTTTACCGAAGAAGTATTTAAATTTGCTACCTCAGTATAACAATAAGCTTTCACAGAAACCAGTACATGTGCAGCCACTTAGCTGGTGAAACACAAGGTTGTGTTACAGCACGCAACCCTGGCTGTGCTCTAGACCTGAACCAAACCTTCAGGGAGATCTAACAGATAAAGGAAAATCACGGGCTATCATCGAGCTGTCATTCCTGGAGATTTGCATGTTAGTTATATCGGCCCAACACCTGCATCAAAATGACAGCTATCAAGATTAATGCTTAGTCATAAGTGGGATATATTACAAAATAAATAGAAACTGTATCCATACTGATAAATGACTGTCATTTTACATTTTGACCTCAAGCTGGTAGACTAAGTAGTCTATTTACAGAGAGAAGACACAATATTGTAGAGGTGTACGATTTGACGATATTACATTGTGCACGATTAAAATCTCTTCACGGTCTGCCTTTATGGATGGATCGTTAGTATCATGTTACAATGCATATTCCAGCAGTTGCAGCTGCATGGGGTTCAACTCTTTAACTGATCTGTCAACCAATTCAACACGCCAATAAACAGATAACAGAAATTCGTAACTGCGTGGGTGCTGAGTAGGTCTGGTTTCTGAAAAAGAATCCAATATCGGTCATATGTAAGTCGTTTGTATTTTCGAAAACCAATGGGTATTTGCAAAATTTGCACCTTGTCACCCTGACCTACATTTTGAACTGCACTCCTGGATGCAGGGTCAGCACCTGCTTTGAACCTTTGACTTTTGCCTTTACTGAACACTGAATGTGTAAAATGCACAGGCCTTTGAGCTGTATGAGGCCGACAGTCCATTTGTGTTCAGTGTAACATGCCGCATGGAAATGTCTCCTGAAGAAGCACAAGTTCTGCATCTGAGTGCCTCTGTGGTAGGTGGTTCTGAGCCTGTTAGGACCCAGTGTGCATGAAGGTCTTTCGATGAGAGCTTAAAGGCTTAGGGGTGCCCAAGGCATTGCCAGAAACATTTCTATAATGCTACATTTCATAATAACATTACCACAGACAGTAATTCTGGCAACATATTGATAAATTAAAGTAGGAAAAAAACCTGCAAGTTATTTGAGGACAATTTGCATGCAGTGTTCATGATAGTCTGGGTGAAAAACCACCCGCTGGTGCTGAATTTGCATATTTGCATCGCAGGATGATATGGGAGTCGGGGGGAGAGATAAACGGAAGCTGGGGAGAGAGACCTAGCCATGCTCACCTGCGCACGATGCAGCTCCTCCATCTGCAGCAGGCACTTCATGGTCTCCTTGAGAACCTATACCCACCTGGTGTCCATGCAGAACTCCAGCTCCCAGTTCACCACGTGCAAGGTCTCCACTGCACAATGGAGGGCACAGTTCCCTGAGCCAGGAGGGAGCATCGGTAGACTAATGAAAATCTTTAGGTGTATTAACTTTCTCCCACTGAACATCAGGCCTATTTAAAGAATTAAAGACTTTATATGAGAACATCTGAAAGAGAGGGATTAAAACCCCTCCATACCATTCATGTCCTTTGCTTTCACGTTGATGTGAACACCACTATTCATGAAATTTCTCAGAACCTGAAATGAATATCACCTTTTGTATTTTACACTTTTACATAACCGGCGAATTATCCTGTATTAAAAGCCAAATTCGCACATGCAGGCCCGGTTAATCTTTCATGCATAATGTGATTTTCGACACACGACTTCTTTTTTTTTTCCTTTTCGTAATTATGAATATTATGTACTTGGAGGCATTTCCAAAATTACTCTATGTCCAGAAAAAAAAAAACAATTAGAAAAATTGTGGTATTAGGCAGCCCTTTGTCCTCCACGGTGATAATATATCAGATGATATTGTGCCAAGGCTATCGCTCATTCACACAGGATATGCAGATGAGAACGAATGGTGCAGCCTTCCACCCCATCTGCTTCTCTGAGTGGAGATCGTATGGCGCTACTTCCGAAGTTCTGAAGTTCCTCTTCTCAGCACTTAGGTGAAGACATGTCCTCCCGCGTCCGTCTCTCACATTAATGTCCGCACCAAGGAGAATCAGATCTCTGAGCAACAAGTGCTGGTTCCTCTGCGCGGCCAAACGCAAGGCTGTCTGCGGTGCCAGGCAGGGTGCACTGTTAGTCAGGTTCCATGGTGGTGAATGAGGGTCCTCCTGTGACTACCATAACCCATAAATCATACATTTAAACCACACACAAGACATTATTTATTTGTATTAATTAAAAAAATAAGGTACTGCTTTACATTAACTGCATCTTCATAATGCCTTTCTAATGCATTTGTACAACATTCATTATTTGACTGTATACATTTTCAGCAAATCTTTAACAATACCACGATTATACTGATAACTGTGATTTTGGTCACTGTAATTGTGATATTAAATATTCATACCGTTTCACCTCTAGAGTAAATTAAAGATCTTAAGGTGTATTACGATGTTATAGAATACTTACATGCTGTTTGTGAAACTTCTATGCTTTATGAAGGTGCACTGAATATTCTATGAATGTATTATGAAGGTGGCGTTAACTTAAAGCGTTACAAAAATTAATTGATTGCCCTGTGATGAACTGACATCCCATCCAGGATATATCAGAACCATATGGCCTATGTCTGGGATATACTGCAGCCTTCCCCTTCAAGGATAAACAGCTAGAACGTGGATAGGTTAAGGTTGTATTGTGATTCTATTTATAATGTAGCCTATAGTGCTTCAGCAGATATTCAGCTTGATGTAGTGTCAAGTGGAACATGCTATATGTGCACTATGCTGATGTGGAATGAGTGTGTGGTTTGTACCTGTCCTTTAGCATATTTGACATCCAGCCAGTTCACCAATGCTGCTTGTTGGCCAATTGAAGAAGTCAAACATCTTCGTCTTTAACCTACTACATTGTGAAGAAGTCTGAGAAGAAAAAACACTAATCTGATAAAATGACTCAATTTAAAGAAACTTTTAGTAATTCTATTTTAGAGGGAGTAGAGCCAAGCAACTAGAGAAGGCAGTACCAACCAATCAGATGTTTTGGTCGCGCATCCTCTAGTAAAACTCTCATGAGTGTATTTTTATGTTCATTTTGCCAAAGTCTTACAGTCAAGGATCATTGGTGTTTATTTTGGCTTCTGTTAGTAGAACAGCCTGGGCTGCTTATTTGGTCTGTGATGTAACCTCATGTCAAGTCATATGGTTCAGATACCTGCCATGGCCTTAAGTCACAGTTGTTCTCCTTGCTTTGGGATGTTGGGGTTCTACAGCCTCGATTCAGCTTAGTCTGTGTAATAAACCAAACCACTTACAAAAGGGGTTTGTCAGCCCTTACATCAGTGTTTCCTAACCCCGTCCTTGGGAAGCCACAGATGGTCCACGTTTTTGTTCCCTCCCATTGCCTTACATTAATGCCCACCAGATAGCAGTTTGGAGCTGCCTTTTGGGACGTCACAGCAGTGCTGCATTGCCTGGAATTGTGTTTGAAGTCTCTGTGCTAAGCCTCTGTATTATTGCAAAAATGTGCATTGAGTTCACCTGTTGTTAAGATGCCAATTTTTGAGGTTATATAGGAACACCTGGGTAAATTCCATAATTTCAAAACAAGAAAGAACCACATCATTGTTGACCTGCCTGGTTAACATGCTCTACCTGTTAGTTGACTGATGGCCATTATTCCTAGAGGGTGGATTATTTACCAGTTACAACACAACTGGTCTTTAACAGGCTTGACTTGTCTTTTGAGGGTCATATGTATCTGTCACTTACATCCCACCTCCCTTCTGAAACTCTGGAAGCTCCAGATCAGAAACACTCTTCAGTAGGTTCTCTTCCCTTGGGTGCTGCTACTGGAAAAAATGTTGAGATTCCCATGACCACTGGGTGGCAGCATATCCACGGGGGTCTCTTGCTTGGTCTTGGAACCCGTCCCAATAGCAAGGGCTGGAGTTGCTCTGGATTACAAATTCTTCAGATGAGTGGCCTTTGTATTCAGCATCAGTGTGGGTGAAGATGACCATGTGATGGGGAGACAAGTCTTCTGCCTTATCCCCGGAGCTTCCTGGATGTCCACCAGGGGAGGGAAGATGGGTCTGACTGCTGGAGGTGAATGTGGTTTGCATTTCTCTGTCAGAGAAGAGACACAGAGTCAAAAAAACCTTTCTCTGAAGCACAGACCCTGATCCTGGAACAATGCTCTTTAGTAAACAAGAAGGAAGTTTCTCTCCCAGCTGTTGTCCAATGCTGTAAGGAAAGTATGGAGATGGAAAGAAGTCCCTGATAAACCTGCATAGTTTATTGGCTTTAAGGTCCTCCTCTAGAACCTCAACAATGATGGCCAAGTCCTCCAAAGCCTCTGAAGGAAGTTGATTCTGCAAAGTAACCACAATCAAATGTTTCACTGACAGATTTATTACTATGTTAGTAGACTGCTAATACAGATAACAGAATAAACAATCTGTTACATGCATGGATTGTTCTTGCACAAATCTGTGGAGCCTTACAATTGGAAGGTGTGTATGGTTCATACCTGCCTCTTTTTCGGGTACCTGAGGTAGTCACTCGTTTCCTCTCTCCTGTCACAAAAGCAGCTTTAGTAATAGAGTATTAAGCACCGTATGACGTCCTGTGAGGTTATGCATTTTACCTGAGGTGTTTTATTCCATACCTGGATTTCTCTGCAAGCAAACAAAGCTCAAAATTACAAACTTAACTGAATAATTGGGGGAAGGGATGTGGCACATAGGACCTGAAAAATAACCTTGATGAAGAGGTTTGTACCTGTATTTCACTGGGTTCAAACCCTTTGGACAGACGCAGTTTTCTATGCAGGACCCTTACTGGCATTCGGACCTGCACTCCAAGTTAACCAGTAGCAGAAGTCCCATTTAGTCGCTTAGACCCTTTGATTGTTCCCAAAAGGAGAAGAAGAGAGTCATTTCAGGCAACTGGAGCACAGCCTGCCTTAGAGGCTTTGAACAACAATTCATGAACACCCAGCACAACACGCGTGTTTGCCGCCCAAATAGTGACTTTATTCCAAAAGCTAGAACAGGATTAAAAGAAGCTTGTTCTTCTGAGTTCAAGGACCCGGATTATCCACCTTATTTTAGAGGCTTTCACCAAACTGAAATAATAGCTATACAGTGCTACGAAGCATTATTAGTACTTATACGTATTTCAAACAAATTCTCCACGACAAACATTTTTTTAGCCTTCAGGAAGTGCAATCAGGCGCCAGCATGACCTACTATAAAGTCTGCCCTGGTGAGCATCCATCGGTTGCCATTAGCCGCTTATCATGCTAGTGCACATTAGTGCCTGATTCAGCTCCCCAGTCTCTCGCAATGTCCTCACCTACACGTGCAAAGGGCAGTTCTGAGCCCTCGGTTTACGCAAATTGTATTCTTTTCTTCTACAGCAGGATTACCACAGACAAAACCAACATGCCACCAGTGGGAAAAGTTTAAATTTTCCCTGCTGGTATTTTTTCTAAACTGACTAACCAGTATTTTTTTCCTGTTCAGCTTCAGTTTACGTAATGACCGTATTCATTATGATTCATACCTCTGTCTGTTTATGGCCTCAGCTGGATCCAGGTGTCTTTCATGATCACTGGCTTGTTCCCAGTGGAATCCAGTAACCTGGTTTCCCTCGCACTGGCGGAGCGTCCCTGTGTGTCACTGCAGCAGTGCGTAGATGTGTGGCTAGAAGCTCGAGGGGGGGGGGTGCTGCATTTGAGGTGTCAGCTTTTTACACATCTATCCACTCTGTGAGTCAGAACCTGCAGGTGCTGAATCTCAGCAATAGAGGAGGCTTATTATTTTTGGAGGGGGTGGACCAATATCCTTGGAAGGGAAAGAGAATAAACACCACATCCCTTTTGTACAAGTTTTTTAACTTGCCTCGGTATGTTTTGCATAATTACTATACAATTTATAACACATAAAAGTGGATGACAGAACAGTCCTTGGAAGATATCCCAATTGTTCCACTCGGTGGCAATAATTAATTAGCTGACAAGTGTTTGAATGGATATGTCAGCTCAGTGGGATGTCATTCACTGCTATCTAACCGTGATCTGTAATCACAAATACACTTCCCATCCTCGTAAACATTGAGCCAGTCCCACAAAATCATGGCGTGTGCTGCATTGACAAGTTAGTTCGTCAATAGATGGGCGGATCAAGGCACAGGCTCTGCTAGGCTGCAGCCTGAGGTCCGAGCGACATCAGCAGCCTGCTTTGTCTTGGGAAGTGAACTAAACCTGGCTGATTTATCTGCCAGTGTGATAATTCCCCAACCCATCTGCAAATCTTTATCAACAGCACCCCAGATAGGTGGATTATTGATGTTGCATTGTTTTAAATTCTCTTTCAGCCCCAAAATTGCTCAAGTCATCTTAGTATTGCCCCCCCCCCCCAGAGAAATTAATCAGCCCATGCTTACAAAGGTGTCATTCCAGTACTTACACCACCAATACGAATAGTATTATATGTCAATGTACACCGATCAGCCACAAGACTAAAACCACTGACTAGTTAAGTAAATAACATTGATTATCTGATTACAATGGTACCTGTCAAGGTGGCGGCAGTGAAAAAAATTGTAGCATATAAAATGTACAGAGAATATAAAGAGAATATAAAGAGAATTTAATTATTACACTATCACCCTAATTGCTAACAAACTTACTAGTGTGATACTAGCATGTTTCATTACATGCATATTATATTCATAAAGAGATTAAATAACTGCGCACCTTTATCATTTGCAGGTTTCTCCTGGCGCACTAAAAATTGTTCAAGAATGATTTCAGGAATACGAAAAAGAGTTCAAGGTGTTGACCTGCTCTCCAGATTCCCCTGATCTCGATCCAAGCAAAGCAGCTGTGGGATGTGCCGGACAAACGGCTGGATCCGCGGAGGCCTCACCTCGCAACTTACACATCACAAACAACTGGCTGCTTAACACCTTGGTGCCAGATAGCACAGGACACCTTCAGAGGTCTTGTGGAGTCCACGCCTTGTTGAATCAGAGCTGTTTTGGTAGCATGAGGACACCTAGACAATATTAGGTAGGTGGTTTTAATGTTATGATTGATCGCTGTATTTTTAATGGTTTCGACCCTATATTTTAAAAATAAAACATTAAGTATGCACTTAAATATATTTCACTTAAACTGTCGCATAAGCAACATCATAGAAACCTCTTATTCCTGATAACATTAGTAGTGAAAGTACAAGCTTCTGCAGAGACACAGGAGTGGTCAACGTCCTAAGTGCTTAGGCAATGTTTGTGTTCATTTTAGTTCATTAGTGCGCCACTAGAGGGAACCAGTGTTCAATTCATGACAAAACGGCAACGGCCATCTTCCCCGGGTCCTGTGTGTAGCCAGCATTTTTTCTGTAACTGGGACACCTGGCCATTACAGGCACAGAAACTATTATGACATCCCATTCTACACCCATAGGCATCGACATGCAGTTGGTCCCTCATTTGCAGCTACAGCTGGGAAGGTTTACTACGAGATTTTATTGTGTGTCCATTCATCCAGAAGAGCATTTGTGAGGTGAGGTACTGATGCGTCCAATATTTTGAAATAAATACAGATGGAAAAAATGTATGCCAAAAAATCTTGAATTGGGCTATTTTAAACATACATAACGTACTGTTCCACCTCGCTTGTGCATCCTTTTTAAAGCGTTTTTAGAGTAATTTGCAGTTCAATCTGAATATCTTCTAGGAGAGTATACGTTTAAGTGGTGAATGCTTAAAATGCCCAACAATTTTTATCCCACTGGCAACAGCGTCACTTGCACTTCCTTGTGACAGCAGCCACCCCAGCCCAAGCTCGCGACTCCCAAATCATGCACTGCTTTTTCACATCACCCGCGTTGTCCCCCTTCAGTTGCACGCACTTCGTTTAGTGGGATTTTCCACTAAACGTTACTTTCACCTCTCAAAACTTTGTTTTTACAAAGACTGCAAATCGCTCTGCTGCAAGTTGTTCTTAAAAGCGTAAAACACTTCCATACCAGCACCCTCTTTTCTGCTCATTTTCGCACTTCCTCTGCTGGCAGGGGTATGCGCATGATGTCACAGCAGGCGGGAGTCACTGCGCTGGCACCCGCTTCATGGCAAGCGGAGTGAGTGGCAGCGTGTAGCCGATACCTAATCCGACAAGTAGGTCTGGATCGGCACCGATACAGATCCGATATCGTCTCTATTTAACACCATATATTGCATGCTGTATCGAAACAGGTCTAAATCTGTCCTTCTGTTTACGTTTTGTCTCAAAATAATGTGATGTCTCTAATGTTTTGACATTTTAAAAAATTCTCTATGTATAGACTTCATTTTGTTACATGGAAATTAGGTTGATATTGTTAATTAAGAGTTTATTCAGATTTCCCCTTGGAGTAATTGCACACAAAGTAACTATCGGACAAACAGCGTGCTTATTAAATACCATTAAAACTACAGCATTTATTTACTTTCCCTTAATTAATTATAAAACATACAATAGATATAATATGGATAATTGTTTCAGTGCATTTTACCTAAATTTTTAAGATGTGCATAATAATGAAAGAACAGAAACATTAATAACACGATTATGAAACAATGAAACCAGGAGCTGCAGTAATATTCTGCTGTTCAAAGGAACTAAATCAGTATCAAGGGATACAAATCTGTTTGGATTACATTCGTCTCAATAGAATACATTTGAGCTGCACTTAAGTAAGAAAGTTACAAGTACTTTTCACAATCAATTAATGTGAAAATATTTTTTAAATACATACAATACATAAGTATGCAGAGCATGACAATTAGCACTTTGGTCGACAATCATCAATAACTAGTCTTTTCGAATGTACTGGAAATTAGGCAGGCTACAAATATGCTACAAAAATTAACCGAGTTAATCTTGAAACAAAAAAACAACATATAGACACACATCCACAATCACTTCAATACAAGAAGTAATGGTTTTGCTGTAGAAATAATGTACAGCATAATTCCTTCAGTTGGAAATAGGGGACAAAGTCATGGCTTCAGGAGGGTGATGAAATGAAAAAGTCAGAAATGTCTCTTGTGAATGAGTGTCCTTGGCGAAGGGGCTCATTTAAGAATTAGCCATCTTCCGACCTTCAGTAGGCTCTCCGAATGTCATAAGGTGACCAAGAACCAGCATCATCCTTCGACCAGGAGGGGGCGTCGCTGAGCACTGGTCCATGGTCTGACTCCTCGGAGGACAAAGGGGCTATTTTAGACGCCAGGTCACCATGAGTGCTCATGTAGGGGGAGCAGGTATAGCCAGAAGTAGGTGGGTACAGAGCTGGGTAGTGCAGCTCCTCCAGCGGGTGCAGGTAGGGTTGAGACCCGGGAGTGGCAGGACCCCGGCTGGAGGCGCGGTAGTTTACCGGGCTCCCAGAATCCGGGCTGGACAGTGAGGCCGGGGCCACCACAGAGGCCAGACTGTCGGAGCACAGCCCCTCGGCCTGACTCACGGCGTCTGCCGCAGTCTGCTCCCAGGTGTCCCTCTGCAAGTGACAAAACGTGACGGTAGTAAATCGTGCGGGCGGCGGTCGGAGCATATCTGTGCTTCAGAAGCGGAAGAAAACGCAAATTCGTTAATCCCGATTGGACAGCGTCCGGCGTCGTGTTTTTCCGAAAGCTATCATTTCCTGGGGCTGCCGCATGACGGAGCGCAGGGGGAAACAGGATTTCCTTCTGAAGGATTTTGAATCGGTGGAAGACGGATGTGGGAATGGATGGAACTCATGCCAATGGTGCACGGATGTGGGAATTTTGTCTAATAGCTGGCTCTGAGCGTCAGAAATCTGTAGGAAAAATAACGATAGTCGCATCCTAAGCTCTTGTGAATGTCGGTAGCAACCTCATCATATAATGGAGACGTCAGTGAAGCAGGGGGGGAGGGGACTTGGGGACCTGTAACGAGGTTCTAAGTGGTAAACAAACCAATGAAGTCCCTTCTGCTCAGCTATGGAAAACGACCGATTGTTCAACTTGATCATCTCCATTATTTCAGAAGTTGTGTCTTTAGCTTTGGTGATGCTAACTTTGAATTCTAGCTAAAGTAGAAATAACGACCGGCAATATTGACCGACGACGTTGTCTTGGTTTTTAACAAATGTTGGCTGGCACCGATCTGTTAACTGCTATATCGTAACTCTTACCAGGAGGAAGTGGGACGAGTCTCCAGGAAAAGATGGAAGTATGGAAGGCAAAGCGGAGCCGGGGAAGAGGGCGCCCCCCCCGGGGGTGAAGGCTGTGTTCCGGTACTCCCCGAAGGGCTCAGTGTAGTAGCCATCTATGAGGGAAGAATAGCCCGTCACGGAGGAGGTGTCGCAGGGCAGAGGCTTGCCTCCCAAGGGCGAGGAGTAGGCCTCTGCTGGAAACTGTTTGCTTGGATGGCAGATCTCAGCGTCGGCCATAAAGGGTCTCCTCATGCCGTAGTAACCAGGAAGCACGTGGGAGCCTGCACCGGGAAATGAAAGACACAAAGCCAGGCTTTCAGGTTGGCTGACAGTTATTTTCTTTTCCTTAATCTCCCTGCGGCGTGACGGGCACCGCTGGCGTCGCAGCAAACGGGGAGCCAGTTGAGTGGCCCCCCCCCCCGCCGAGAAGGCTTAAATCAAGCACTCCGCCAACGGACAGCCCAGAGATATCTGGTCTTATTCCTCTGAAACGAGATGGACTCCTTAAAGATAAATGTTAGCGTTTTTTCCTAAGCTAAACGTTAGCGTTTCTCACAGTTTCTCCTTTTGCTTACCATAACCAGGTGTAGTTTGGGGATAATTGGTAAGGTTCGTGTTGTCATTTCACTGGTGTGTATGTCAGAACCTCACCTGAAACTGGGACGAAGGCCGGTTGGGAGGGACTCGATCCGCCCTGCAGAGGGAACGATATGTCATTAGATCGCTGCCCCGTACTGCCTACTAGCTGCGGCTCTGCTACTCCGTCCCGAAGCGATGTCGCTGCCACACAGGCACGTCCTGCAGACGGATGCACAGATCGAACCCACGTTCGAGGGGACACCGGCTCCACAGGAGAGACATCGTCATCGTTTGTTTTCATTAAGTGTCACGACCTGGTTTGATTACATGTGGAGGGGGTGGATGTGTGTATCAGGAAAAGTCATTATCATTGCATCAGCTCATCAGATCATGATGGGGGGGAGGGGGGGCAAGGCAGGTCAAACCTCCCCCACCTGGGACAACAGGAAATTATATCATATTTACTGTCATATCAACTTCATAGCAAAAGTCAACCCTTAGATTCAGCGTTTGTTATGACAGCAAGTCCTACAGTATTATAATGCTAAAATTTGCATATAACTGAATGATCTGTATTAAGGGTGTAGAATTGGATGGTAGGAACATATGGTTGGGCCACTGTGTATGTTTTAGGGGGTGGAGGATGGGGGCTGATTCGCATGTTAGTCAATCTCGGTGCAGTCACAGTCAATATTACTGTATATAAGTCATTTTATTTATATTCTGTCAGCCAGAGATGCAGGCTGTTCCATTGTTAAAATGCGGACTGCTGCATGAAACACTGTGCGGCCCTGCTGAGCATACACCAAACAAAAGCCCAGCCGGCCAAAAGCCGCACTCCATTTTACCATGCTTAACAGGCCCGGGGTGCGACACTGAAAAGCCCCTCCGACCGGCTTTGTGCTCTGTTACTATTTTCTGCTTTCGGCCTGAAGGATCCACCTATTCAGACAGATTCGACAAAGGCATGAAAGGTCTGCAAAGTACATTTAAAAAAATGTGAATAAGCAGAAAGCGGATGCCATCATTAGATGCCCCCAACACCAGCCTGCACTGCACCGCCAGCCAAACAATAACCTCATTCTGCTCTGTTCCTGAAGCCAAGCGTCAGTGCACAGGAAAGGCATTTCTGCAAGGGAGATATGCAAAACCTGGATATATAACCCAGGAGATCGGAGGCACCTGTCCCTGTGTGGGATCTGGCAGCCGGCCACGCTGGATTAATGGCTACCCCCCGACTCCTACATCTCCCCCAGGGAGGGGGTGCTGTGAAGAGGTGCGTCGCGAGCTTTAGGCCTGGTGAAATGGCCTTTCTAAAGGGCGCCGGGTGCATCGGTGACCCGCCTCTAAGGACCGGCCATGGCTTGTTGGGGGGGGGGGATGGAGACAGACGGAGAGAACGAAAAGGTCCCCGGTGCTTTGCATACTGCAAACATGAAAGAGCTGATTCTGGGGCAGGTCTGGCTGGGAGGCATGCAAATTCTGAAGGTTCCATTTGAATGTCATTTGAATGCCAGCACCAAGACTTCCCTCCTGAGGACCCGTACGTCTCAGACCTCGTCTACAGGCCCGATGGCAGTCAGATTGGGGGGGGGGGGG
>JABFEB020000038.1:17205026-17218192 GCA_019775895.2 Stomatorhinus ivindoensis | reverse complement strand
TTGGGGGCAGAGACGCAGAAGGAAAAAGGAAGGGGGGAGCGACTCTCTGCATGGCTTTATTCAAGGACATGGAGGGCACACCAGCTCTCCGACAGCCAGACTGCCTCACTCCACCGTTCCACAGCATTGTCTCAACATTAAGCTTCAGAGTCGTGTGATTTTCCACATGGAACCTTTTCGCGTCGCAAGAAATATGAACCTGCGATGCTCCTGTTTTATTGCCTGCATTCATTGAGTCATTTATTTTTGCATGGATAGCTGCAAGAATGTTCCAAGGAAGCTTGGCATCTCAAACAAGTTAATTTATAAATTCTCCTTTTTCACATTAGGCTAGGGGTGGGTGGGTGGGGGTGTGGCCTGACATGACACAAGAGCTCCAGAAAAAAGCAAACAAATGAGGGATATATCAGGGCTGCCCACATGAGGCAATTTCAGGAACCAGTGTCAATGGATAGCTTGGATGGGGCCAAGCCCATTAACTGGGGGCAGTATGTGGCTTAGTGGGTTGGGATATTGCGCCTGACAATGGAAGGTTGTCAGTTTGAATCCCAGGATTGGCAGAGTGATGTCATCCATAGTTCCCTCAGCAAGACCCTTAACCCTCAATTTTTCCAGTGACTGTCTGACCATAAGACTATGATGCTTTGCGTAAAAGTCTCTGCTAAATAAATGTAAAGCCAGTGGACACAGATAATCTATCTGCCTGTCTCTGGTCACCTGAGGCCAGCCTTCCCTTGGTGAGTCTCTATGGCCACAGTGGTGCTCCTGTGTTCTCCGTGCATCTGGCATATCTCAATTCCACAGAAAGCCGTGAGCCTTCTACTTGAATGAGCCTTCACTGTGGTTTCAGTTGTTGCATAATGAATATAATTTGCCTGCTTAAACACTATTCGACATATAGGGCAGTGGTGAGTCTGGGGTCTATCCTAGTAAGTTCCAGAAAGAGGTAAATTGTGTCCTGTGATCCATGTGTCTTACAAATAATAATAATAATAATAATATTCCCTCATTGGCCATTTGCACAAGTACAGGTACATTGGAATTCATCTCTTCACCAACCCCATCTTATTCTTTGCTTGGGGGTCACAGCACAGGGTCAGCTATCAAGCAGCACTCCTGGAGCCCTTGCTCAAGGGCTCAAAGACACAGGACTGTCAAGGCCAGGGCTCAAACCAGCAACCTTCCGATCACAGGCATAGAGACGTAACCCAGTAAGCCAACATCTTTTTTTTGACGTCCATCTTCTGAATTTTCCATTCTTGCATAAAACCCATGTCTGGACGTTCGGTCACTTCATAGGTGTCACCTGGCAGTCTTTCGCGTCAAAGGGCACAGCAGAAGTTCACAAGAAACCGAAGAACTGTCCTCAGGCAGCTTCTCTGGTCTTCAGGTGGCACAGAGGTGTTCAGATCGCATGTTTTTTGGCTGTTATGAGATAGTGTGACATGCAGCATGAGATCACCAGGAATCTATGGCTGTATCCATGAGGTTGTGAGTACAAATCCCATGGCCAGCAGAGTAAACATCAATGACAGGCACCCGAGCAAGGCTCTTAACCCCAACTACCCCAGGGAAGCTGGATGCTGGTTGACCCTTCTCTCTGACCCCAAGTGTTTGTAACCTATACTGTACATAGCTGTGGACAAACCATCAACTGAATGAATTTATTTGTTTAATTGGTATCTGACTTGACTTATTAAAGAAATACTTTATGGGGTCTGATTTCTTAATGTGTTCCTTTTATTTAAGAAGAGCGATTTCTGTTGAATTAAGCTTTCAAGAGTGTATTTGACAAACATGGACGTACCCTCATGAAAGTTTACTGCTGCATACCAAGTGTCCTGCTAATAAAGTGGTATTGAGAAATCACAGTGTAGCTCATTCCTGAGTCACGTTAACTATCGGGTTACTTTAGCTGTAACCATAGCAACATGGAACCACAATGGAGAGAACGGGAATGGAGGGTTACTGGGGGTCTGGAATGGAAGACATCTTTGTAACAGTCACGTTTTTCTTATGATGATGACGAAACACACAAGCTTCACTCTATGTCTACACTTCCTACTGTTAGGTAGTAGGTACTTGGGGGGAAACAAACACCGTATCTGGTTTTGAATTGCAATTCTGCATGGGAATCTTAGAAAATCAGCCACCTCATACTGTGCATGTGTGGGCAGAGGCAAGTTTTTCAAGCAAATAGGAAGATCCAAAATGGGACAGCGCTGAGTCAACTGACCCTAATGGCCGCGTAGCTATGGAGCACACAGTACCAACAGGCTGAGCCGTGACACAGCTAACAGAAAAACCCCAAACAAATTGCAGCAGGCAGGCAGAATGGATGGGTGAGGGGGGGGGGGCAGAATGGATGGGTGAGGGGGACTGGCCAAAGGAGAACAGACGTTTCCTGTTTGTTTAAAGCCCAAAATCAGTATCTCTGTTGCCGACAATGGCTGTCTTGTCTGAGGTCGGGGGTGGGGGTGCGGGGAGATGATGCGTCTCAGCAGGTGTGTTTGATGCCAGCTTTGCATAGCCAGCCCACCACAACCGGGAGGCAGCAGCAAACTGCAGACATTCTCCCCTGCTTCTCTACCACCGTGATGGAGGTGACCAGCAGATTTCATTGGGCAGAACTTGACTCATAAATAGCTGTTGCTCACTCAGTATCTAGCCAACTACTTGTCATGATAAAGAGAGTGAAAGAGAGAGAGAGAGCGAGAGAGAGAGAGAGAGAGAGAGAGAGAGAGAGAGAGAGAAAATACTGTGAAGAATGAAATGGTGGGTAAGCAGATAGGTTCAGGGCAAATTACCCAACTTATACACTCACATTGTATCTGGGCACGTTGGTCTGGCGCAATCTTTTCTCTGCCAGCAGGTCTTTCACTGTGTGCTTCACTCTGACGCCTTGATATACTCTCTTGGAGAACTCTGAAAGACAGAAATATCTGTATCGTAAACCACAAAGGGGTTTTCACGATGTATTTCCAATGTATTGCACTCTCTACTTTTACTGGTTTGAATTTTTTTATGGTCTGGACTGTACCTAAATATTAATAATAACATCCACTTGTAGCATGACTTCATATTGGCTGTGAAGTCGATTATATTAATGCCGGTATAGGTGCTGAAAGTAACAGATTTACAAGTCAGCACCAAAGCAAATTAGCACACAACATACAGCTAGCATGCATTTCAGGATTTGGTGATTATCGTACAGTCTCTGGATTTCTACAAATGTGTAAAAGTCGTTCTTACCTTTGTTGGAGAAAACACATGTTAGTAAATGTTAGTAGAGAAGTTCCAGTAAATGTGTTTCTAACTTGCGTACTGCACCGTGTTGAATGTTCAGTAGACTACTTTCTCAAACCAATTTATACTGACAATTTAAACAAAAAATATTGCAAATGACTCCTCATATACAAATTGGCCCCCCGCATTTGGTTATCGTTGTATGTTAGTCAAAACCCATGTGACTGAAATAAACTGCTCATCGGAATAACTTGCAAGATCAGTGCATTTTAGGTCCTTTAGCTGTTTGTTGGTTTTATAGCTTTTAGGAAATTGTTAACAATTAAGGAAGCATTAAGGAATCATGCCGCTATAGACACTGAAATGCACGCTAGCTTTCGCTACAGTCTCGGGGCATGTTTTGTTCGAACAGCAACTAAATTCACTTGGAATTCATTATTTCGCAATGCACACAGCGCAGGTAAAATTCTATCAGCATGCTTTCTGCACAGTGCATGTAAGGTTTCGCTATGTTACATTCCATGCGGAGTGTTAATGATTCTTTTTCTGCTACTCTTTTGATTCGCGATTGGAATGTAGAGTGCGCCGCAGACGGGCACCTCAGTATCAGACACAGCTCATCTGCAAGGATGCCTGCTTCCTGCTTCTTCTTCCATTAGACCTATTCTGATACGATTTACTGTGGGCTATTAGCATTTGACTTAGCTCAGTGTGTAAGGGAAAGACCCAATTTATTTGTATGTTTCTAAAGTTTATACTCCATAATCAGCATTATGATTACAGAAGCTATTCTTATGCACAAGTCACCAGTAGATCATGTTATGCAGATTTGACATTGAACAGATGCATTGGGAACAGTGGTGGTTCTAGACCATTTTAACTGGGGAGGAGGGGGGCAGACTGGAGGCATTTGCTCTGTTAGGGGAGACAAGTGTATTTGACCTTAACGTCCTTCAAGCATTACATACATTGCCAGCATTAAGAGGCAAAATACAATTTTGGAAACCAGTGCTATTTATGCAATGCTTTGCAGTTACGTTCGACAGTGCTTACGAATATGTAACTCACTCCGATTTCTTGCTTCCACGAGCCTGATTTCGTTTCCTTTCATTAAATTAGCTTTTCACCAACTGAACCACCCATGAAGTGTCCGGCAAGAAAATAATTTTACGTTTGTGTTTCGCCTGTTGCCAGCGCACAGCATTTTAGCACACACACACACACGCGCACACGCACACACACTGTACTATACATATATAGTGATAATAATCATACATGTCAGACCCAAGTTGCATGCACGTGTTCACGGGGGCACCCCCCCCCTCCCGTGCTTGAACACCGCTCGTACTTCCTCTTTTGATTTCTGGATGTATTCTGGTTAACAGCACAAAGTTTTATTCGATATAAAACTTTTCCTCGCAGTGCAAAAATGCAAATAAAAGGAAATAAAGTCATATTTGTTCAACCTGGCAGGTTACATCGCTTACCGAATCTTTTAAAATTAATTGAATAGATTTGCTTTTTCGAGTTTTCCGAAGAACTAGTGAATAACTAGAATTAGTTTTTTTAAGTAGCTATCGCGGGAATCACTATCAATATGCTGCTTTTCGCGAGATAATACTTACATGACACTCATTCAACTGATACTCATAAGTGCAATGTTTAAGCACTGAGGGTATCCGGGTTACGGAAGAGATCCGTTATCTGTCTGTCTCTAAGTTGAATTTGTAGGTAATTCAGAAAAATAATAATACAGTGCATAATAATTATTATGTGGTACTAATAACACTAACTACATAAGGTACTGTACTGTACCTCGAACGGTTGAAGCTGCGCCATACTTTCAGGAGCGTAACAATGTTAGGAACCACAATATTTACCAGAATATTTAATATATAAGGCTGGGCGGCCCTCCCTTCGTAAGTATGAGTTGTTCGTAAGTCGGACGTTCTTAACTCGGGACATGCCTTGTAGTCCTACATGCTTCTACGATTGACGGTGAATGACTTTAGGCCTATATTTACCCTAATTAGGCGTTTATCTTGATGAATATTCAGACAATCATTTTAAATGGGCTTCATCACTGTGACTGCTAAGCTTTTTTCTGCTGTAAATAAGTAATCAAATTAGATGACAATAAGCATCACTCTTTAAGCACGGCAATGGAAATCGCCAAAAATCAGATCGGAAACAATCGCAGTGCCGATAAAATGCAATCAAATCGTGTAGTTTTTCCTGTTAAATTTTCAGAGAAAGCCCGAATGAGACATGTACGTCAGGAGGATTAGGGCCACCATGAAAATATTATTTGAATTCTGACTTTAATGTCAGAATTCTGAGATTAGAAAGAAAGTCAGAATTCTGAGATTAAATTCAGAGTTCTGAGAAAAAAAAGTCAGAATTCTGACATTAAAATCAGAATTCACATAATATTTTCATGGTGGCCCTAATCCTCTTCCGTAGATATTAACGTTGAGACCTATAACGCAAATCGTAGTTCCTATATAGCACACTCATTAACCTGATGTAAAAGTGATTAAAAAGTACAGTTACACCTCAATTTATCAATTTCTACATACACACTGTAAAAAAACGTTATTTGAGATTTGTTAATCGGTTGAAAATAATTAGAACAGAAACCAGGACCCAAGCCATCGTAAAGTAGGAATATATTTTAAGTCTAATTCAATTATAATTTCAATATAAATTGAAATATCTTGCTCAGTTTTCTGCAGGAAATGAGGGAAATGCTCGTATATATAAAGGAGTACATTAGCCATTGAGTGCCAATGCGAAACTTCGGTCCTCGAAGAATACGGTAATCCTTCATCATTATCCATTTTTCCAAACAAGAAGCAAACTCAAAGCCAACGTCACATTCGGACGCTGAAAATTTCACCGATGATACCCATATGACGTTTGGTTAATTATTAGGACAACAAAAAAAAATTAAACGGAGAAAACCCACCATATCCAAAATCTAATTAAGCTAGTAATTATTAGAATCAGAACAGAGAATCTCTTTGATGTCGGATGAATAAGAATATTTCATCAAAGTTCAGTACACTTTTGAAATACGTTTACAGAGTTTCGTGATTTAGCCTTATATTATATTTGGCATCTACAAGTCAAAATCTCCAGAAACAGAAATTTCAAGATTATTGTCATCACAGAAAAAAAGATTCCTAATCCTAATATGAGCTAAAAGTCACATATATCTTTACCATTACCATACCAGAAAACATTACTCTTCACAAAAGGGCTACCCGTCTGACAGAGCACAGTACAAACGAGTTAACGCTGTCATCACCTTCATCATCATCATCATCATCATCATCATCATCATCATCATCATCAGCAGCAGCAGCAGCAGCAGCAGTAGCGTCATCAGCGTCATCATCATCATCATCATCATCAGCAGCGTCATCATCATGATCGAGCAATTATTAAAATTTAAGAAGTTATCTATTTTACACAAACCATTTTGTATGAAACTACATTATTGCACACCTGATGTAATTCATTAAAAGTTATATTCAAAGTTCATCCGTTTTCAGCAGCTTATCCCGGTGAGGGTCTTCGCGGGCGGGGGCGGATACCCCAGTTAGCACAGGGTACCAGCGTTAAACGCGATGCTGGAATGTCACTAAGGGATATTCAGAGGATTAAGAGTTTTTCTTTTAAAATTTCCTAGGTAGCATAAATCCCTTTAGAGTTACCACACACTATTTGCAATTTAGCATATGATAGGAAATTGCATGCAAAAAACACAGTGCTATGTAAAATAAGACAGCTTTGTGAAAGTGGTTCAAGATAAGGGACCATTGAACGCTACACTTGAGTGAAAATTGAGAGAGATGCTCAAATTATCAGAAGTTTTGAAAATCACATTCACTTAAAAGAACAGTAGATAAACGCTTTCATGTGAACTTTACAGTCGATGTGTTTGTCATTAGGACCCTGGGTGGTTCGCATTCTAACTTTCAACTCCACTCATTCCTTTCCCAAGTGGATTACAATCTTTTAATTATAATTCTGTATTTTAATACATAGCGTATTTACATGTTATGGTTACTTCGCTTTGAAATGTTTCTCAGAGATTACATTCAACTGTTTGTCAGCCACAGCTCTCTGCGACTGAGCAATATTAGATAATCCATATATTTCCAGCACGACAACATATATACCAAAATGTTTACATTTTTATTGAAATTCTCCATGTAAGCAAGAGCCTTGACGCCTCACTGCACCAACATAATTTATGTAAAGGAAAACTCTTCTTACCAGTTTCCATATTGTTGAACTGTCTGTGGCCGGATCCCTTTCTCTTGTCAGTTCTTTGCAATTAATTGGTTATTTTAGGCAATAAACAAGGTAAGTGATGTTCATCATACAAAATTCAGTAATACACTCTTAACGCTAAAACTGCCCGGTGGACCTTTGGCCATTATATACCGGTCAAACTATTGCTTCTGAAGTTAGCTTACCCCATTTGCTTAAATTCAAATAACCACTAGGACGTTTTTCTTTCATTTGCATCGACATTCTAGATTAGAAAACAGAGGCAATATGCACAGCGAAAGCTACTTAAATTCACTTTTAAAATACAAAAATAAAATGAAATATCTATTATTATTAGTAACAGTAATTGAGCTTTAGTAACTGTAATAAACCACCTGCAAAGACTTTGATGTATAGGTTATTGGTGACATTCAATTCCAGTCCAAAGACTAGTTTAAATAAATCTGTATTTTTTATTTATTTCTTTTAGTATTTGAAAACCCACAAAACGGTGATTTGGGTAGAATGAAAACGTTCGTTCTGCAGTCAGGGTTCCTCAGAGGTTCGCTAGAAGCCACGAGGAGTTCTGCTTTGAATAAAGACATAGTTTCACGGAGGAACCCGATGGTGCATCAGCTCAGTCCAGAGCAAGATATTTCTAGCTACAATTTATTTATTTATCTCACTAGATAAATATTTGTGGTTGTGTATGTTATAGACTATGCCAATATGTATGTAATGGAAACCGTGGGCAACATTTGCAACCAAATATAAGTATTTGAATATATGTTTAAGAATATAGACACAATATGATCTTTGCTTATTGATATGAGGATTTGTAACCTTTTAGATTTTTTTCCTTCTGCATGTCCGTTTGTTGTGTGAATATATTGGAATTTCGGCTTATCCCCACCCCAACACACACACACAGAAAAAAATACAATTGAAATTTGGAACTCGAACGCCTCTCAACTCCACCACTCGGACTGTCTAATTTTGTTTGACTTATACTGCGACCGAAATCTTGGAACTCTACCGTTCATGCTAAAACTTGTAGGTGTCGCACCTATCACAGAAGTTATGGGCGCAAGACAGGGAATAAAAAAAGATGTTTGTTTTTATCATAATACAACATTCATCCTATTACACAACTTGGGGTTCAAAGTGCCCATTGGGATTTAAACCAATGACCTTCCAGTCAAGGGGACAGAGGTCCAACTTACTGAGCCACACATTATCTCCATTTGTCATGGGCAGAGGTTGGAAATAACTCTTCTTAAAAACTTTAAATGTCTCCTCTGAAACCTCTGCAATTTTCCAACATATCCTACAAAATGCCTCTTCTTCTTTTAAATGCAATATCAGGATGGTAAATATGAATCTGAGTAATTAAAAAAATGCCTCCTTTCAGATAATGTGGTGGGTTTACACAATCTGATTATACTGGGAAGAAAACTGTCACATTAGACCAGTGATATATGTTGTGTCTTCACTGCACATTCCAAGAGTGCCCATGCTTCACTGCACATTCCAAGAGTGCCCATGCTTCACTGCACATTCCAAGACTGCCCATACTTCACTGCACATTCCAAGACTGCCCATACTTCACTGCACATTCCAAGACTGCCCATTCTTTTCTTCCTTTGACACATTGTCTCCTTTTTCCTGCTGTAAGGGATGCAAATTTTGACTTGGGATACAACAACCCATCTTTACTTATCTTTCAGCAGTTGACTGTGCTATCATCAACCCTCAGAGCACGGAAACATCGCCTGGCACAGAGTTGCTGCACTGTCCTCCTTTAATGCAAATGTAATTGCCTTACATATTGTATGTAATTGCAAATGTAATTGCCTTACATATCACTGTGCCTCTTCTTCCCTGAAATGTCTGAAACCCCATGACCTGTCAGAGCTAATTGTGGCTCAAAAATGAAGGAATCCCCAACACTCCCCCAAAAATACTTATCTAAATAATGGCAGTTTCATTCTTTTTTTTTTTGTTTGATGGGGTGTCATTGATCAAAGTAAGGCTACTGGCTTAACAAACAAATATTCCTGTAATAAATATAACAGCATCAATATGATGGTGATGATGATGAAATATTAAGATTTGCTGATTGCGCAGCTTTTGAAGTTTTTAATCCTCACGCCTACCAAAGACAGCTCTTTTCACAGTAACATAATTACTGTAGCAGCGTGTAAAGAGCTAAAGGGAAAAACGGGAAATGGGTGACTCACAGTAGCTTTGCGATGGTCCTGATCTAAGACTGTGTCCCTGACCATTGTCTGGAGGTTCCTCGGGGACACATATGTACTGGAATTTGCCTTGCAAATGATGAATCTTTGCCCTTGGCCCTTCTGTAGACAGGCACTCACCCATCCGCTTTTAACCTGTGTTGTTTTGCTGGTTATAGGAAATTTTGCAACCTGCCATTGGTGTTTTGCTGTTGTGGAGGGTCCATCTCATCTTTGGACCCTCTGCAGTTCACCTATCTGCTGCATGTTGGTTTTTGTTCCAACAACATTAATGTACCCCTCGATTGTACCAAATTGTTCCCCAGAGTCCATTTCTCTACCTTAAATGGTACATTTACCTACAACTATGGTACAATTAGCAGACCCTTTTGGGTATAGCCCCCGTGACAAGTAACTGTACCCTTAAAAGCAAAAATTGGTAGTTTTTTTCTGACAGTGTGGATAACAACAAGCTGGACCGGGCAGACAACACCGTCGCCTTGTATGAGAAGGTCCAGAGGCAACTCTATCTATTGTGGAGACTAAGGTCCTTCAGCGTATACGCTGATCACTTCTGAAGTCGTTCTTACACACAGTGGTGGCGTCAGCCGTCTGCTTTGCAGTTGTATGCCGGGGCAGCGGTGTTGCTGCAGTTGAAGCTGAACAAAGTGACCGGCAGGGCTGGATCCGTGCTGGGGTGCCCCTCAGATCCCACCCCCCAGAGGAGTCCCTCTGTGTCCCGGTCAGCTCCTTCAGCAACAGGCTGCTCCACCCGCGCTGCTCTACAGAGCGCTTCTGAAGATCTTCTGTCCCTGCAGCAGTTAGATTCTATGAGAGCGATTAGCACTGAGCTCACAGACACTCACACATGCACCAGGACGATAATGGGAGCTCCAGCCGCCTGCACTGTAGCACAATTGGTATTATAGGTATTCTACCATTGACCCAGTGGTAGCATCACTCTTCCGACCCAGGGATTTGAACCAGCAACCTTCCCTTCTGAGTCCCAATCCACAGAGCTGCCTCCCCCCCGCCCAACAAATTATTATTTTTTAAATACTTTTTCGGTCAGTGCAAAATTCCATATATGATATAGTTTTAATGTCTTCATAATGATTCCAAAATGTATAGAATAGTACAAAGAAGCCTTCTTTAGGGTAGGTGAATCCAAACTTATGACTGGTACCGTTTATTTACGTCCCTGCATATTGGGCGCTTATGTTGTGTGCATTGTCTGATCCTGTTAACACTTATTTATTACAAGTTTCATCTGATTTCCCACTCTAATGTTATCTTATGGTCTTTTTAGTAGGAGGGAGGACACAGGATGTACTCTACGACAAAGGTAGGAATGGCACTTTCAAAACTATATTGTTTTTTCACTAAAGCAGTGCCCTATAGCAGCATACATTGCTGATATTACTCATTCTTGCGTTTAGTTATTCCGTCACTTGATAATGTGACGTGTGTCTATGAGGTGCTATGTTCAAGATCAGGTCTCCTATAATACTCCAGAGTTTATAAAATGGTTCCCTCGCTAGCTGTAATGTACCTGTTGTAAAACTTACACCATGTGGACCTATTATGCTTCGATAAAAGAGGCTTTCTTGCCGCACACATCCCAAGGACGCAGAGCCCGATTAGCAGAGTAAGCCATAGTGTCTCATTAATATTACGCAAGACTGACCCCTAGTGGGTGGATCGCGACAATTAGTGCTTGTTTTTCAACACTGAAGTGCAGCGGTAAAAAAAAAAAAGACAGGCGAAATCAATTAATATTCTTTTCGGAGACGGACAAAATACCACAGTGAGCAACTAGTACATGTTACTCTTTACAGCGTCACGTTATTTTGGAGGTGAAATACACTGGAGGTCAGCACAACAGGAAAAGTTACAATATTCTTACAAGGAATTTACACACACACACACACACATCCAACATCCACACACATCCACACTATTGAATATATATTTTCAAAACACTATAAAACATTATTGGATCGTTTCACTATTTTTGGGATTTTTTTCCACCTTCTCGTTCTTCAGTTTTAGAAAGATCACGTAACTTTTGCTCCGTTGCTAGCTTTACAGCTAATTTTATTTAGGGTGAACCTCGTACAGAATTTGATTGGTTTGCTGTCATACTCTGTTTCATAGTCAGCAAGCTGAGCCTCTGTGCCTGTTATCGGAAGGTGGCTGGTTTGGGCCCCAGCATATGTGGGCCCTCGAGCGTGGCCCTTAACCCCCGGCTCCACGGGCGCCGCTGCAGGGGGGCCGCCCTTCACTGCCAAGCTCGCTCTCCACCGCATATGTGTCTGTGTGTCATGGAGAGCAAGATGGGTCAGGGAAAAAGAGAATTTCCCCACGGGGATCAATGAAGTGTTATTAAATATAGGATATTTCATTGCTGTATTTGACTCCTAACATGTCCGCGATACATTAACATTTTTTTTAATGTTTATATAGCCTATTATATAATCCTGCCTTTTGCCTGTTGTTTCTGGAATATGCTGTGTATCCCTGCATAAGCAAGATATGGATGGATGGATGGATGGATGGATGAATGAATAATCCCTATATATTATATTTCATGTTCTTAACATTTACAGTATTTATATACAGTTTAAAGTGATTAAAAGTGCTATGATAGGCAATTATACAGGCAAACAGTATCAGATGTTTTTTCATAAATTAGGAATTAAGAGGTGCACCTATCGCATCCTGAATGTCTCATCTAACAATCGTCTAGGTGTCATCTAGCATAGAGGCTGGTTATATGTGTCCAACAGACAGCGTTTTTGGTGTCAGTTTAGGAGACTGTGGGTATAAGAAGGTATAATGCTTTCCTGACCTCTCGAGTACTTCAACAATTGATTGAAATGATTATAATACTAATTGAACCGATTTTGCAGTATCTCTTGATTGTTACGTGTTTAAGGAGAGCTGGACGTTTCGCGCACGTTGCCGTCCTCCAGGAGCGACGCTGAGAAGCAGGAGCAAGCTGTGGAGGTCCCGAGCAGGGCCCCCCCGGCACGTACAAGGGGGGGCCAGGTAGGCAGCGGTGCGTCGTCTGTAAGAGCTGAGCCCCGAACAAAGCAGGCCTTGATGTCTGGCTTGTGGATCGTGTCCCCAGCGGACGCGGCCTGTCAGCGCCGGTAATTACGCGGGATGAATCGGCGCTGGCGGCCGCGACTCGTCTGATCACTATCTGCTCGCAGGAAGGGGGAGACGCAGCGGCCATGACGGCGCCGCTTTGAGGCTCCTTCCAGCGCTGCTTGGCCCTGGCTGTGAGGCTCCGCTGTGCAGCAGCCGGGGTCACTGTGTTTTCCGTGGGGGGGGGGGGGGGGGGGGGGGGGGGGGGGGGGGGGGGGGGGGGGGGGGGGGGGGGGGGGGGGGGGGGGG
>JABFEB020000038.1:17166105-17192868 GCA_019775895.2 Stomatorhinus ivindoensis | reverse complement strand
GATTTCTTTGCAGTCTGACGAGACAGGAGGACATTGCAGCGCGTTGCGTAACCCCCCTACCTCACAGCTGAATGCCGTTCTGGAACCATTTGCCACATTCGTTGCTGTTGCGTCTCATGATCTTGATGCAGAATTGCAGGAATTCATGCTTGTCAGTGAAACTAAGGAGAGGTGGGCTGGGATTCATTTGAACATCTCTTGGTGGGACAAAAATCTGAAACACAACCCGCTGCCTCTGACATCATTGTTTACTACTGGAGATTCAGTGGGGCGCCAGAGAAATTTGTGGTAATGTACTTGAGGTAATGCATGCTTAACGGTCTCAGAAACATTATAATGAAGATGCAGAGTAGAATAATGTTATCCTTACAGAGCCAGTGAGAAGCTGACGCCAGACCTCTGACAGACCTCTACGATGATGACCTTGACTTGTGGACTTTGAGCAGAATGGCAACCCTACATCCTCCTGTGTCTCTGAGGCTCAGTCATCAATCTGACGTCGCAGCTGAACCAACAAGAGCGTCTGATAGGCTAGTAATCCATGGGATCGAAACGTGTACCCTCTCCTCAGAATGGTCCGATGTAGGTCTTCAGAACCATCATTGCAAAGAGCCAGGAAGGATTAGAAAGAATGAGAGAACTCAAAAAAATAATAAATCTCCCGTCCAGCTTTAATGTAAGCAGTGCTATTTTCAGCTTTCATGCAGTCCAGTAAGGATGGGTACACAGTAGGTCAGTGTGACAGTGTGTCGGGGGGGGGGGGGGGAAGAGAAGCAGAGCCACATGCAATTTTTATTTCAGTCAGGGAGGACATGTAGGGATGGGACCGGCATGTCAGAAGATGCTAAAAATACAGCATCTTGTTGAGCGTAGGAAAAAAAAAACTATGAAGCGTGTTTTTTGGGCAAAAAAGTAAAGGAACCCGAAGTCATGGGTCTTGTGACGGCCGGTGATACAGCGGCTGCAGATTAGTGAAGATAAAATGAAGCGCAAGTGCAGAACATGTGGAGGCGCAGTAACTAACCTCAGATGATCCCTGTCACCCGACTCTCCCCGCCACCGCTCCTCCTCTCCTCACGGTGAAACAAGGAGAGGTTAGGAGGCAGTCGGGAGGGCAGCACTATGCCGGAATCTCCTACCCGGCATGGCCCTGCCCGCACATCGATCCCCCGAATCCCTTTCGCATCTACATCACGCTCTGTTTGTCTGTCTACCAGCCTGATGCCTCTCTTTGCACCCCAGATGTTCTAAAGTTGCACGTCTGATCCTTGAATAGTCTCACTAGATTCTTGTTGGAAGTCGCTGTGTAGCACCTGCCCCAATACTGCTAATGCCTCGGCGTTTACCGGAAGCTCGGCCAAGCTGCCCCTTACGCTCAATTGACTGCTCGACAGCACATATGTTTGCAATGTGCTATTCGCCTCACTTGCACAGCACTAAATATATGAAATTTAAATGCCTGCGCTATGTGAACTCTTTGCACTTTGTTCGCATTATTTGTTTGTTTGGGCAGACTTTATGTGGCTTGCTGCTGTATGCACCAGAATTTCCCCCTCGCACCGGCAACGGTTTGTCATCTTATGTTATCTCGTCTTGTCTTGTCGTATTTCCTGTACTTCCGCTGGAAGTTGCATTTGCCCATGAATTGTGATGTTCACCACGGATTGTCAAGCAGCTTGAAATACAAGCAGAATAACAGAGCACAACGATGTACAACATCGGAGCTCCGCACAACATCCTGCATATCACCGCCACTGTGAATCGCGTTAGTGCGTTCGTTATAGGTACAACTTCTTTCAGCCAATCCACCAACTGTGCAATCCTCCAGGACTGGCTTGTGTTCCAGCTCAGAAATGCTTGGTCAGGCCCGGTTGCACTGATATTAGGAAAAAAACTTTTCCGCAGTCGCTCATCGTCTTCCAGTACTGTGTCATATGGTTACCAGGTGTCACTGCAGCAGAAAGGCGGATGGATGGGTGAAGAAGTGCAGGGGGCTTTGCAGGTGAAGAATCTGAGGATTGTGACAAAGTGTCTCAATCTGATTTACAAAGAGAACAAAGGTGAAAGCTGAGATATGGTAAAAACGCTGGTGGACATGCGACCACGTAGAAGCCTTTACATCTCTATCTCCAGAGACCTGATGATGAGCAAGCAAACTAATCTGCTTCCCTCCTACGTGTCGTATGCATGCTGGTTTTGCTAATTGCTCCGTAGACTATTTGTGTAGGTCTCCTGGAGCTGAACAGGCTGCACTTTTGTTTGTTTTCGTTTTGCTTTGCTGTTTTTTTTTCTTTTAAATAATGCCAACAAACAAAACTGCCCAACATATCAACCAAATGAAAGCAGCTCGTCCCTTTTTGACACGCAGGCCACAAAGTTGGCCCGGGTCTGATCTCTGGTTGTGCTTCTTTCTTAGTTTTTTTCATTCTGCTTTTAAACATCGTACCTGCCTCGGATATAGAGCGTTTGCACGAATACAGGCCTTCACATGCTCTTTAATTATGGGACCCCAGTATTACTGACAGGCGAACGACAGGAGCCCCTGCTGCTTTAATGGACCTTCGTCTTTCATTAATGTGATGTTTGAAGCACCGTTAGCATGGCACCGGCTAAACAAACGTCCTGCCAGCGACGTCAGCAGAGGATCCCCAGGCCCAGTGTGGGGCTTTTATGAGCCGACCTGGCACGTCTTCCCCAGATGATGCATTTAATTGGCAAGCAAACATTTCCCTGGGTGCTAAAGTTGATGAGGCTGGCACACGTATGATGTCTTTGTGTTTTTTGAAGTCCTGCTTCACTTAGTAGTGATTTCATAGAGGCACATTTTCCTTACCAGTGCTTGGTGGATCCAAACTGCACATTTATCTCCTGTAAAGATTCTACCTAATTGAGCTGCTCCCTCGCATTCCTTAAAAATGAACAGAAGGCTCTGGAAATCAATTGCAATTATCCAATTGTGACTGGGTCTTGGTTGCTGTGAACTGAATGTTGAACCAATGAAAAACCAACAACCAATTACTTGGATGCTTCATATTAATAAAGTTACACCAAAAATAAAAAAGAAAACTCGTGGTTCAATTTTTCCACGTTGTTCGTTTACCACAAGCTTGCATCCATAATTACATACAGCCTCACCTCAACTAAGCATGAAATGCAATTAGCAGTTAACGAGATGGCCAACAACAGCGAACACGTATGTTTTTGATGCCGTTGTTCACGGGCTTTCAAAAAATATTGGCTAAGCTGGAGGGCAGGCGTGCTGTTTATGCGGCTTTTTAAAATACAACCTTTAATACCAGAAACATGGGTGGTGCTGTGTCCTTTTGTTGTGTGTGGAACCTGCATGTTCTCTGCCCTTGGTTGCATGATCTTACTGTCCAGAAACATGTGTTTATGTCAAATGATGTCTCTCAGTTGCCCATAGTGCGTGATTTTGTTTGAGAGTGTGTGCCCTATGTTGGACTAATATCTTGTCCAGTGGTAATTGGTTGACAGAGATGGACAGATGTTACAGTGAACATGCTTAGCCTGAGTTGCCCAGTGCTATTCCAGCATGTCTGGTTGGGGCAGAATACATTGTAATTAATTATGTTTCTAATACAATAAACATTATTATTACCCAAAACAACTGGAACTATCAGGCACCATTTAAGCAATATGATTAGTAGGCATGAGGCTGGGATGTCCAAATCAGCAGGACAGGAGAACGCTGTGGTCCCTCACACCTTCTGATTCCTGTTCCTTGAATATCTGGCAGCATTTTTCCTGACACTTCATGTATGAGTGTTAATGGGTTGCAGTTTTTTTTTCCTGCAGAAGGCATTATGGTTAATGCGTTCTAAAATGCAGCAATGAGGTGCCGCTTGATGTGAGTGAATGGCCGTAAAAGGTGAGCATCTGGAGAGGAACAGAGTTGGTAACGTGCTGCCCCCCCAGGCGAGCTAAGCTATGCAGGAGGGCCTGGCGCGCTGAGAGCCCATAACGCGAAGATGCAGTTACGCCGTTCGCACACTCTTTAAACATGATGGGCCTCTTTATAATGCAACTTCTTTATTGCTGGAATAAGACTGTTTCTGCTCAGTTCCATAATGCATGACATGGAAAAAGAAATGATACAATCCAAAAGATCTGCAATGAGACTCCGCTGGCTTTGTTATGCAGTAGACAGCAACTCAGAAATCCAAAATGGACTGGGAGAGGTTAATCAAAGGTTGTGGGTTTGAATCTCAACTGAGTCTTGGGGTTTGGTAGGGAACCATCTGCTGTACTTTTTTAGCCCTCTAGGTGGAGCTCTCTACAGAAAAATGGGCACAAAGCATGCCCCAACGCTAACCAAGAGCACCATCTAGTGGGGTAAAAAAATACAACATATGGTTCATGAAGCATCATTTTGTCCATCACCGGGGTTTGGGGATGGGTGGCTCAGCATGTTAGGGTGCTGTGCTTATGGCCAGAAGGTTGCTGGCTTGAGTCCCAGAGTAAGCAAGGCCCTTAACACAGGTTTCTCCAGGGCTGACTCACCATGTTTTCTTAATTACATGTTGCTTTAGATAAATTGCATTAATTGCACACACTTAACAATCAGAAAAGTCAACAACGTGGCATTTGCTGTGGACCAAATCTCCCTAAAAGCTGAAACCCTATTAAGGTCAGCACTCTGAAGCCTTCAGAATGACTCTCTCCTCTCTGTCAGCTTCCCAGAAGCCTGTGACGACTAGCTGGCTGAAGACAGCTTCAAAGGTGTTCCGTGAGACCTAACAGACTAGGAATGATCCATCCCCTAGCACTCCTTATTTTCATTGCACTCAGTCCACATTGCAGAGTCTCAGACATAACAGATGTCGACTTTGACAAAAAAACAATACTTGCCATATTTCGACGCATGCCCAGTAAAAGCTTATGTATCTGATGCTCAAGTAATTATTACAATACTACAATATCAGTTTTAAAATTAAATTTCATAATAATAATAAGCAATAACTCAATTTTAATAAGAAAAAAAAAATTTAAAAGCAACGTGCAATACTTATGTCATTCCTTTACAGGCCTTCAGAACAGCACCCTTTAGGAGATATTATGTGTATATTTAGTAGATATTGTTCACCTTTGAGTCTCTTGTGTTGTATCAAATATATGAGTTCCTCTGATTGATTTCAAGAGTAGCAACTTTCCAGCAAATTCAGCAGTGCTTTTGCCATCCTGATGTTTTATAACTACAAATTATTGATATTACTACAGCCACTATGTATCAATCCATTCATGCATGCATGCATTACCTTATAACCACTATATCAATTTTATCTAAAAATTATTATTAAACATAAATATTCATTAATTTCATGTTTCTGATTATATTCCAACCCTGTGCCGGATAAGGAGCTGTTAAAGATGGATGAACGATTGCATTTCATATATTCTATGAATTATACAGTGTTCGCCTGTAATCGCATATGTGGTTGCCCTCTGCACTGGTATGGATAGGTACTAGGCAAAGTAATTAAAGTTGTTCATTAATACAGTATACTAATACAATTTTAAATGAAACTCCAGTTTTCCCTCTTGTCTAAAATGCCAGCATTGCGAACTGTGTGATTTGAGCGTTTGAGCGCACGGTGCACATCACATCCACCCAGAAAATGGATGAGTAACGGAGCTTAAAAACCAGAAGATGAACTGCAAACCAGATGAATTGCAGTCTCAGCTGTAAGATGCCAGCACTCTATGGTACACTGTAGGTGCCCAGTTTGACATTCAGTATCCGTCTTTCGTTAGAACCATAGTGCCATAAAATTAAACATTTTAATTAGTATTTGCACAATTGCAATAACCACTTTCAAAATCTTGCTGCACGATTTCACAGGATAGCAGGGGACTGAAGATGCATGGAAAATGACTAGTTATATTCAAAGCTCATGATCCCCCTCTGACCTGTGTTGCACATTCCCGTCACATTCACTATCAATATTCAGATGCGTATTTTATTTATGTATTTATATTTTACATTGCTAGCTACTTTTTTTCCTTTACTTAATATTTTTTATCTATAGTTAGTGGATACATCCATCCATCCATATGCTGTAATCGCTTCTCGTATTCAGCACTGTATCCTATCCCGGAGGCTACGACTGCAAGGCAGGGAACAACCCAGGGTGGGGTGCAGATGGAGTTACCAAATAACCTCAGCATGTTTTTGGACTGTGACATGCGAGGTATGAGTGTGAAACAATGCATCACTGCAAACACTGTTCATCTATTGTGATATTTTCTGGTTTTTTTTTTGCAGCAGCATCTGTCGCAATGAACAAACTAAGAATTCCATTGTGTAGACACTGCACATATACCAATATATTACATGAATCTTGAATGTGCTGAAAGTGACTATGTGCTTGTATTGCAAATAATACTCTGCAACACAGCACGGGACCAACTCCATCCAACATAAACATGTGTGACGTACTCGCTGATTTATCACAAACACATTCAGCCAGCATACTCAGATGGTGTCACTGATGGTACACCCCTTACTCTAACTTAGTACTAAAAGTTATACAGTAATATACTTTATAACTGAAATCAGGATCAGTGGGTAAGTGCCTGAAGACCTGAGGCTGTAATGTTAAGACGCCACCCTTCCTTACCTTTTTAGTAACTGACATCACGCGCCCCTTAGCACAGTGTTAATCACTTGACCAGTTGGATTCATTGAGGTCACCGTTGTGTCCTCGCTCGTCACACACCTGGGGGTCAGCAGGACAATTACGATGACAACCGAGAGTCAAAGCACAAGAATTGTGTAACTTAGTGACAATTGCAGCTGCTCACCCAGAACCGACCTGTAGCAGACATGAGAAAAAAACTACATTATATAAGGGTTTAAGGCCAATGCCTTTGTAAATTCATGGCGAAAGGACACTGTTCGTTATCTCCTAACAGCAGCCTTGAAGGGGAATGTGTGCAATGCTGAGCTTTGATAGCTTTCCTCAGCAAAAATCCATCCAAATTGGAGGTCAATGCATCAGACATACTTGCATTATAAACAAAACAGTAGATGTTCCATTGCTCTGTTGGGTCAGGCTTGGTTCACCTCTGACTCTGCGATGTCTGTACATTTACTTTCACAGGACTGCCGGCCAACACTTATCTGCAGTGGCTATAACTCAAGGCTGACAGCTGGTTGGGTTCCTTCTCTGGGGGTTAGATGATCTGTGGCGTGACCCTGTGCCCGGGGGAACCTTGGAACCACAGCTACAGCAAAAGAACTCCAAAGTTCAGGAAATATGGGTGGTTTTTCATGTTTTGTACCGTGGTGCACAGGGCTATAGAGTAAATACCAAGTGACCGTTCAACCCTATGGGGAGGCTTCAACTTTTATGAGCTTTAAAAAGGGTAAGTAACAATAGACATGAGATTCGCTGTAAAGTTACAAGGTCAAATGGTAAAAACGCGAAACAGCGGATCTGGTAAGCATCAGGCTCGCCTGCAGCCGACACTCTCGAAGGGTCAGAAAACAAGGTCTTTGAAAAGAAGGGGTAGAAGTTTTTATGAGCATGTTCCTCAGCTTCCTTCGCTTCTTGTCGGGGGGAGTCCATGCTCTGTAACTGCACTTCTGAGCACTTTATCGGCCCTAACAGCTGGCGGTGGTGGTGGGCTGTACAATCAGGTCAAACATAGCCTTGAGGATGATACGCAGAACTCAACAAATGTTCTGCCAAACACATTGTCGGTTCAGGACACAACACCAGGAATCAATCTTTCTCTGCCCTCAACATCATCAAATACTAAATATTTGTGGAAAATCGTTTCTAGGAAGATTCTGAGGACTCTAGTTTAAGTAAGGCCACGCTGCCACATGCACAGTGACCCTTCAAATGCTGTTTCTGCTCGAGAAAAAGAACATAAGAAAGAAGAGTTGGATAATTGGACAGCTGGAGAGGACGTGGCATTTGCTATGTCAAAGGGGAGCCCAGTTTCCAGCCTGTAGTACAGTGAGATATGGAAGAAGGAGCAGGAGGGTGTCGATATGGCTGGGCAGTTTGGGGGGGTGGCCATGTATATGCTGCCAAGTCAGGGCAGCTCCTACACAACACCTGGCTCACCCATGTGACTCATCCCGCCCCTCCGATAGTAATCACACAGTGCCATGCGGCATGGTGCATAAACTTTTATTTACAATCTAAATTTAAATTTCATACAAAACACCCCTATTAATGTTCTTGCAAAAAACACAAATGAGCAAGCTTAAAAACATTCAATAGTTATAAAGAATGCAGAAGGTCGGTTTTCTACTCAAAGTTTGGATTCCAAAGAATGCTCTAGAAACAGAATTTTAAAAACAAATCCAGGTTACTATGGAAACTACAGGCTGTTGCATTCTTTTCTGTATCGTATCACGGTATTTTAAGACCATTTAAATAAACTACAGATTATATATCAAAAGGCACACAATACGAGTAAAACTAGGCTTCAGGTTACCAAAACTATAAAGAATATATACATTACAGACAGTCACAAAGCGAACACTATAAGGCTCAGAATCCAATGACCTTTTTTGGGTACTCACATTGATAAGAATTTCCAAAAATGACAATCAAACAGCAATTAAAATACAAAAGTTCACAAAAATATAGTGACAAATAGCTACACTTGTTTCTCTTTTTTAACACTATAAACCAGAAAATGTATATTACATATAAAAAGCAGATAGGTTATCTGAAGAGATGAAAACATTTCACACTTCAGAAGCGACATCTATAAAAACGGGGAGACAAAACAGTAACAAAAGAAACGTTCCCCATGCTGAATGATATCAGGTTTTAGCGATAAGAGCAGATATGATGCCGATAATAACTGCAGGAGCCGAGGCTGACTGGCAGCGACTCTCGTCCCAACAGCCCCGACGCGAAGCAGCTCGTCAAAAAGCGGCAGGAACACTTTCACAGCGTCACACAAGGACTGCACACGGTCACGATTCAGGGGAGAGCGGCGGCAAACTCGTGCGTTTTTTTTTTTTTTTCTCTGTAGGCGGCTTGTTTCACAGAAATGAAAGAATCTCCAACCTCTTCTCGTCCAAGTAAGTCACATTATCAAAGCCCACTATCACAAAAAACCATACATTCTTTCTTTTTGAAATTCTGAAACAATTGGCATTAGACCTTACATATATATATATTTTTTTAATTTATTGCACACAAAAAGGTCCAAATGAAGAACAAATATTTCGGGCACTTATTTCTTTTTACTGAAAGTCTTACAGTATCACCATACAGCAGCATACGAGTGTATAAATAACTTGGTGCTAATATCAGACAAACTGAAAAGTTTTGAAGACAAAAGTAATTCGACAGCTCATCTCAATTCCCTTGTCTGTCATCTGAATGATGTATAAGTATTCTGAATGCTTCTTCAGCCAGTAAGCTGCGGGTCGGTCTGAATGCATCATCACAACCACAGAGGAAGAAGGCATCGAACTGATGATTCAGAGAGAAATGTCAGGACTCCATGCGCGCCAGGTTCGTTAATAGTGAATGATGGTGGAAATAACATTAAGTACCACCAGAGAGTGTCAGTTTCTGAAGGGCATACGTGCACAATGTCCCCCTGGGAGCGGGGGGTGACTACTCACAAACGATTGTTCGAAATGGCAGTTTTGCTTAACTCTACTGGACTGACCCGAAACTTTCATCAAACAACTGCATTTGCCTGCTGACAACGCAGGTCCAAGGTTTAGTGTTCATAGCCCACTTGGCAACGCAAGCGGACATGTATTTGTGTGTACAGCGTATTTATAGACAAGTTACATTTTTTTGATGTGCTTCTCTGGGCTGTGTTCAGTGATACTGGTAACCCCAAGAGTGAACCAAGGTGCGGGGGAGAGTGTTCAGTGATACTGGTAACCCCGAGAGTGAACCAAGGTGCGGGGGACAGTGTTCAGTGATACTGGTAACCCCGAGAGTGAACCAAGGTGCGGGGGACAGTGTTCCTCCGACAGGTGCCAGGAGGGACCCCCTCACCGTCGCTCTGAGCTGGGGGGCACCTGCTTGGCACAGTTCAGTCAGGCCATGCCTCCCCCCCCTTAAAATGAGGGTCGTTCGCATGGAGTCGCCTTGACCTTCAGCCGCTATTGTTAGCATGGAGTTGGCTTCTCTTTTATTGAGATTTTTGGGAGGGAAAGACCCCTGGATAAAGCCCCCCTCCGACCCCGCCCCGCTAATCCTTGTGTCACACACCAATAAGGAGCATAATAATACGTGATTGTGAGCCACGTAAATATAAAGGCTATTTCAAGTTTCACCTAGAAAAGGATTTTTAAACACTTACAGTATATACATACAAATACATACACATACATATATATATATTCTATATATATATACACATACATATATATATATTCTATATATAATGTAAGTGGTTCATATTCTTAGGGACATTACACACACATTCACACACATACATACTCATGATTAACATCAACTATCAACCATCGACAATATCAGTGTCAAACTATTCAAAACCTACAAGCAGTTGTTTGTAAGCAACACTAAAAACATAAGCCTAACTGTAAAAAAAAGCACTCATAGCATCCAGTTTGAAATTGCAAAAAGAAAAATGAAAAACCTCTTGTTGCTCTTGCCAGGATTTAAATCTCACCTCGGTGTTTTAAATTTTTTTTAACTTATAATCACAGAGAACAAAATTCAGGCACTTTTCCGTTGGTTGGGCAAGGGGTGGGGGCAGGGCTTCAGGCAGCGAAGGGGGAGGGGGAGGTGGACGTGGGTCACTGGATAGTGATCGAGGCCAGAGCCTCCGTGCGGGAGCCTCCATCTTTGGGAGTCTCTGCAGAGCTGCCAGTGCTTGTCTTTGGCGCTTCCGACACTGTCTCCTTCTCCTCCACCTCCTCTTCGTCCTCCTCCACCTCCTTAGCGGCCAGGGCGCCCGGGGGGGCGAGAGAGAAGGCGCTCTCGCAGTTTTGGGTGGAGGATACCTGGGAGATGACCGGCATCTGGACAGAGTTGCCTTCAAAACTTTGCTCCGCCAACTCGTACTGTCCCAAGGCCTCCTCCTGTACCTGGTTCAGGTAGTCGGACACGAGGAAATCACTGGCGGCGGCCGGTGGGACCCGAGGGAGATGAAACAGAGGGAGGAGATACGGATTAAAGGGCGATGCACGTGGACCCCATCCTGCATCACCGCAGCTCCAAACTGCGGGTGGTTAATCAGCATATGACATTAGCGTTATTAATCAGACACCACCCCAGTTATAAGCACAATGCTTATAACTAATATTTTTGATGACATATTGTAGGAAAAAAAATAGTATTTGTTTATGGTGGATGGCATAAGAGAGACCATAATTCTTATGGAGGGGCCAACATTTTCATTAGCCAACAATATGCCTTAAATCAGTGAGTGACAGGGGAGGAGACACTCCAGGGACCAATCAGCTTTCAGCTGGGGCCAATGCCCCAGTGGCCACACCCCTGTGAATACCCCTGGATATATTTAACCAATCAGAAGGATGTTACAGCCCTCCGTCTCATGAGTCTCCAAGTCGATGTTTCTCAACCCGGTGTTTGGGAACCCCCCCCCCCCCCCAGTCCTCACTGTAAAAAGGTGCAGTGTCTAAGGGACCCCGAAGACTGGGCTGGGAAACACCAGCCTCTCCATGATCTCTCTGGGGGTGGGCAATGAACAATAAAAAATATACTTCTGTGAGAGACACTAAGTGGTTCAATCTGTGCTTTTCAAGCCAAAAAAAAAAAGAATAAATAACTGATGCAGGATGCCTGTCAAGCAGGAAAATTATAATCTTTGCTTGATGATGTGCCAGACCGAGCCGGTTGCTGACATGTGGGGATCTTGAAGCTTAAAACAATCCCTCTCTCTTATCTCCACTGGCTGCAGAATTTGCGGAAAGGTTTCCATTTTGTTTGTAAGCAAATTCCAAAGGCAGCCGGCCATAGTCTGGCTTTCTGGGACGCCCAACTGCAGCATGACAATCGCAGTGGGAAACGTGATAAAATAATAGAAATGCAAAATCGCCAAGCTTTTGTCCATCGTGTGTGTGTCTCTGGGTTAGGATTTGAAACCATAAAACACTCCCTGAGGTCTGATGGTCATGTGATTTGCTTTATTCACAGTCGGTACTGGCAGGCAAACACATTGACTGTAGGAAAGTGTAAAAACTGGCATAAAATGTTTCAGATTCGACTCCTCATTTCTCTGTCACATTTAAATACATATTTCTTGCAAAAACAGCATTGAAAGCAAGTCAAGATTTCAATGCTTCGACCAAAAATATTGTTCAATTTCAATGTCGATTTTAACATAGAAGCCTACAAGTCCCTCCTCTGAACTAGGAACTGAAATAAAGGTTGAAGTTTTTCAGGAAATTTGCAGCAAAATCCCATAATCGATGGTGGACAGATGCTTTGGAAATTAAAGTGATTTCCCCACTCATCTGTTCAGGGGGAACCTCAATGGCAAGATCTCAAAACACATACAAGATAATGACTCAAAATTTCTTGTCTCTTTATTCGGTATCCAAATAAAACACTGACTTATTAAAGCCAAATTTTTACCTCCCGGTGCCTATTCACAGCTTATAAGAAGAGGGAAACCAGCCGAATACTTCCCATAATGCCTGCCCTTTAATGCACTCCCATAATCCAATGATCCCCGGTCCTCTTGACTTCAGATATTAAAACGCAATTACGTGCAACAGAATACGGAATTAGCAGGTTGCTCCCAAAACCATTTTAAGTGACACGGAAGACAAAAAAGGCGAGCGGCTTCAATAAAAAGCGATTGGCGTAAGATACTTGAATGCCGAGTAAGAATCTGGCTACAGGGAGCTGTTCTAGATTATGCCGGCAGAGGTGCAATCGGCCCTGAGGATGATGCAATGCCAGGCAAGCGAGGCCAAGCAGCACCGTGCTTCATGAAAGGGCCGCATACGGCAGGCAGGTCTCTCAGCTACTGGATTCGTTCATTGCTGATTTGAAACAGGTTTATAAAAACGGTATCAGAAGGATGCCCTGATCTCTCAGGGTCATCCGAGTCGATCCCGGCGAGAGAGGCGTTTTACACTTCTATGCCTAATCAATTTACAGAAAAAAACAACGTTTGGATCTCTTTGCTCATGCAGTATATTAACCTACATCAGTTTCTCTGTGAATTCTTTACCAGTGTTTTTACCTTTAACACATCACACTAAAGAGCCTTTGAAGACTTCTTTAGGTCTGCAAAAATCACCCCTGGACCAACTTAGGAAGGGTATTAGAGTACACTATTTATATACCCAAACACTGCAGGAAAAATAACCCCCTGCCAAATTTACCATGAAAAAAAACACATTAGCATCAAATGAAAACCACAGATTTAAACAGTTTAGAGCAGGGGTGTCAAACCCCAGTCCTGGGTGGGCCTTAGTTCTTTCCCTGTTCCACCATAAATGATTCAGCTCAAGAGCGATGTGGTAATTAGGGGAAACCCAAAGACTGGAGTCTGACACCCCTTGTTTACAGTCATCAGTCATTAATAAAACTCTATGCAATACTGCATGATACAGGACTTAGTGAACAGAGATGCTATCGATAATGATGCCCCATTGCTGATGTTAAGGTCAGATACCAGGGCATCAGAAGGAAAGCAATAAGAGTAACCATCCAGTCCTACACCTTTACCACTCCGCCACCTGCCGGCAGAGCGCTAAAAGATCAGGTGTAAGTATGCTGCTAAATATCTGGACATGCCTGTACAGTGACAGAGAGTGCGAGTGTTAAATGAGGCCCGATGTTTGACCTAGTGCTGTAAGTGTGTGTGCGTGTGTTGGGGGAGGTTGACAGAAGGGGTGGGGGGGATTTTAACAAACTCCTCACCTGCTCTGGAAGTAGTTTGCTAGCTCTGACGCCTCATGGTTCAGACTCCTCAGGTGTACGATTAAATTGCCGGAGTTGGTAAACATGGCGCCGCACGTTTTGCACTCGTAAATCCGCGGCTTGCGGATCATGTGGCGGGACACCCTCATGTGGTGCTTATATTCACCGAAGGAAGTGAAAGTGGCGCTACAGATCTGGCACCGGAAACAGCGTTTACCTTCGTGCTTCAGACGGTGCATCTTAAGCGAGTAGGCCCTTGTGAATTTTTTCCCACAGCGATCACACTGGAAGGGCTTAATGCCTGCGGGACAGGGAGAGCGAAGGGTGGGGTGTCAGCGGCTGCCGTATCTGGCTCAGAGCTCCTCCGGCGGGGACGTCCTCTTCCAGACGCGAGCCACCTACGGGTCATTCTCACTAACTTATTACCACAACCTACTGATTCTCTCGCATTTTTTAAATCAGGCTTAAGTCAGACTCAAACCATTAGGGCGGTCAGAGGGGGATGGGTCCCCCTGGCAGATCCAGGGGACCCAAAAACTCCCATCCAGCAAAATCAACTGAAGGGACCCCCTCCCTCTACCGTGGGACCCAAATTTCTTCATATTCAAAGTGCCTCCCCGAGTCTGGGGCCCAATGTGACATTTTGTCAGGCGGGCCATAATTTCTAAGTATGCGCCTGTAAATTACACAACTTCATTGTTGAATCTGTCAACTTTACTACTAGGGTAGTTATTCACTTTCATAATATTACAGTTTATTACTATAATAAACAAGTCTTTCAAAAACACAAAACAAGAGTTACAGAGATAATAAAAAATGACAAAGCTAATAAAAAGAAATTGAGCAGCATACAAATTGCTTGCATATTGTGGGTTACATGCAATAACGATGAAAAATTTTAAAACACTTTAAATCTTATTTGAGCTCAGAACTGTTACCGTAATGAGATTTGTGGGGGAACATGGTAAAAAAAAATCATTAAATCAAAGCAACAAATGACAGTTTTAATATAGTTAAAAAGTTAAGATGGTGGCAGGTCCTCTACGCACAGAAAACACTGCATTTCATTGTAACTTTCTTTTCCAAAAAATTCTCAAGTTTGTGAGAATGACCCTTATGCACTCAAGTCCACAACAGCTTCAACTTAACAAACCCTGTAATCTAAAACAGGGTTCACTAAACCTAAAATGGTATTGGAATGCCAGGAGCCACATAAGCACTAACACACCCTGCGGAACCTGGGCTCAGATCCCACAGATTCTGCTAAACCCCTCAGACTTACTGAGAAATATTTAACTGATGTCCCAGAACGTTTTTTAACACCATGCCTCCTAAACCTGCATCCCAATGCTGGTAAATAAAACAGCAAATCAGAATCAGACAAGTCACAAGCGCACATCCCTTGCCTCCTCTGATAGGCTGAGTCGACTTCCCACCTACCTGAGTGGATAAGCATGTGCTGTTTCAGGTTCTGGATGCGCGTAAACCTGACCCCACATGTGGGACACTGAAACGGCCTGTCTGGGCCATTGGTTCCGGGTCTGGTGGAGGGGCTTATGTACAGGTGATACGGGTACTGAACATTCTCTAACCTGCGGGAACAGAGACAGGGAGGGGGGGGAGGTGTTACTGCAGCGTCAGTTTTGCCCGAAAAGCACTGTGCTCTTCCATACACCCTGAGCCATTTAATAACTTATGGTGTTCCCTGCAGGATATCTGTGGATGTTTGAGAGAAGGCTTGCGAGTCGCACGGAAGGCTGAGCCCAATACGTTTATAGAAAAACCTAAGAATTATATACAGGGAATATCCACTTATTGGAAATGTGAGGAAACCCACAAACTCGTAAAGAGCATGCAAACTCCACGCATACCAAGCAGAGGCAGGATTCGAACCCTCAACCCTAGACTCTCAACCCAACACTGCTACCCAAACATACCGACCATACTGATAACGATTTTTTACGGTCTTATAAAGATTTGCTACCATTGTGTTCTATTTACTATAATACTGCGAGTAAATCATACCTCTTTTAACGGAGCCACTCCTCAGAGCTATAGCTCTCGGCTCAAACACTAATCCAAAAACATTGTTAGCTAATTCGGGATCCTCGTTATCATAGAAGAATGTATGACAATGACTTCACAGTGTAGCTATGCAATAATCTATGGTAAACCATGTACGACTTAACTGAGGATTACATGCTGTGTGATTACCACACCAGACCGGCCCTTCTAAACAAACAGCGTGCTCGTTCTATCCCACGTCGCGGACGAAAGACTGAAATGGCACATGTCCCTCACCAGCCGCTACGGACAGCCTGGCCACGCTCGAATTCCCTTTTGTTTACCCAACAGCGGGATCCTCACTAGCTTTGCGCCAGACGAAACCGCAATCGCATCCACCTACTCACACGGGGATATTTTTTATCCTGTAGCCGAGCCAGAGAAATGCAAACAAATACACAGTGATACATCGAAGAGCTCTTTGGTGGCACCGACTTTCGCTTGACGTTTGGTCGGTATGGGTGAGAGAGCGAAAGGAGACGGGAAGCGAAGCCTGGAATATTACCTCTCATCATCTTCTGCGTGGCCGCCGGTGTTGGACGTGCCCTGAATGGAAGGCAAGCCCTCCGCAACACCCTCATCTATGGAACCTTGGGTAAAAAAACAAACAACAGGAGAAACTTTTCATTGATATGTGCTTATTTCTCCGACTTGTAAAACGGTGCCTTCCTCAACACATGTTAAGGGGCCTCAACCTGACCGCACACCCCCTTGACATTATCTACTACTATCCCATGCTACAGACTCTAGCAACCAATGAATAAGTAACTAACTGAAGAGCAAATTTCCAAAAAGTTCTCAAGAAAATTTCTGTGAATTTAGAGAATTCTAAAGTTCTTCATTGGATTACATGAGGACTGACTGAGTTTTGGTTCCCAACACTGTAACATATGTTGAGTAAGCCCCGATGTTAGGCCTCACCACAGCAAAAACAAAAAATGGACTGGCGAAGAATTCGAGAATTTGCTCTCGAATGTGAATGTGCACTCAGACTGGTATCAAAGTTAGAGGAGAAGGACACACACCTATGGAGGAGGACTGGGGGCTGATTAAAAGGTCCTCCTGGACCTGTTCACTGCCAGGGACGGTCTGCTGGTCGCTGAGGGAGCTGTGAGAGGCGCTGACGGGCTGTGATGCTTCCTCGTGAGCCTCTTCATCACTGAGCCGCTCCACTTTGACGCGAACGTCCTCCTCTCCCGTCAGTGGAGACGCTGCCACCACCGTCTTGGGCCCCTCGCAGGCCAGGTAGTCGGGCAGGCCGCGGGCCACGTCGGCGGCAGAGGCGCCTTGTTCCAACCCGTGGGGGCTCCCCGGCACCTTGGGTTTCTCCGACTGGAACCGGCGGTCCACGCCGAAGGGGAAGGTCCAGGGGAAAGCCAGGGAGGAGTCCACCGGCTGCACGCCGGCATCTGGGAACGAGGAGGATGGGTGCGGCACCTGCGGCGAGGCGGCCTGCGAGGCGGGGCACTTCAGCGGGCTCTCAGGAGACATGACGATGAAGCTCTTGCGCTTGCGGCGGGACTCGCGGCACACGGGGATGGCGCGCTCCATCACGCTGCACTCGGACGACACCGGCGAAAGGCTGCCGTCCTGCGGCGTCGGCGTGCAGCCGGCAGCGTCCTCCGGCGTGGCGTCCGGTGCCTTCTCCTGCGCCGCGCCCCCACCACCGCCCCCGCTGGCATTCCACAAGATGCTCGACTTCATGAACTCGGAGCACGTGCTGGCGACGGCAAACATCTGCATGTAGCTGGCGGCGGCCAGCACGTCGATGATGTTCTCCGTGTTGATGGTGAGCGTCGAGGTGTAGGCGTATTCCAGCAGCGGCGTGAAGCCGCTCACTGTCACGTGATGAAGGTCCAGCACCACTTTGTCGTCGTTGTCCGGGCGGCCCACCAGCTTGCTGCGCAGGAACTCGCTGCAGCAGGCCAGCACCACCTTGTGCGCCAGGAAGAGCTTGTCCTGCACCCGGATGGTGACGTCGCAGAAGTGGCCCTCGTTTCGCAGGGCATTGAGCTTCTCCAGCATCTCCTGACTGTGGGTGGCAGAACTGTGGGTGAACGTTTTCACGCCCATTTCTGAGGTCCTCTCTACTGAGATGCAGCAACACTGATTATCTATTTAAAAAAAGACAAAGGATGCCGCTAATTAGAGGTAAATATCGATTAATTGTTTATTTTTACAGAAGTAATAGTGCTACCGCTGACTGAAACACAAAAAAATGGGCTTTCTCATCATCACAGGCAACAGAGCTTGTCGACTTTGCGAAGAGGAGGGACTCAGTTTTACAGATTAAATGGATCGACGTGACAGAAAGCACGTGTTCTGCAGAAACATCTATATATACATCAAGTCACCACGGCTCCATAAGCATGCAAAGACACAAATAACGAATTACACGAAACAACGTAGCGGCATTTCAGTCACCCTCGATATGTAGGAGCTCATAATTTACCGGCCGGGTCTTCTGTCAAACCCAGAAAGCACGGCAAGCTCTCACAAGATCAGCCCGTCAAAGCATCAGCCCGTCAAAGCATCAGCCCTACTGCAAGGAACTTGCTCCACAAGATGGTCAGAGACAGCCTTCTTTGAGTGTGGTGCCGTACTCCTCCAGAACTTCCTGATGCGTGTGGGGAGGATCTGTGGCCGCTTTTCCCGAAACCTAAAATTTTATTTTGGAAACACTCAGCTTCCTTTGTATTTCATCTTCAGCAGTCTTCAAACGAAAGCTGGTCATAGACGTTTGGTGCGATGGCCCAGCGGGTTAAGACACTTAGCAGATGCACTGGATTCAATGAAACAAATTGCAAGCAATGGCAATGACAGTTCAAGTTCAAACAGCAACATGTGAGAACTCGTTGTTTATTGTAAGGGATTCATACACTCACTGGTCACTTTATTAGGTACTCTTTGCTAGTACGGCATCGGGCCCCTCCTTTGCCTTCAGAACTGCCTTAATTCTTCATGCCATAGATTCAGCAAGCTCCTTCAAACATTCCTCAGAGACTTTAGTCCATGTTGGCATCACACAGTTACTGCAGATTTGTCGGCTGCACCTTCACGATGAGAATCTCCCGTTCCACCACATCCCATAGGCGCTCTATTGGATTGAGACCTGGTGACTGTGGCGGTCATTTGAGTACAGTGAACCAATTGTCATGTTCAAGAAGCCTGGAAGTGTGTTATCCTGCTGGAAGTAGCCATTAAAAGCTGGATACATTGTGGTCATAAAGGGACAGACATAGTTAGTAACAATACTTAGGTAGGCTGTGACATTTAAACGATGCTCAGTTGGTACTAAGGGACCCAAGGTGTGTCTAGAAAACAACCCCCCCCCCCACCACACAACCATCAGCAGCCTGAACTGCTAATAAAAGGCTGGATGGATCCATGCTTACATGTTGTTCACTCCCAGTTCTGACCCTACCATCTTAATGGTGCGGCAAAAATCGAGATTCATCTGACCAGGCAACATTTTTCCAATCCAATCATTGTCCAATTTTGGTGAGCCTGTACCCACTATAGCTGCAGTTTCCTGTTCTGAGCTGACAAGAGTGGCACACTGTGGTCTTCTGCTGCAGTAGCCCATCTGTTTCAAGGCTTGATGTGTTGTGCTTTCAGAGATGCTCTTCTGCACAACTTGGTTGTACAGAGTGATTACTGAAGCAACTTTTGCTTTTCTATCAGCTTTAACTAGTCTGGCCATTCTTCTCTGACCTCCGCCATCAACAAGGCATTTATAGTTAGAGAACCGCCAATCACTGGATATTTTTTTCTTTTTTAGCCCATTCTCTGTACAATCCTAGAGATGGTTGTGCGTGAAAATCCTGGCAGTTTAGCAGTTTCTGAAATCCTCATACCAGCCCATTGGGCACCAACAACCACGTGACTGCCTGATTAGACATTTGGTTTAGGAAGCAATTCAACAGGTGTACCTAATAAAGTAGCCAGTGAGTGTACATCCATTTGCTGAAGATCGTAATCATAAACAGCAATCAGTAAACACTTTTTAGAGACCTTCCACTCCATACTTTTGTTGTTTCATCAGTGGCAGAGTGGAAGCCATTTCCGTTTATCTTTGCCAGTGTGCAAGAAAATGTCCATATTGGGCTGTGTTCACACACACACCACAGACAGATGTTTAGTGTTCAGTTTACGCAAGACTAACAATGGGGCTCAGCAGAGCAGATAATGGAGACAAGTGAAGTTTCATGAAAGTAGTAGCAGGCAGCACAGCAATAATGAGCGCAGACTTGCCATGCTATACTGGAGCCTTCTAGAAGCTACTTAACCTGAACCGCCTCATTAAAACACCAGTGAAATAGGCAGGCAAAATAGCGGGTTGCCCTGGTATTGGCTAAGCGGTAAAATACCAGTCATAAACTAGCCAGTGAGGAATGAACAGTGACAGCCAGAGAGAATCATTATGTGGCAGCCAAACAGGACGGGGGTCTTCAAAGCCGCAACTATGGCTGCCACACCAAATGTGTCACTTCCTCTTAAAGGTACTTTGCCTCCCATGGATCACCCTCCCTCCAGGACCACTCTCAGGGAAGATCAACCACAAAGGAACAGAATAAAATACATAAAATTCCCTTCAGTGAAATATCAAGCAGGTAAATAATGCAGCCAGAACAGGCCCCTCCCACCCCAAAGAGAACACCAATGGCAATGCAGCCTTGGATTCTAACTGGACCACCTTACATGTGTCCAACATTTCCAGGAGGAAATCAGCATGCTGCTTATTTATCAGCCATACCTACAAATACAGCCATAGTTGCAACATCATCAGTCAAGTAACATCCATTTCTGATATCAGTACGCCTGTTAAAACAAACTATATAAATAGGAAAACATTTTAAATATACCTGTTGTGTTATAGAAAAACACAATTGCATATAAGACTTCAAGTCTGACTGTTCTGGTCGCAATCAAAACAAAGAGTACAATATGAAAGAGTTGTGTATCACCTGTGGTCACCGTCTCCCAAAATAATACCAGATACCCAACCACACAACGGACAGTGTGATGCCAGAATATGAGACAACCAAGTTTACCTAAATAATAAAGAAAAAAGGCCTTTTTAAAAAAAATTAAAAGTAAGTTTGACAACACGATCATGAGAAGCGGACTGACGTTACCCAGGAAAAGAGGAAAGGAGGGTATATGATAAGCTCGTGGAAGGACAGAGCAAAAGAGATCCTCACTTACACAGAATCTGCTGTAAGCAAACACAATAGACACCTGTTGTCTGCTCTGCCCACTACCAGCTCCAGAATCCTCAAAATAACTTTGCATCACACCAAAACGTCATTAATAATGACGGGACGACTTCAGGATTGAAAGAGGGAAACCATCACTTTTATGGACAAAACGAAATAGTGAAACCATGCCTTTAATGATCAAATAATGAAATTGAGATCTGCACCATCCGATTTGATTCTTTGGGGGGGGGGGGCTCTGAAATCAGCAACAGAGATGGATGATTGTCCTCCCAATCCACTTACACTCCTGTTTCTCCAGGTGCCTGAAGTCACAGAGCTGATCACTGAATCAGCAGCGCACGTCTATGACAGGAAAAAATTCCTTCCCGACTGAAACCAGCCCCCTTGCCCACAAAAGGACAAGGGCTATGTCTGGCGGCTGCCTAGACACAGAGCTTATTCCCTAAGAAAAACAAGCGTCAACTTGGCCAAGACCCCTCTCGCTCGGCCTGTGATTGTGGATGACGACCCTAGGTTGCCCAGAGAATCTCTCCATCTCTGCGACCGGAGCTGGCTGAGCCTAAGCTGCTGTCGTCGCTGCTTTTTCCCCGCTGGGTAATATCTCCCATCTTTGTTTCAGGGTGCCATTTATAAAAACGTTACCGTGTTAGTTTCTCTCCCCCTCCTCCGTTCTCCAGGCTAGACTGGTTTAATGTATTACCAGATTAAGAAAAATTCCCCAGGACCCAAGGCGGAAAAAAGGCACAGAAAATAAAATAGCAATTTTCTGGCTGCATTCCTTGATACGCTAGCAGCAATACACAGGGGGTTAGAGTAAAAATGATATGCCCCCCCACTACCTGCTATGGATTGTCGATTTTAGCAATCCACTGAGAAATTTAACAATCCTGTATGGCAAGATGAAAATCCTATTTTTGTTCATTACACTGGAGAAGCTATATGTGACAATATACCAATAAATAAAAAGCCAAGTCTACCTGCTACAATCTGCTTGCTACTCAATGATAATGATAATGACCCAATTCCTAACTTAAGGCCTTGACATTGCTGACATTACTCTCTCTTAGGTAGCATACACAACAGTTATTTGGAGAATTCCTGTGGAAACTGTGCCATTAAACGCCACTAGTATGATGTCAGCCAGCTATGTCCAGTCAGGCAAAGTGTACGGCTCTGCCCTCTCTGAGCGGAAATGGTGCATGTTTAATATAAACGGAACAGTCCTGGTTAAGATGGAAAAGTCCGAATAAAACAAAGATGGAACGGTCTATGCTGAATGGAACAGGCCATGTAAAATGGAAACAGGGAGGAAATGGCAATGGTACAATCCAGGCTGTGAGGAACATGCCAATACCAAATAGAGAAGTCTATTACTGAATGGAACAGGTTCCCACTGGATGGAATGGATGATGTCAAATGGAAAAGGAACGGTCCGAGCTGAAAGTAAACAGAGGAGCTCTGAAGGAACAGATCCCTGTTAAAAGGAATGAACCAACACTGAACAGAACAGCTCACGTTAAGAGGGAGGGAGCGTTTCACATTAACTGTCAAAGGGCCAGGGTTCAATAGAAATGGAGTGGGAGTGGGTCATCGTAAACGACCTGGCGCTAAACTTTCAAGGTACAGTCCTTGTTAATGATAAACATTCCAGCGCTGACTGACAACAGTACGGCTCACGTTAATCACAAACGGTCCAGATCTGACTGGAATCACTATGGTCCAGGTTAACCACACACGTGACAACCCTAACTGTAAACGGACAGAAAACCACACAATCCAGGTTAGACATAGACATGACAGCAGATTATAAACGCACCAGCTATGACTGAAAACCATACGACCCAGGTTAAACACAGACGTGACAGCAGTGACTATAAAGCGTACGGTTGACTGTGACCATAAACGTGGCAGCCCTGCCTGGAAACAGCGCGGTTCACGTTAACTATAATGGAAGTTTAAGTTCAAATGGAAACCAAGACCCACTTTAACCGGAAACGAGGCGGCCGTGACCGTAAAGGCTGACCGTAAGCGGTGCGACTCCGGGCAGCACGGAGACCGAGCCGCTGTCCTCGGAGGCAGCTTCGGGGGGGCGGGGTTCTCAGCACAGCCCCCTTCCACTTTGTTTACAGTACCTTTAATACGCAACTACGGCCGCACGGGACATTTTTAATAAGTAAAAAAACAAACAAAAAAACAAACAAAAAAAAAACCAAAAACGCAGCAATTACTGACTAACGCACTTCGGGGACTCTGGAGCTGGAGCTCAGACGTTATAAAGACCCCGGCGCACTCGGCTAATCAGCGGAGACCGCGGCGCACTTAGCCAGTTAGCCGCCGCCGACGGAGTGTTTACATCCGCCCGGGAGTCTTGAAGTTCACGCCGACAAAAACGCCGATAGCGGCTCCGGAAAGCCGTCACCCGCCCTGCCGCCCTGCCGCCCGGGGGTGGGGGTCTCTCTCCGCCGACACTCCGCTAGCTACTTAGCCGCTGACGGACGCCTAGTAATGTCGCGAGGCAGCCGCGAAAAATGACAAATAACAGACAGCGGTCGGTGCCGAGACGTCCGCCGTTAGACGGATACGAGGCGTCGCGATATTTACCTCCGATAAAAAAAAAGGGAAAGAGAAGAAGGAAGAAATGAGATCCGGCCTGCCGCTGGACCGAGCGCCCGGGGAGGGGGTCTGCCGACTCGGCTGTGAAGGCGGGCGTATAGCTAACGTTAGCACGCAGGCTCCGCGCTGCTTTCTCCCCCGCCGATCAAACTCCCATTTCCAGCCGTGGCACCTTCGCTGCTACAGCTCCCACGTAAATATGTACGAATGGACGGCCGACTGTTGGCAGAAGGGGGGAAGAAAAGTTTATTTCCACCCTTTCCCGTCTCGTCTTTCTTCTTTGTCCCTTCTACGGGTATTTTTTTGCACTTTATTTTTGTCCCACAATGCAATGCGCCTCACAGTCCAGTACCAACGCGCATCGCAGGCAACCAGTCCGGAAAGTAACTGTGAATATGGTGTATCTCTAATTATACCTGCAGCTCTACTGTCATACTGCCGCGTCGTACCACACGATGACATTAACAATAACGCGAGCTCAACGGTTGCCCAGTCTTTAAAAATCAGCGATTCTGTTAGTTTACATACATGCTCTTTTAAGGTGCAAATTGCCTTGCTCTGAAGTAGTGAGTGTCATGCAAATAAACAACCACATGTTGTCTTTGTTTTTTTCGCATTTAACTTATAAGATACTTTAAGTTACTTTGCGCTTGTACTGGACAGATTAGGAGCATGATCTTAAAATACTGCTACACATTTTTGTGTTCAAACATTTTTGCGGCGTTTGTGTCTTGTTAAAAATTGCATTTTTACCCTTAATGCAATCCTATTTACGCAGTTTGGCACAAATAAGGTAAATCCAACTGCTTATACAGTACAATTTTGTATGGTAACAAAAAACATCCATCCGTGCATCTTGTTTCAACCTTATCCTTGTTAGGCACGCGAGGAGCCTAATGCCAGGCAAACCAGGACACAAGTCAGGGGAGTCAGTCCATTGCAGGGTACATTTACTGACACTCACACAGACTGCGGGAGAGTATCCAGAAGAAACTCAGGCAGCACAGGGAGAACATGCGAAATGTGTTGGTTACCTAGATAACGTGTAGAATTTAAGATGCCCCAGTTTAAATGGACTTTTTCTTCGTCCACTGACATTCAGTCAAGACTACCTTAAATCCGACAAGTTATCTTGCTAACCCCAAAATCCATCTTCGTGATATAGGCCCCAGGTACCAGTATATAAAAAGAAAAGAACAATTCTGTCGCCATATAAACATTTTCTTCACGTGTTTATTTTATTTGTACATCTCGATTATCACTTGTAATTCTGAAAGACAGCAGCATCTAGAAAAATATTACACATAAAACGTAGAAACTATACAAAAATAAATAGATTTAAGAGGAAGCTTTAATATTACATAGTACAAGCCTTCACTGAAGGAATATCATGCTGATATTTTCTCCCTTACATTCCTAATGTACAGTTACTGGAATGCTACATCACAAAATGTCTAAAAATAAATTACAAATCAATACTAGCCTAAAATTCAACGTGAGTGAATAATCTGGAAAATGTTTCCGCATGCAGCAAAAAAAGCAAACAATAAACATTTTAGATGCCGTCACCAACATGCCCGTGTGTGTGAGCATAATGCCTCAAGTTCTCAACGTTGCACTTTCCATCAATTCGTAACTTCTCCCCACTTAATGGTTAGATTTACCCTTGAAAGTAAAGAAAGGGTGTATTCTAATTTTATATGGATGCATCACATCAGATCCCCTGACGAAAAACCAAAAGGAGCTGGTTACAGGCTGAACTATATTGAGTTCCACGCGTCACGTACTCTGGATTGAAGCATATCTAATTTTACGCGGCCTCAGTCCTTAAGGATCACGTCGGGATTATACCATTCTCACACGATTACTCTGCCAACACAAAGCTCTAATAATGCTGCAGGGAACATTTCTACAGTCTGATGGTTTAATTAAACAAGTGTAACTTATCGTTGCCTAAATACATGATTGTATATAAATACCTATACACGTAGTTGCTGTTTCCTTTAGGAAACGTTTGGGGAAGGAGTGACATTGTAACAGACACAGCATACTACGGTTTGTTAGTTAGGCTGCTTTTTTGGGGTTATTTGATCGAATCCCTCCTGAACCCTCTCTGGAGAATTCTGTCACTCGTTCTCCTCAAATGCGTGTGCCCTTATTTAGCTATATAATTGGGAACTCATTTGTGGCTGATGTAACTATCAGTTAGTGTTCACTGATCGCAAAGAAGTTAAGGTTCTGTATTTGCTTTGCGAGTTTAATTACTTATGTACAGATGCATTGAATAAGATACCCTGTTGCTTTTTCTGTGGTTGATAATTTAGCCAGAACTAAATTACAATATGTTTTGTTTTTGTTTAAGTCCCCCATGAGTACAGAAAATGTTTTGTTGTGTTATAGTAATATATATGTATTACTATATATGTATATATATTACTGTATACAGCTATGAAACCAAAGTTCGTTTTCTGATACAGTAAGTGTTTTTTTTTCATTTTTTAGTTTGTTTTTCTTGAGTTTTTGTTTTAAGTGTTAAATAACAGTTGGCCGTTAATTAAGGTGCTACATTGTGCACCAGTTTTCTGTGGTTAAATTTGAAATTTGTGTTGTTCTGGGGGGGGGGGGCTGCTATCCTGTAAAGGGTTGGTGGAGGTATGGTACAATTATGTCTCAGTAGCTTCCCTTTACAATACAAAAACAAACTAATTGAAATATTCTCATCTAATGTTACTCAGCAATCTTACATCCTTTGAGGTAGATCTCAAACTGGCAGAACTGTTAATAGTGGTTAAAAATATTAGTGAGAATCACCAGCCACAGCATTTGTAAACGTCAATCCTCTGATCAGGCTCATGGGATTTTTACTTACAAAAATGTTCTGAAAGCAGAATGAAAAATGATTGGTTCAGAAATAATCAGATTGTAGAGGAGGTGGGTCCAAGCAACTAGAGGAGGTGGGATCAACCAATCAGATGTCTTGGTCC
>JABFEB020000038.1:17143538-17160872 GCA_019775895.2 Stomatorhinus ivindoensis | reverse complement strand
CCCCCCCCCCCCCCCCCCCCCCCCCCCCCCCCCCCCCCCCCCCCCCCCCCCCCCCCCCCCCCCCCCCCCCAGCAGACAACCAGGGCCTCCCCGTTTTTATTAATGCATCCCACCGATCAATTTATAACCTCTGCCGATTTATGCTAGATTTATTCGCCAGTTGAGGTAGAAGGAAACGGTTGTTAAATGCGGAATGTGAGAAGCAGGGAGAGTCAACAAGTGACTCGGGGGAAAGGAGGCGCATCCGAAGAAGCCGAATCGCTGACCGGCGTAAATCGCCGTGTTATGTGTGTGGCTTTTTCTCTCAGTCATCCCCACAGATTCATCTCCCCGCCGCGGGGATGACCTTGGCGGACACGGCTGAGCGCTGCGAGGAATTCCGAGTTATTTTTTGTACACAGGTTGCGGTAGCCAAGCACCCCCTCTCACCCAACACCCCCACCCCACAAGAGCCAGTATCCATTCTAGACACCACCCCCCCCCAGCCCGCTGAATGGCATTCCCATGTGTTAAGCCTTCTGGAAGACCAGTACAGACAAAATATATTACTGTTGTCATGATGCTCTCTGTAGGACCGCACAGTGGGGGGTTTTTAGAAACCATAATTTATGTTTTTTTTGGGGGGGGGGGGTGTGAAGGAAAATGCCCCTGAAAAACTAGGTCAACACAGGGATTTTACCTCCCCTGAAGAGCAACAGTTCATCATAACTCTTTAAGGCTAGTAATAGGTTCAATGAAATTGTAACTGTCAAAGAGTTTGGTTTGATTTTGAACCTCAAGTGGGTTAGGATGCTGTGCCTGTGATTGGAGTGACTGTAAGAGCGCTGGTTCAAATCCCAGGGTCAGCAGAGGTGATTTCACAGCTGAGCCCCTGAGCAAGGATCTTAACCCCTGGTTGCCATGGGGACTGTCTGACCCCACAAGTGCAGCAACTGTAATTGCATAAATCCAAAATGCAAAGTCCTACGATGATGCGGAGATTATAACACCTGTAACACAAGAACAGCATGGACTCTCGTACAGGATTGTTTAAAATACGAGTCTCTGGGTGAGTAAGGCTGGCAGCGTGCTTACCATGGCCCGCGTCAAAGAACTCTGTGACATGGTAGGTGCTGCAGGGAGACCAGGGCAGGGCTTTGCTGAGGTCCTCGAATACGGGGGCCATCACGTGGCGTCCGCCGAGATGCCCGAACTTTCTCTCGCAGTTCCTGGAGTCGTCATGCGGCATGCTGAGCACGTGACCTAACGAGGCAGATGCCGGCCCAACACCATTAGCACTGAAGTTCTGGCTCCCCCCACAGCGATGGAAATTTTCAGGGCAGTAGGAGTTATTGAATCCGGCGATGACGTGGACACCTAGTTCGTGGGCTACAGTGAAGGCGGTCTGCAGGCCGTTGTCCTCGACGACGAAGCAGCTCCTTTTCGGGTCACACATGGTGCCCACGTCGGCCACCCCCAGGGTGCTGCAGCTGTGGTGCCCGCAGATGTCCTGCAGATGAGGAGAGACACGGCAGATGCTACGTGGTGACGCTGTTTCTGCTCCGCGCTTTTCCACTCCGCCTCCGGCTGGCCGAGCACACGTTAGTCTATCCATCGTAAAAACAGAGCCGATGAACCAGGGCCAGAGCTCTGTTTGGGTTCGGGGGGGGGGGGAGACTCTGGCTTACGTTCTGAGCACGGAGGCCCCTGGTCTGCCCCCTCGACCCTTCTGCTTTCCACAGGAACCAGACAAACTAGAGACGTGGTTTAGCACTTAACTGCAAACCCGTCTGCACTCGGGACGAGCGCAGCAGACCGGAACCTGGAGCGGGTCCCGCTACGCCAGGATGCGTGGTGCTCAGACCCTCTGTCAGCCATTTGTGGCAAAACGGACATTTCCTGTCTACTAACTGATCCACAGATGGGATCCTCAGCACTAATCCCAATGAGTGGGTGGCATTTCCCAGCCACAGTATCTGGACAGAAGAGAAAATTTCCAAAATTGACTATTTTTTTGTTGTTTTCGAGATTAGACCACCAGTGACCTAAAATCAGGCTTCCTAGCGATATGTTACAGTACTCTTAACCAAAACTCACTCATTCCTCAAGTAATCCAATGAAGAACTTTCGTTATATTTGCCAAAACCTGACAGAAATTGTACTTACTTACAAACTGAGTTTAGAAAATTTCCTCTTAAGTTTCTAATATACTACAGAGCTAGTGAAGTTGGTACCAGACTGGTAATCAGTGACTGTACTTCTCAGCCTGGGTACAAAGTTCATATTTCATGCGCCACAACAGCAGGACCGTCAGAGGGGCAAGGATACCCTGGCAGATTCAGGGAGCCTCACTTTATAGGAGCCCCTGAATATGAAAAACACCAATGTATATGCTCAAGAAACGTTGTACATCTGCTCAGTAAGTTCTACTGCGGCAGACACCCCCATCGTTCACAGGATCCAAGGTGACATTTTGTCAGGAGACCCTGAATAGCTAATGGCCCAGCACATGATTATCTGGGTGCAGAGCTAATGGAATAGGGTTCTGCAGCTCCATGGACCTAGAACCCCACTTCTGTGGGAGGTGTTCCACGCAAGCCCTCACCTGCCGGGTGAACAGGAGCGCCGTGTCGTAGTGCTCAGGGTGCCGCTGGCTCCTGGGGTTGAACAGCTGCTGCCAGGCACAGAAGTTGCGGAGGGTCAGATCGCCATTGGCCGAGACGCTGGGTCCCGCCTCCTGGTCCTCCACCACCAGCATCTTCACCACCACCAGGCTGACTGAGTTCTTAAGGCTGGGGTGCTTGTAGACCTGGGCCGCCATGCTCACCAGGGTCAGGAGGTACTGCTGTGCGTAGAGTGAGACGGTGGCACGAGCCGTGGGTCACATGGTAGCAGATCTGGCCGAGGTCAGAACCTTTTTCACGAGGGCAGGGTGAGCTACTACCTACACTACTGAGGTGAGGACACTAGTGCTCATTACTATGTGCTGCTTGCAATTATGGGATGTCTCAATCAGATCTAGGCATCAGTTGGTCTGTCAGCCATATCCAGTCTGCAGAGCACTTTTTACTGGCCTCGATGATCATTAAAATGGAAAACAAACAGGAATAGTTCTAAGGTTTTATGTTCCAGTATATGAAGATGACCAGAATTTTGCTCACAGATATTTCTTTGAGTTAATAATAAATAATCTTAAAATTTAATAAGTCTATTATTGTAGCTTTCATGGAACATGAAAATAAGCATTAACAAATGGCGCTGACTGACTTTGTGAAGTTTAGATTTGGCCCTCAACGGAAAATAATTGCCCGGGCCTGGTCTAATGAACAAATAACCTACATTATGTGGAAAATCTCTGAACCACTTCTGCATTTGGAAAGAAAATACAAGGAACCAGAGAAACGACACAACTTTTTAGCAGTCATTATTTAACTAAATTATAAACATGGATTTTCAAGTCAGTTTTGTTAGAAGTGGCATTAAACACTTCAGCTGACTGTCACCGATACAAGTCGGACGGTTCAAGAATCGCTCTCCCGCTTAATTATCTGTTGAGCTGTAGCGCGGGTTTAGAATTTCAGTCTGGGCACGGTGGAGCGCTTTCAGAAGCTGCGGTTTGCATACTCGTGTCGTGAGATGGATTGCATGTCTGCGGTCTGCGATTCGGTTAGTGCCTCCTTACGCAAACATGCCGCACCGCTATGTACACAAGCAGACGGGCACACACACGCTCGGCAACGTGACACATTTATAGAATGGTGCATTTACTACACTCCAGGGTAGAAAAGCAGTGCGCCACCAAAACTCGAGTATCGTCTGGTCGAGGCCCAGTTCCTCCCAGAGTTTACATTTATGCAGATTCATTTCCAGTCCAATTAATCCCACATTCTTTCCGACCGAAACTAGCCGACTTTAACGACGTGTTAATTTCTTCTCTGTGGAGATGTTGAGTACTCTGTGGCACGTCTCGCCTGCTCTTGGCCAAATTCATACAACACGGGGCGATTTAGTCGAAACAGATGGTTCCTTTTCTTTAGGCGGGTGACAGACCTTCCAGCTTGTAGCCATCTTGCTTAAGGACTGTAAAATCCTCCGGTGGAAGCCCTTAATCCACTATTTTTCATGGGAAAATGTCTGAATACTACTACCACATATAAAAGTATGTGCCTTTGTCTCTCTGGTGGGGAGATAATGACAATATTCCTTATGTCAAAATGTGAAACAAAGATCCCCTCTCACTAGATGCCTTGCGGTCTTGAGAAACTCCCTCTGCAAAAGACCCTCTGCTTTACATTTTATTGGATGCATTTATCCAACTTGACTTAGAGTAGAGGAAAGGGTTACATTTGACGGCCATTGCGTGGGATTAGAACCCATGACCTTCACACCGAGAGCAAAATACCCCAGTGGTTGAGTTACAGGACTAGACAGTTTGCCTTCAGTTCTCCCAAATATATCCTTCATCTTCAGTTCTCCTGGCAGATTCAGACGCTACACTTTGAATTCTCCTAATGAGATGTATTTCATAAGTATCTCTGAATGTGTCCTCCTGACCTTCCAGTAAAAATCACAGCAGAAGATTCTTAAGGTGCTTGAAATGTCCTGTTTGTTAGCTTTGATGCCAAAGAAAGGACTACTACCGTTTTTAATTGTTTCATACATTTATCCTGGTGAATAATGTTCTTCATCGCTTTTGGAGGACTTCCAGGGAAAAGTGCTTAGACTTCCCAGGTCATTCCCTCTTCTACCCTAAAATCCAGTGTGTTACTGCAGGACTTTTCAGACGCTGGATTGCACCCATCAGTCGATACAAGGTCAATGACTTTCTGCCAACTTTTTCGAATACCTAGCATTAAAACCTTCAAACTCTCAAAATTTAGTGACCCACAATAATACTGGTAATGTGTTTCATAATCAAGCAACACCAGTCAGTCATGACACTTAGCGATATTTCTGCGTACGCTGCCGGTAAATCAGCCGCGATTTAACGGAAATAATTAATCAAACTTCCTTTTCGTGTGGCTGCTCGCCACAGAAAGTAATATTTCCTAGCTGATGGAAATGGTCGCTCATTCCGCGCAGTGTGGACTATTGTAACAGAAAGGCTGCATCCGTCCACTTAAGGGCTCTGGGAAGAGAACCAGCGCTCTTAAAAGTATGCGGAAAAATATGCCCAACTTTCCTGAGAAATTTCTGACGTGAATACGTATAAAATCACTCCTGGCCAAACGGGTTGGCGCAGGAAGCGCCCATTTAACGGCCACACATTAAATACCGGAATAGAGACTGCCTTATGTCGCTCCTAAAATATATTTGTATTACAAGCTACTGGAACAAAAACGGCTTCATTTTTTTTGTCAAGCTCATTCAGATGTTACCTAATCGACTGTATAAATAGCTCACATTAAAATGCTATGATTGTGGTAAATTCTGGATGATTTCAACGCGGCATTATTAATTTAAAACAAATATCAGGTCACTGGAAATAACGCGCAATAAATGTGCTTAACAGTAGCCTGTAGAAATAAGATATTACTGTATATATATATATGGCTATAGAGACCCTTACCTTCAGGTCGTCCTCGTAGAAACGTGCCATCGTTGAATCTGCCACCACCAAAGTTTCTATGTACCTCTCCGCGGACACGAAGCGCTTCTCTCTCTGCACCGGCGATGTGCGCATCTCCCCCGATAAAATCGGGGCTCCTTGTCCCCTTTGCTCGTCTTCCTTTCGGTCGATGAGAATTTCTTGTACCCTCCGTGTTCCGGCGAGAACCCGCTTTTTAACGACATGCGGCTGCATCTGGGACGATTCGACTCTCGCGTTGCCAGTCTGAGGCTCGATGAGATATTCATCTCCATCTGTTATAAACGATCCGTAGACCCCGTAACAAATACTGACAGCAACTACAGAGTCCGGCTTTGAGTCTACAGTCCCCGAATAGAAGCAGCCTTTCAAACTTGTCCCGACCGCATCTGTCTCGTTAATGTATCTGAGAATGTCAGACGCGCGGTGACCAGGAGGATGTAGGATTTCTTCTTGATCCGCACGAAAGTCCGACGTCTTGGGCAGGGAGTTTGATCTAATTCGGTGGATCTTAATTGCTGGGGCTAAGAAACTCTCATCCGGAGTCAAATTCAGAGTGAACTCTTTACCGAAAGCGGCAATTCTGAAACTCACCCGGTCTTCTCTCCGTGTCCAAAAGCGACCGCTATCCCCCTCATTTATTCTCAGTGGTATAATTTCCTCGGATTCGAAAAAGTCGGCAAGTGCAAAACGAGTAGAAAACGCAAGAAATATTATAGCTATAACTGAACTCATTTTTAAAATCAAGGTGTAGACTTTATGTCAAAAGGGCCTATAGTTTTATGATTTTAATAACTAATTTAAAAATGAAAAAATACAACAAAATGAACACCTATATCCGAAAATGTGTAGTAAGGTTACATTTATTCGCAGACAAAACGTACACGCACAACTGCTTGGCCGCCTGTTGATTTTAATACTTGCATATGAGACTATTCAAGTTTTTTCGACCACGACCTTTTACAAATGCACCTGATGCCCGAATTCTCCTGGTTTATGATTTAAATATTACTCTGAGCCTTAACTTAAAGCTAATGCAATTTCATTTGTAACCTGAGCTTTCCACTTCTCAGCGCCAGTGAGGGGTCCTTGATGCTGTGGTATTTATACCTTCTGGCTTAAACATTAGAGGTTTATTTTTGATGTTCCTCGCCACTTCTCTCTCTCCTCCCACTCGCACTTCATGAAAAAATCTTTTGGATGAAAGTGATCCAATGAGAACAGACTGGCACTCCTCCGCCGTACTAGCTATAGTCTGACTTCCAGACAACTATTAGTAAAGTTTGTACACGCATCAGCAACGCTTTCGCAAAAAATCCATTTACGTTTACGAGAGAGAGAGAGAGAGAGAGAGAGAGAGAGAGAGAACTTCAGCTAGAGAAGCAACACAGATGAACCGCAAATATGCAGTGTTTATAACTGTTTTATCGGTAGCTGCGACGTATGCAAGGCGAAAAAGAAAAATTGCAAGTGCTGGACTCCATCCCGTAAAGAGTCGTAATTTGACAGCATCGCCGTTCTGTTGACGTTATCCAGCGCGCGCTCTTCGGCTGTGATGCTTAATAAACACATGTTAGTGATATCCAATAGATAAAACAAACCCGAAGGTCTTGGAGGAGTGTCAACACGTCTTGCCAACATATTTTACAAATGCAAAACAAGAGTGGGTCGAAAGAGTATGTGTACTGAGACAGAGGTCTGGAAACCACAAGAGATGTTACATTCAAAAAGCGGAGTGAGGTGTCACCCACGCTCAAAGGCTGGCCCGCGTCACTCTGCTGGAACATTTAATTAGTAGTCGCCAAAAGAATCTCCCAAGGGGGAAATATTTTAAATCTCCGTTAAAATAGATTATTATACTTTGGATTAGAGGCAGGCTGACGTGTTATGCTTCAATAAAGAGCATTTTTGTGTCTTTAATCTGAATTTATTGTAAATTTAGTGTTCCGATAGTTTAACATATAACCAGATAATGTAGGCCTATATACCCTTGCAGTTCCTCTCTGTTTAACATAGGGTTTTATGGTAATAACAGAATGTTTCACGTGAAACGTTAGAATGTAGGGTATATCAAATCATAACTCCATTTCGATATACTCCAGAAATAATCCGGCATATTGTCCAAATATCCCACTGCTAACAATGTATTCTCATTGCCGTTAGGTGGCGACATTGGATCACTTAAATATCGAGCCGTTGACTTACAATATAGAAGAATTTGTTTCACTGGAAATACAAGGTCAAATAATTAGCATTTGCCAACAGAATAATTTCCGCACAGTGTGAAGCTCGGATAGTTTGTGACGCTGCCCAAGTGTCAAGAACAAATGCGATATTGCCAATTTACTTGCAGAAGTCCTAGCTGTTGATTTTTGTACTCGTGACTGGTTGTGAACAACAGAGGTCGCAGTTGCATAGAAAGAACGAATCCGTTTCCTCCTTTCCAGGTGTAAATACATGCAGAAAAAGGTCCAAAACGATAGTTAATTTTTTTGTACAATTTCATTAAACATCCCTACTGACATTTTAGACATGTTTGGAAAGAAGAAAATATGTTAGAACTGAAAATCACCCAGTCTTTCAATGAATGTGAAATTTCAGCAACAATCTTTGCCTTATAGATTAGAATAAATTTTAGTATACCTACATCAGTGTAACATAGTTGAGCAAATGGCAATTAAATATTTTCTGTTAGTTTTTATTGACCATATTGTTGATTTTTCCGTTTTCTTTTTTCTTTTTTGCCATACCATCACCTTTACATGGAAACCACAGAGGACGTTTTGTGAAGCCAATGCAACTTAAATTCATGACGAGTAGATTCATGTCACTGATGTGATCATTTCGTGCCTTATGCAATCCCGTATTATTATGCTCAAATATTTTTTCCTGCATCTTCGGTAGATATTTATTGAAATAGCTCAAATTACATATTGGGAAAAAATGTCTTCCGAACGATTCAATAGGCTGCCAAGAATTAAGTAAATTCTATTTTTTTTCTCATGTAATGCTTTAATGTAGAACTGCATATTTCTTGATTCCGTAATAAAGCAGTACATTTAAAACACATCGAAAGGGTTACGCAGGCGCTGGGCGAATATCAAACTGATTACAACCAGTTGATGAAGACGAGGATAACGGCGATGCGCTGTAGTGGTTATAGTCAATAGCATTTTAGCTATGACAACTGCTAAAAATGACCAGTTACGGAAGACAAAAAATAATAAGTAATTCCTAGGAGAAATATTTTGTATTGATGCAGATTTTTTGGTGGTTACACGGCAGATTTATCCATTTAAAATGATCCAGACTGACGTTCAGTTTTGTATGCTGTAAAACCGATGTAAGTATGTCTGTCTGTATGATTGTTGCAGAACACAAAAACATAAAAGGAAGACGCTTTATTTCCATAGAGGAAAATGCACAAGATACAAAGGAGGGGATGTTGTTTTAAGATGCTCTACCTTTACGCAGAACAAGACAACTTACACTGCAGTTTTTAACGCTGCACATGCTGCGTAACTAGGCTCACATCAGCACTCGCGCGAAGCGTCGTCCAGCTCACGAGCCAGTGGGAGGAAAAACCCGCCTCGCGCTGCGCTGGTAAGTGACTTTTGCAGGGCTGCAAGTGGCTGCGGTCTTCACCTTAAACCGGGAGGCGTATCCAATGAGCGTCTCAGCGCCTCCCTAAAACTCTGATTACAACTCCACGATGTTTACACTTGACGCAAAAGCATAAAGCCGCTAGAAAGACGAGATCATTTCTGCAGACAGGTAGAAGATGTGAGTGCGCAATACTGGTGATTCTGTGCTGAGTGGACGCGCAGAGGAAACTGGAAGGCGACAGTGCCTTGGATTATTTGATAGGGCTTTAATAAAATTTATTATCATAGCCGATATCAAACTTTTTCAGATTGGTCATTTCTTCCATTCATTATTATTGTTATTGCACAAAATAGCCTACTTAACTGTAGCCATGTCCATGTTTATTTGGACCCTACTGATTATTTTGAATCTCTTATTCATGTTCACCAGAATAAGCCATTCCATGGAAAGTGATTTTTGTTTTCCAGATCGCCTGGACCAGCAAACCGCGGAACACAATTTTGTCCGCCCAGAAGAGGACATTCAGCAGCACGCTGTTTTTCGAATTAAAGCATTCAAGGAGGATTTCGTACTTAATTTATTTCCAGATTCCAACTTTCTTGCACCCACCTTCTCCGTGCAAACCACCGCAGCAAATCCAGACCTGAGTCCCTGCTTTTACTCCGGTGATGTCAACTCTGACAAGGATTCCTATGCTGCCTTGAGCCTGTGCAACGGTCTGCAAGGCGCATTTGGTTACAAAGGGTGGGAATATTTCATCAGTCCCGCGCGCAATGATTCGGCATCTGGAAACAGCGGCTCCGCGCACGTGCTGCGACGCCGGAGGAACCCTAACCTGAGCGCCAATGTGACTTCCAGGTGTGGTGTGGACTCCGGTCAGCACCATGACATTTTGCAGTCCTTGGAAAGGTACAAACACATGAAAGGGATCAATAAAGGGAATATGACTGAATCTTCTTTAAAAGGCTTGGGCAGGTCCAAAAGGTTTGCTTCGGTGCCTCGATACGTCGAGACCCTTATTGTTGCAGATGAGTCCATGGCTAAATTCCACGGCGACGACCTTAAGCATTACCTTCTGACCCTCATGTCAGTCGCAGCAAGGCTGTACAAGCACCCAAGCATTCTCAACTCCATCAACATTGTAGTTGTCAAGTTTATGGTGATTACCGAAGCTGAGAAGGGACTCAAAGTTTCCGGCAACGCTGCGCTGACTTTGCGCAATTTCTGCACGTGGCAGAAGAAGTTCAACAAAAACAACGACAAACATGCTGAATACTGGGATACCGCTATCCTCTTCACTAAACAGGTAAGAACGGATTTGGGGGTGGGATTGCGTGGTGCATATAATTCCATCTATGTAAAGCACCTGTGTATGTGATAAACAAAAGTGTGAAGAATTCTGAATGATAGTTAACGCGACCCTATACTTGATAAGCCAGGTGACATATGGATGAATGAATGACGAAGGCTTCTGGCATTTTGCAGCCATGGCAAGCATGCAATGTAAACAGTCGTCAAACAAATGTCAAAATTACTGTAAAAAGTTACTGTTAAGGTTTTCTGAGAATTTTTGATCTCGGTTCACCCCCTGATCGCATAGATTGCGGACTTGACGAGCCTTTGGGAGAAATATCATCACGGTGAAGGCTGTTTTCGATGCACAGCACAGTCACAGAGATGTCCTTATCTAAGTCATCTTCTCTGTCACCGTGCCGTCGTTGACCGTGTCTAGCCAAGCCCCGCCTTCGCGTCTCCCAGCGCTTCCCCATTGGTGCACGAGTCACCTTAAGCATCGTGTCCAACTTTACATCTTACGCCAGCTCGCTTCGCTTTTTTTTTGTTTTTAAAGAAACGATGCATTCACTGGCAAGTCTTCTTGCCACTTATTATAAGCAAGGTCTGGTAGGAATTCGAACCCTTAACCCTCGGGGTGTGAGGCAACAACGCAAACGCCCACTTACTGGAGATGACCTGCGGAATATCAAAGGGAATGATTGTTCAGCAATTTACAGTGTTATTGCAGTAGAATTTCCCAAGTAACTAATCGTTGTGCAAGTATCTGATAGCGACTACGTGAATTTGACTTGTTCGTTCTGTAATGTTGATAATTGTCTTGAAGGGTATAAAGTCTTTTTTCATCATTCATTTGAAATGTTGGATGTATTGTAACACTGTTTCAACAGCACAGAGCAATTCATTCAGCCTAATTCTTTCTTGTCCTGCTTTTTGTGAGTGAGCTGAAAATGTACTTCCAGTAAAGTTTTATGAGTTCGGGAGATGACAGTTTTAAACACATGCTCCCTGCAAGGACCGCACAAAAATGTCTGCTGCTATAATTAATGTCAAAGTCAGACGATCATTTTTATATTAATGCTTTTCTTGCTGAATCACCTGGTTGCCACCCTATAAACCATCAGCACACAGTACAACAGGGTTAAAATGATCCCTCCTGTAATGAGGATTACTATTCTTACCCTGCGACCAAAACACTGGACCAGTAGCTAGTTTAGCCATTAAGGATGAAAGCTCTTAACTTGAAAACTGCTGCTGTAATGCACGGATGCTGACCCTGACGCCGTCGAACACATGAATAAGACAAAGTCCACAAAGTACCCAACTATAGGAAGAATATGTGAAGCAGAATGTGAAGCTGACTGTGTGAGAGAGTGGGGCAGTGGTGTTGTGGAGGGCTGAATCTGTCCAATGGGATAGCGGGTTTAGTGACCAAGGTGCAGGTCATGAGCTGGTAGCTCATGGAGTGCAGTCGTGTTAAATTCCCCACTATCACACTACATACGACACATTACAGATATTCTGAACCTTTTTATGCCCCCCCACATGTAAACTGTTATACCTGCTGTTCCTGGACCCCTGCCCACCTCCCTGGCAACAACACAGACATTGATCCACTGGCCATTTTCCCTGGAAGATGTACTGCCAAGTTAACTAAGGTCAAGCGATGAGGGCTTCTGACAGATGGAAACACAAGCGCCTGATCTGCACACCTGATACGCGAAGAGCGCACATGCGGGTGAGTAGGCGCGCAGAACCCAGCGTCTGGAGCTCAGAGGTTTTTCCCCTTAGCTCATTTCCGTGGCTCCTGCCATGGGCTTTCGTCATGGGAATCCGGCAGAGCTCCCTCATCCGCAACATCCCCGGACCACCTGTCTCACTGCAGCATCTTAAAGAATTCCGTTTTGGGCTCTAGCTTTTGCGGAAAAAAATGAAAAAATTCAGCAGAGAGCTGGTCAGACAAATCGGCCCCTTCTGCATTACCCTATGATGAGTTTTTTTCTGGTACAATGGGAGAGTGTTTTTTTTTTTTGGAGCATACCAGTGCAGGATGCCATTTCTAAAAAGGCCGGCATTGGCATTTGTCTACATAAACTCAAGTTTATTGAGTTTGTTCTCTTTAATTTAGACTTCTCTATTTTTATTAGGATCATGCATATCCTGGAGTGCAGGTCAGGGATTTAATGGGAAGTATCCATTTCATTGTGACGTCACCACTTCCAGCTGTGAGACGCTGGTCCTCCCCACCCCCACAGCCCACACCCCCTCGTGGCAGGGAGTCTGTTTCCCATTAAGCTTCACTGGGCTGTAATGGGAGAAGTCCCAGCGTAGCAAGAGAAGGCCCACCTGCTAGCTCATAGAAGCAACATTGCGAGACATTTCCAACCCGGCTCGCGATGGACGAGGATGCTTGGCGGCCATCTTGGATGACCTCTGATCGCCAGGGGGCGGATACACAAGCTCGGAGGATATAACAATATACATGTATGTACCCGGGATGAAACCCTGACCCCCATGGTGCTACAATTGCACATTTAGTAAACAGTAAATGTCTAGTCATTTACACATTGACTAGACCAGGGGTGGGCAATCTTATCCGCAAAGGGCCGGTGTGTGTGCGGGTTTTTGGGATAACCTGTAGGTCAGCTGTTCAAACCCAGGTGTGAGGACTCTTCAGCCAATCAGTCCTCTAATTAGTGACCTAATTAGGGAGTTGCAGGAAAACCTGCATACATACCGGCTAAGATTGCTCACCCCTGGACTAGACAATATAATTCACATGCTACATTTACCCAGCAGGAATATTTTGGTACATGGGAGGGGGGTAACCAGGTCCTGAAAAAGGGAAAGCTCCTCATTTCTTGTGGCAATGTTTTCCACTCCAGTCCTTGGGGACCCACAGACAGTCCACATTTTTGCTCCCTACCAGACAGTCCACATTTTTGCTCCCTCCCAGTTCCCTACCAGACAGTCCACATTTTTGCTCTCTCCCAGCTCCCTACCAGACAGTCCACATTTTTGCTCTCCCCCAGCTCCCTACCAGACAGTCCACATTTTTGCTCTCTCCCAGCTCCCTACCAGACAGTCCACATTTTTGCTCTCTCCCAGCTCCCTACCAGACAGTCCACATTTTTGCTCTCCCCCAGCTCCCTACCAGACAGTCCACATTTTTGCTCCCTCCCAGCTCCCTGCCAGGAGGGAGCACAAATATGGACTGTCTGTGGGTCCCTGAGGACCTGATGGGGAAGCACTGCTTATGGTTCTTAGCCTGCGGCTCTGGTTCACCTGAGCCTCCCTCCCGGGTCAAGCAGGCGTATGCTGGGAGAGGATTTTGCGGTTGACGAAATGTCACGCTACTTCAGTTTTCCCTTTTTGGGAGGTCCCAACACCGCAGAAGAGACCCTCACACTCCCACTCATTCCAGAAATGGCAAGTCAATACATCCTTTCTAATTCACACTTTGCACTGTAGCTAGGCACATGGACATAGGTCAGTCCTGTGTTTAGTGTTCCATCATCTGCAAATAAGAAGAACGGCATGACAGTGACTAAGGCAGGGCTGCCAACTTTGGTCAGCTAGCTGGCCTGAGACTTTCAATTTGAGACAAGTCGGCACACGCATTGAAATGTATGTAACAATTTTATTACCTTGTAAATAGTCTGTAGGGTTTGCAGACTACTGCTTTTGATGTAGCTAATTTTAGGTTTATAGTGGAATAATATAGATTTACGGTAAGATTTCTTGTGTGAACCTGAGAGTGTGAAAGTGTGAATGTCAGGGTGTTGGCAGCCCTGATTGAAGTCTCAGATTGGCATGTGTTTAGAAGAACGTCGGTGTCAGAGTAGCTATTGCAAGACCTTGAGTTGTTGTCTTTTGCTGTTAACTATATTCCTTTAATTTTGCACTGTCAGGATGTTAGGAAACATTAAAAACCTCAGAGCCAAACATTCCCTAATACCACATACCGCTTGTAGTACTGGTTTCATTTGTAGTACTGGTTTCATTTGTAGTACTGGTTTCATTTGGAGTACTGGTTTTATTTCAGGATCAGGCTCTTCCGTCTCCATCATCTAGCTTAAAGCCTTCATTTTTAATACTTGTCCTGGTAGATGTTTCTGGATGTGGCTTGTATGGAGACGGTACGCAGATGCGATGCTAAGGAGATACAGCTGTCTGGTGAATACGATGAGGACGTTTTCCTAGAATTCGCAGAATCTTCTGTGCCGCATCATTGAATTTATTAGGTACATTTGGGGGAATTTTGAGGTAGAAATTGGTTCCATAAAGCTGTAAAGGGCTCCCATCAATGAGACAATGGGCACTCCTCAGACTCTCCTCCTGACATTTTCCCCCCCAAGAATGTATCTTATAAAGCTGATGGAGGAGAAAAATATCTTCCATTTGCTATGATTTGGAAAACAAAATGGTAACACTTTACTTAAAGCAGTCATGTATAATGCATTAAATATACAATCAAAATGCAATATAATGCATTCATAAAGTATTAGAAACACGATTACAACTATTTATAAAAAAGGCATAACACACTATAGCCATGTTTATTATGTATTATGAATGTTCACTGAAGTTCTCATCTATAATGCATTATAGATACCCTCATAATGCAGTACAAAGTATCCTTAATGCTTATACTGATCTTTATAATGCATTATGAAGGTACTTTTAGTGCATTATAGCTGAGAGCTTCATAGAGCATTCATAATGCATAATAAACATGGCTATAGTGTTATGCCGTTTCATGAGCATTTATAGCTGTGTTTGTAATACTTTATGAATGCATTATAATGCATTATGACTGCTTTAAGTAAAGCGTGACAAGAAAACTTCTAGAGACGCACGCACATATGCAAATGACTATAAGACCCCAACCAGATTCATTTACAATTCTATTGATTTGTTCCTATTGGTCAGGTACCATCAGATTTACACATTTTAAATGGACTTTATGACTCCTGGCAGTCCCACGCAGCCTCCATGAGAGTGCTGAAAAAAATCCCAAGTTATGACAGACTCACTGCGTGCCAGCACTGAGCTGCGACAGAGGACTGCCAGTCCCCGCTTACGGTGAGACGGGAGTCAGCCAGAAGGTAAACATTCGAGTAAAGCCCGAGCGTGCTGCTGACAGAAAGGGGCTGGGGAATCTGGGAGGTAAAACCCTGGAGAGAAGAGGGATCAGTCACCAAATACGGCATCTCAGACATAACAGGGACTGATCAGTCTAGCACCGAGTCGATTTATGCAGATTTATCTAATATTCCAATATGGTTTTTGTTGATAAGTGGCAGTGGTGATGAAGGACATGTCAGAGTTAAGCAGGACTGTGGTTTGTCACTGATTAAATTCTGCATTCTGCACAGGCTTTAAGAATAGAAGCTATTAAGAAAAATTTTCAACAACTAGCTTTTGTGACATTAAACAAATCCCCGAAGATGCCGGGAGGAGAAGGGGGCTGCTCCGTTAGTGGTCCACCACATAGAAAATGATGCGGACAGTAAGCAGAACCCACTTACGGGAATTCGGCTACCCAGAATCCCACCCTTCTCTCTGATCGCTGACAGGGGTGTCAGTTGTTTGAGTCCCAGGATTGACTTGGGATTCGGGATGTTAAGCAGACCAGATATTGTTCAGATAAATGTATTTAATAAATAAGTTTACATGCATTAAGTATTTGTGTTTGCTCAGTACACGGTTTATAATATACTGCAAAAAATGAAATAGCATTTCAAATTTAAGATAAACTGTTTCTGATTTGAAACAAGACGGCCTAAAACTACCAAAATCATCTGCCAGTGCCGTAAGAAAATTGTACTTGGCAGGATTTCCTAATATAAGACAGAATGCATAAATACAAGCAAATTAATCTTATTATTCATAAGATGTGTTTGTTAATGGAATTAGAATCCTGTCTAAAAAAGAGTGAATTCCGCTTGCTTAGATTTTAATTTTTTTGCAATGCATAATTTTCTGTCTGCAGTCCAACTGAAAACACAGCTTGCAAAAATAGTTTTATAAATACTGAGATTGCCTTGAAAATTTTTCTTTCTTTTTTTTTTTACTCATGGGATTGGACAGTCAAGTGTCTGCTCTGTGATGTAATGAGTATCCATTTGCATGGTTGCTTGAACTAACTATCATTTGGTTCACGGGTGGGCGGGGGGACTGTCGCTGTGGCATGGCTGGGGATTGGCTTTCGCCTCCAGCTTGGTGGGAACACTTTTCCCTTGGGAAGCATGCAAATGGAACAATTTGGACCATAAAAGCCCAAGAAGCGTAATGAAAATCTCATGTTTGTACTGCCGGGCGCCAATTAGGTCAATCCTCCATGAAGAGTTATATAAACTGATGATTAAGAGGTTTGGAAGGACTGGAAGGAGAACAGGCAGTGTGTAATGAAACCATAGCTTGCTGGGGAAATCAGAGTTGCCCATGGCAACGTTTATACTTTTAAAATGTGATAGCTGTGGTAGTGGTTTCTGGGTTTTTGATTGCAACTCTGTTGTTATAACCGTAAGAGCCTGTTTGGGATTCTTTTTGGCACAGCTTTTGTAGTGACCTACAGAGGTGATGTTTCCCAAAATGTTATTGCCTTTTCATCCTTGGCATGCTACAAAGTGTGACAGCGTTTAAATGGCATACCGTAGCAGTGTTTAAATAGGGCTTGTTAGGGTGATGACACTGGAAGAAATAACAGCTAAATATTTCCAGATCTCTTGGATCGCTCCAGTGACATCGGTGTCATTCAGTGAGCTGTCATCTTCGGGGAGGAAAGAGAGAGTCATCAGGAATGAAGCTTTGAGTTCGCCCAAGGCTGACATCATCTGCAGGGGTGTCCATCAGCTATTTGTTTT
>JABFEB020000038.1:17129697-17143501 GCA_019775895.2 Stomatorhinus ivindoensis | reverse complement strand
GGGGGGGCATTTGTGATGCACCTGCTTGTGCACAATGGATGCTATTTGTGTTAACAGGGGACTCACTGGGGTTGACTGGGACACAGCCAAGGCAATAAACAAGTTAATAACCGATAAACAAAAGTGACATTGATCCTCCGTGAACCCTCTCTTCTGCACATGTGTGCACATCTGGATCGCGCTTGTGAAAAGTCTGCTTTGGCATGTAAGCAATTACTTTAGATGGCTGTATGGTTTTAATGGGATGGGGTTTTTTTTTGAAAACGAGATAAAAGCCGCAATTTGGGTGGGATGTAAATCATACATGATATATAAGTTTAATACTCTACGTTTTGTTTGCATGTACATGCGTGTGTGTGTAGTATTGTTACTGTCAGATTGGGTAGGGCCTGTCATGGCTGCTGAGGCTGTCTGCAGTTATAGTGTGGATGGTTCTGTGTGTATCTGCCTAAGTAGAGCCTTTGTTTGCAGTGTCATACTAAGGAGATCACAAACGGCACTTTCATGCTCATGTAATCAGGCTGAATGGTCTCCAGAAACTGAGTGGTGCGGAAAACGGGGCCCCTCCTTCCAGCGCAGGCAGTCTGTTAAGCTTCGCATCCACTCCTGTCTCAGAGATGCGAGCGCTGGCACAAACAGGCTGCCTGCTGACGTCTTCCACAGATAGACGAGAGGGTCTGACACGAGGGAAACCGAGATTCAGTCGCGTCACAGACGGTTTCGAAAGACGAATGTGAACACAGAGGCGCTTAGACCAACAAAACACAGATAAAGATCTTCATAATTGTATGAAAGGCTGTGCCAGCGAGTGTACCACTGGCTTCTCTGGAGGACTCTTAGTTAATACTCTTAATCATTTTTAAACACTTAGTAAATATTGGGAGTATTCAAGACAGAAAACAAGGTAGACAAAGTCCTACCAGAAGTATTGTACTTTAAAGCAGGGTTTCCCTGATTTCTGAGGAGTGGTTTATAAAAATTTCATGGGGGGTGGGACAAGAGCCAGACCGATTGGTGATTTAACAATTTTAACCGTTTCTTTTTCAGGTACTAAAAGAAGGTGCTAATGTGTGGAGTTGTAAAAAACTGAATATGTATTGTTTATATTTGGAAATTAACCAACTCCTCCACGAAAGCCCCAGCGTCTTGTGGCCTCAGGGATGGGAAGCCCTGCTTTAGAGCTGCCGAATATGGACGTAAAGGAGGTCCTGACACACAGGTGTGACGGTACCTAAAGCTCAGCAGATGGCCCCCGCTTCCCCAAACCTGCTGATTCTCTCGGTCGACAGGATCTTTGCGGCGCCTCGACCTGCGACACCCTGGGCATGGCCGACGTGGGGACCATGTGCGACCCCAAAAGGAGCTGCTCTGTCATCGAGGACGACGGCCTCCCGTCAGCCTTCACCACCGCGCACGAGCTCGGTCAGTCTGCCGCCTTTGCCCGAACACGTTCGGTTTCATGGTCCATGGCGGTCTGGTGCTACCCGAAATGTTTCATTCGCAACTTCATTTCAAACGATGCTTTATTTGACATTTGCACAAGTATGACCACAGCTATGTTGAAATGTGCTAGTTTCCATATACCATCATGCTCTCCAGACATGCACACACATAGAAAGATGAGAGATGAAGCTTGGAGCCTGAACGTAGGGTCGGCCATTTATTCAGCTCCCCTAGTGTTTTTTTGTGTTCAACAACTCAAAAGAGACACAGCTACTCTGCTGAGGATAGGAGTTGAACGTCTCTTTCCCAACACAGACATAACCCACTGAGTTACACACCTCATCAAATGCATGACCACGTAGGATTTTATTAACGTTAAAAACACTCTGCAAGTCATCCCCACAATCTGCTGCTCTGTGGCTTGATGTCTGTCACAGCAGCAAAGGCCTCTTCATAAGGGTCTAACGCAAGCCTTTGTGGACCAAACCTGTGCTACACTTTCTACTGTGTGATTTACCGGTAGTCCATTCAAACTGTGTCGCGGAAACTCGATCCAACAGCAAGCCCTGGGGTATTAAGTTGGAAAAACAGCTGATATCTCCTGTCACAGTCACTTACCGAGCTTTCCTCTGCTGGGACCGGAAACACTGTTTTTGCCTCTCCTTTCGTATCGCTCCTCGTTAATCTTGTTAAAAAAAATTGGATTTTGCTGACATTCTATTGAAGCCTCAGTCCTCAGCTGCCATGAGAATCTTTTGAAATCTAGGTTGGCACTATCTGGGCTCGGTGGCAGTGAGTGTCGAGTAAATCATCTGCAGAGGACCTCGAAGGAGAATTTTGATTGAGAACAGATGGGAGAAACATTTACAGATGTGTGAGAATCACACGGAATAGAACCGGCCTGGAATGGCTTCAGCAGAACCATACCGTTGTTCTTGGGATGTGGCACATTCAACAGAACAGTTCTGTACATGGATTTTATCTTTTGTTGTAGGACCTGGACTTGCGACGTGTCCGACCTTCCCTGCTTCTGTAAACGTCCGTATCGAATGCATTAGAAGTCAACCTACAAGTGCAATTGACAGATTGCTCTAATTATAGTTTGTACGTTTAGCAGTTAGCAGTCGGGTAATTGTCCAAATTTCACCCTTTTACCGGCGCTTCGCGTGCGATCCCACACAGGGCACGTCTTCAACATGCCGCATGACAACGTCAAGGCCTGCGAAGATGTGTTTGGCAAGCTGAGCGATAACCACATGATGTCTCCCACGCTGATCCAGATCGACCGCACCAGCCCTTGGTCTGCCTGCAGTGCGGCCATCATTACTGACTACCTGGACAGTGGTCATGGTAAGCTGGCTCTCACACTGAGTCATTTCTCCTCTCGGAAACCTCTGGTATTACTGTCGGCTGCTTTTGCATTCCCCCATCGCATAAAATTAGCCCTTAAGTTTCCCCCCTTTGCCAGATCAGCTAATATGAAGGAATTATAATCCTCACATAAATTGTAAGTTGGTGCATGTGAGACTTTGGCCAACTGGTTCCTTATTGGCTTTTCCAGTCCAGTTCATGAGTTTGGCGTGAGTGTCTTAGTTTCCTGTTTTTCTCGAGGACGTCTTTGGCTATATATGTCACCATAAAAACAGACGACACATGACTGACATGGGTGGAAGAGAACAAACATGATTTTCCAAGCCCATCCATCCATCCATCCATATTCCAAACCACTTATCCAAAACAGTGTTCCAGCAAACCTGGAACGTATCCCAGGCAACTTACGGAATGGGGAACCTGTTGGTTGGGATGCCAGGCCCCTGCATTTTTCTTTTTCCTGAGAACACAATTTTTATGCTGTGCTCCAGGTCTAGCTACAGGAATCCCAGCAGTGAATCTATTCAATTGTCTCTAAGCCTTGGATGATGTCGGGTCCAAGCCGGTTGACCTTTGCTTTCCCATCTGTCTGGAATTATAAGGGCTGATAGACAAGAAATGGTTAGTTTGGCACCTGGCTATGTGCCAGTGTAGATATTCAGAGTACAGAGTGTACAGAATATATTGGTTAGTGCTTTTGTCAGAGACAGAGAAATCTACAGAGGAGGTTGCTTTTAAGCGAAGTTTCAGTTGCACTTTTCTCCTGGGATTTTTAGTAAGAACATACGGTCACATAGAAAACATTTGGTGCCGCTTACCCCTCTGGATTGTTAATGCTAGGATCATGTGTTGGATTTCTGTCATTAGAGGGCGCACAATTTTCTATGTTTTTTGGAGAAATCTCGAACCCCCGTAACCAAAACAACTCTAATGAAAACGACTCTTTGAGCTTAGCCAGAAGGCAAATTTCTCTCAGAAGAGATTTTTTGAGAAAACATTAATGCAAACAGCGCAATTATTTTTAATTTCCAAAATCTAATAATTAACCGCATATCAAAGGACATGAATTCCTGAGTACCTATTCCAGATTTTTCTAAAAGCCAAAGAAAACAATGAACACTGAACAGCTCTGCTTTAACAAATCATAAGACTTCCACAGTGCCTTTACTCTACTGCTCTGTGCATGTATTCAAAAGCGGCACCACTTTTGGAAATTGAACTCGTCCCTTTCTATTAGTTTAAGCTGATCTCCAGGGAAGTTCCCATTGTAATTCTTAAGAGGTAGCAGCAGTAAAATAGTCTTCTGGCTCGGCCTTATCTGCCTGAACCAGAATTTTGGGTCGTTTCACATCATATTCCTTGTAAGCTGCCCTTGCTCAACACCAAAGAGATCTGGTTCTGCAGCCCTGTCCTTGTATGGTATGGTGTTCCCCCACATTGCAGATTTTCTACAGGAGAGTTCCACGTGGAATTTTATTGTATGTTTTTACAATGACAGTATATCTTATGAAGGTCAATGACCATGAATTGGGCAACTAGGGCTAAATAGCATTAGCCTTATGTGTGGTACAGGAACCCTTAGCAGCAAAGGTTTTGTTTTAAATTGTGCGAGAGGACTAGCAATGGCTTCACATATGTAGAGATCGATAGTTCGGGTTCAGAAATTAAAAATCCAGACCACAGTTCTGTTTCAAACCACTAGTTGAGGACTCTGTGACTGGTCGGTTGAAACAAAATCTCGGTCTGGATTTTTAATTACTGAACCCAAGCTATCCGCATATGGCACTGGGCACTAATCTGCTGTGCTTGTCTCGTAAAGCTGATGCACTATTTTCATCCTACCTCCTGTTGCTCAGTCCTTCAGATATGGTCCTTCAATGCACCATTTCTCCTTCGCTTCTCAAAGCACTTTTATATGGATTTTTCATCCGTTTGCAGCTGGTGGTTGTGAGAGTAGTAAGGACCAAGCCTGCAATTCCCAGTCGAAAGTGGATTCCCAGTAGGCATCCATTATAGTTTTACTGTAAGTTAGAGGGCAAATTGGCCACATAAACAGTCCAGTGGCAGTACATTGCTCAAGGTAACATTTAAAATTCTCATTGCAATGTAAATACTGTAAACCAATATTTACAGCATGATTCCGTCTGCGTGATTATTTTTCAGCTGCGATACCCTCACCAGTGTTTCTGTTCTGGAGTGAACGATTTTGGTTTCAGGTTCCAAAAGCTTTCGCCATTTTAAGGTTTTTGATTATAATTTCCTGTCATGACTGTTTAACCTTGATTGCTACGCCTTTTTAATTTTTTTCCAACTGTTGTATCGGTTTTGCCATGAAATAGACGTTTTTGAATCTTTGCTCACAGACATATATTTTTGAACAATGTGGCTCCCAAGATCACAATTGCACCATGATCTGAATGAGCCTTTATCGTAACCAATGCTGACAAAGCTGTCACCAGTAGGAATTTCTTCTATTGGTTGAAAAAGCTTAAGCAGTTTAAGATTTACTGTGGTTGGTGTCATTGGTGGATCTGTTTGAATGAATGAATGAATGAATGAAAGTTACATTTATGTTGCGCTTTTCTAGAAACCTAAAGGGCTTCAACCACTTCAACCACCACCACTGTGTGGCAACTCTGCGGCAGTACGCTCACCACACAGTAGCTAAGGTGGAGACGGGGCAGGAGAGAGTTCACCAATTAGATATAGGGGATGATTAGGAGGCCTGATCTGATAGGGCAGCAGTGGGCAATACCACCGCTACTCTTCTGAAAGGTGCTCAGGGATCTTTTATGACCTCAGAGATCCAGGAGCTCGGTTTCAGATCTCATCTGGAGGATGGCACCATTTTTACAGCTCAGTGTCCCCGTCACTGTACTGGGGCGTTAGGATCCACACAGACCACAGGATGGGCTAACCTGCTGGCCACAGTGTCCCCGTCACTGTACTGGGGCGTTGGGATCCACACAGACCACGGGATGGGCGAACCTGCTGGCCACAGTGTCCCCGTCACTGTACTGGGGCGTTGGGATCCACACAGACCACGGGATCGGCGAAGCTGCTGGCTACAGTGTCCCCGTCACTGTACTGGGGCCTTAGGATCCACACAGACCACGGGATGGGCGAACTTGCTGGCCACACCAACACCTCTTCCAGCAGCTCAGCGGCTTCTCAGATGCTCCTGATTGCAACTATGCTTTTATGAAACATACCCAGGACTGGGTAGATTGAAATTAATTTTACCATAATTACTCATGAGTTCCAGTAAATGTGTGCTAAGGGACCACCCATGTGTGACAACTGAATCACCCTTTTTGCCTTCGAGCACTTACCACTCTATTAGCACTCTGTCCTCAGCCCACTCTTGCTCTACATTCTGACCTACAGACTCTCATGCTCTGGAAAATATTTGTGTGGTTCAGCATGAAATATGGTTCGCGTTAGTGGCTAAATATGGAGACAGGCAGGGGCACAGATAATTTCATTTAATTAGGCCATCTCAGGCATAAATGCTGCCCTGAATTATCTGCACACATATCTGTGGTCTCATTTATTATGAGAACCACAGTCTTGAAATTAGAGGCGAATAAACACTCTTGTAGGCATGTAAATGAAGTGATGCTTTGAAGTCATTTTAGACAGTATGCAGTGTGTCCACAACATATGTTAATGTATGTGGATGCTCATAGGAGTTTTATTTACACAAAAAATGTTCTGAGGGCAGAAGGGAAAAATGATTGATTCAGAGAAATAACCAATCAGATTTTAGAGGAGGTGGGACCAAGATGTCTGATTGGTTTATCCCACCTCTTCTGGTTGCTTGAACCCACCTACAATCTGACAGGTTATTTCTCTTTTTGTTCTGCACTCAGAACACTTCTGTGTAAGACTCCCATGAGCTATATTGATTGCATATATGACAGTGCTGATGTCGTTACAGGTGACTGCTTGCTGGATCAACCGCAGAGTGTTTTGGTCCTGCCCGACATCCTCCCAGGAATCACCTACAGCCTTAGCCGACAGTGTGAGCTGGCCTTTGGGAGCGGCTCCAAGCCTTGCCCGTACATGCAGTCCTGTGCGAAGCTGTGGTGCACGGGCAAAGCCCGGGGCCAACTGGTCTGTCAAACACGCCACTTCCCCTGGGCCGATGGCACCAACTGTGGGGACAGACATCTGTGCTACCAGGGCGTCTGCATGGACAAGGATAACATCACCAGGATCAAGGTAGACAGTCCGGAGTCTCTTTGACTCCCTTCATAGCTGTGCCTTCCTCTACCTGCCAGATACATTTTTGTTCCTAAGCAGGGGTGTTGGGGTGTGTAAATGTATTCAGTTTTTACAATATGAATCTTAAAATCTCAGTGACTGCTTGGTTTTTGTTGCACCATGCTGGTAGCATCAGTGGGTAGGATTTTGGTACCTGCAGCTCAGGACAGATAGACCTGGACTGGATGTGTTTTTCTCCCAGGTGGATGGCCGATGGGGAAAGTGGGGCGTGTTCGGCCCATGCACTCGCACATGCGGGGGTGGCGTGCAGCTGTCCAAGCGGGAGTGCAACAATCCTGCGCCAGCCAATGGTGGAAAGTATTGCCAGGGCGTCCGCATCCGGTACCGCTCCTGCAACCTGGAATCCTGTCCAGACACAGGTATGGTTCAAGGCCAGAAAAGAAACCTCATCTTACAGGCTTTACTGAGATGCCACAGGGATTGCTTTGATTGCTGACGTGGGTGAGTACATTCTTAGTGACTAAAACTAACTAGGCACCTCCTTCAGTGAAATCTGCTACATGGTCACACATCCTCGATTAACCAGCAAGCTTGGTGCTGACGAACACATGCATAATCATCTCATCAACAGGTAAAAGCTTCCGTGAGGAGCAGTGTGAGGCCTTCAACGGCGTCAGCCTCAACACCAACCGCCTTACCCCATCTGTGGTGTGGGTCCCCAAATTCTCTGGAGTTTCCCCCAAAGATCAATGCAAGCTTATCTGCAGAGCCAACGGCACAGGCTACTTCTATGTCCTTGCTCCCAAAGTGAGCACCTTCTCATGCTATTCTTTTTAATATCTATTTCTGTAACAGGCAATTAGGTGCCGCTGCGATCCATCACTGCACATGGATGGCAATGTAAATTCCACTGTAAAATTAAAATGGCAATTCACTCTTCAGTAAGATTAATTCATAAATATCAGTGAAGTTCTTGGAATAGCTATGGATATTGATGTAGTTAACTTTAACAAATAAGCAAACAGAATCAAATTAATGAATTATCTTTTAAGGAAACTCAACACCACAAAACTACTATGAAGATATATAATTACACTGATCTGCATGCCACAAACAAACAGTTATGCAATAAAAAGAATTTTAAAAAATTAAAAATAAATAAATAAATAAATTCTGCTGGCGCACCATTGATCCCGAAAAGCACGCTGCTACAGCGGTGCTGGCCTTATTTTCCCATGAAAAAAAGAGTGAGGCCAGCTGGAGGAAAAGCTTATCGCTAAGAGATAGGGGGGTGTGCAGTGAGACAGAACAGGTGTGGCCGTCATGCTGGGCTTGGGCCTGAGAATAGGGTGGGGGTGTGGAAACAGAGGAGCATGAAATCTTCTCACACAGCTGCAGGGTGTCAGGGCGCACTATTTATTTGGCAAGGGAACATCCTGCTGAAGCCACGCACCCCACACCCAGCCGGTACCGAACTCAGAGTCTCAGATGGTTGCTGCAAATCCAAAACTTCCAAAAGCACTTTAATTTGAAGAATGGAGAAGTTTATAACCGAATAATATTTTGAGCGAGCTCTGACTTAGGGAGTGACTCGAACAGCAGCATGCATGTATATTCTATACAAAGTGGCTGTGGTTGAAAAACCTTCACAAGAGGACTTTGCATATGATGTTTTCCTGGTATTTAAAGCTATTCTTGTCATGGTGCTGGCAGTATTTTTGACATATGCAAATTAAGAGGTGATGGCAGTTTATGGGTGCGTGAGGGCGATCACTTACGTTATGACTGGAATACTTGTCCAGTCTTTTGACAAATTCCAAAGATAGCAGCTAAAGAAAAACAGCTCTGAGAATTAGTGGTGAAGACACAGTGTCATGTCTGGCTTCAGCGTCACACCTCCGAGAAGGCCAGAGGTCCTTTATGGACTCATTTTTCTCAGCCAGCAGCTTGCTCACACCCTCCATATAGATGGTGGACAGCCCACTTTGTGGCTAATCGCTGCTGGTTCAGATAGTCAACTGTAGAGTGAAGGTTTCCATCTGCATAGTTTCAAGAAATAGCCAGAGGTCTCACCTCCAGCTAGTGCCCTTTATATATATATATATTAGCTGGGCTTCTATGTAAAATGATATGGGCAATTGTTTTCCATTGATTTAGGGTCATTATGTTAAATTCAAGTACTTTAACCATTCAGTCACCTAGTACTTCTAACAATCTCATGCACTCTGGTTCTCTCTCCTGTCTTGCAGGTAGTGGATGGGACTCCCTGCTCCCCTGACTCCTCCTCCATCTGTGTCCAGGGGAGGTGCATGAAAGCAGGCTGCGATGGCAAGCTCAGCTCCAAGAAGAAGTTTGACAAGTGCGGTGTGTGCGGGGGCGACAACCGTGGCTGCAAAAAGGTCTCGGGGCTCTTCACCAAACCCATGTAAGAGACCCTTCTTCCTGCCATTCAAGGATAGGACAGGAAGGAGAGACCCCCTTGAATGGCAGGATTACCCACAATTCAGGGACGTCTCCCTGTAAAAAGAGCTTGACATATGATACACTTCTGTGTTGCAAATATAGTGTTTATAGAATTTACCATGGTATCGATGGTATTGACCTTTGCCAGTAAGGGTAAACCTGAAATATCTTTGGTCAGGCTATTAAATGCTCCTCGCTCTAACTGACTAACACACCACGATTTTGTTTCTCAGACATGGCTACAACTTTGTGGTAATGCTTCCCATTGGTGCCTCCAACATTGACGTTCGGCAACGCGGCTACAAGGGCCTGGTGAATGACGACAACTACCTGGCGGTGAAGGACTGGAAGGGCCAGTACCTGCTGAATGGGAACTACGTGGTGTCAGCCGTGGAGCGGGACATCCTGGTGCATGGCAGCCTGCTGCGGTACAGTGGCACGGGCATGGTGGCGGAGACGCTGCAGGCCGTCAAGCCATTGAAGGAGGCGCTAACGGTGGAGGTGCTGTCTGTGGGCAAGATGACACCGCCGCGCATCCGCTACTCCTACTACCTGGCCAAGGAGAGCAAGGAGGAGAGGACCTTGAAGAAGGAGGGCAGGAGCAAAGCCGAGAATAGCGTGCTGGTCGACAGCAATAAGGTGGAGCTGAAGAAGCCAACATATGTGCAGAACAAGTGGACGGCTGCGGGCTGGGACGAGTGCTCGGTGACGTGTGGCAGTGGGCTGCAGAAGAGGATGGTGCAGTGCCTGGACCCGGAAGGTCACTCCACCACTGACTGCGACTCTGCCTTGAGGCCCAGTGCCCTGAGGTTCTGCGGTGACCCCTGTCCTGACTGGGATGTCGGGGAATGGTCTCCATGCTCCAAGACCTGTGGCAAAGGCTTCAAGAGGAGGGTGCTGCGTTGCATCGCGGTGGCGGGGGATCTGCGGCCACGGGACCATTGTGCCGGCAAGCGGAAGCCACAGGAGCTGGACTTCTGTACATTGCGGCCTTGCTAAGTTCTTGCACCCCCATCTTCCTCTAAATATTTTTTTCCTACGTATTGGACGAAAGAACGGGATGACTATCATTTAACAGTCTAGAACCATGCTTGTCCTCTTGAGAAAGATACACAGACAATTAAAGAGAGGAGCAGCGAAAAGCGAATGAGGAATAGCGATTACATTCTCTGCAGGCCACTGATTCCATATACAGAGCTGGGGTTCAGCCCAGGCATCTACCTCCATTTAAAAATGGCTGTTAAGCACACTCAAACACACGCCATATATCGAGTGTGAACATGTGTGCCAATGCAACTGTATGCCGTTTACCTAATTTAAGACGTCCAGATATGAAATTCAAAAATATTAATTAAAGGTCTTTGATAGTCTCAAAAGCAGGTGGTACTGAAAGCAGCAGGCCATTTTCTTCAAATTAATAAAGACCGAAGATTTTAAAAGATCATGACATCGATGCCTTTAGATATCTGCAGAGATGTATCGTTTTGATTTGAGTTGCCATATATGGTTATACAAGGATGTTGGGCCAAGGCATTACATCACGGCAATCTGAGTCCTTGAAGATGTGAATATCAAGTTATGATAATGCAGGTTCCACATAATTCAGCTGAATCAGTCATGGACTGCTAAAATTGAGAATGGATTAACTAGGAAGCCTTAAGCGCTTTCTTTTTAAAAATCTTACATTCAATAAAACCCAAATAGAGGATTTTGCTAACGCATTCCTGTGGTTTCACAGACTCTTATTAGTCTGAACTCCTTAATGGTAAGTGCGCCCGTCAAGACAGTTAAAATAACATTTTGCAGAAAGTGCCCCATTTATGCTTACACATCTGGCAGGGCTCCAAGCACCATAGTGCGGCATGGATTTGCCCTGTCTCTTCGCCATGGCTGTCTTTCCTTTTGACAGTGTGTTTGTGTGCCAAGAGACCAGTCTGGATTCAGGGGAGTCAGCAACCAAGGCACTGGCATGGATCCAACCTAAAGTGAATTTCTGCACTAGACCGTCATTCAACCGGAAAGGAGTACCTGCTGACCTAATGAGATAACACAAACAGGACTCCTAGATATTGAATTAGCACGGGCGCCCCTCCATACACATTGGCATATACTTAGATCTGTTAGTTGCATCTGTTTCCCCTGACTGCGGCTGAATCGTTGTTTTAATGTAACACTGAAGAGCGGCTGTCCATCAGGTGGCTTGGTTCCCGCTTCTTGGGCTTTGGCAGAGAAGTCCGCTCTCATTGGTCGCTTTGAGGCTTTGAGGTCGTTAATCTTGCCTTCTTGTAAGCTGCAGATGAATAAATCAGGACAAATGTTTTACTGCATTTCAGTAAAAGCCATTATGAGGTATCATCTCAAATCTTATATCAGTGCTTATCAGAGGTGTATAGTTCTGGTGCGGAAAGTAAAAATCCAGACCATGAGTTTGTTTCAACCCATCAGTTGAGAATGAAGAGTTACAGAGAGCTCAACTGGTGGGTTGAAACAAAATCTTGGTCTGGATTTTTACTTTCTCAACCAGAACTATGCACCTCTGGTACTCATTAATATATTAAGCATGCTTTCTGATGGTGCGTTTGGTGCTCAGTGTCAACATGAGGAATGTGACATCTTTCATAAGGGAATCCTGCAGCTGTCCTGTCATCTACCCTGGGGGTTTTTTTTAATCCGGTGTGAGCGACACTCTCTTTCTTCACTTGCAGAGACTAATCTGTGCAACGCGTCTCTGTTTGTGATGGCAGTTTACGGATCACACTAGCTAACAAATAAGTCATAAGTGCGGGTCGAGAAGCAGGTGATACGTCATAACAGAGCTGTAAGAAAGAGGCATCTGACCTGAATACAAAATGAATCTTTCAGAGGCTGAAATGGTAGCACTTTACTTGAACCTGTCTTCTATGATGCGTTATAGATACCTTCAAAATGCATTATTAAGGTTGATATAAGAATTAATAAAGCGTTACAGTATCTTCTATTGACGGTCGCACGGCATTATAATGTTGATTATAATACTTCATAAGCTACAATAAAGCTCTCATTTATAATGCACTATAAAGATCTTCATAATGCATTATAATGGTCGGCATAAGCATTAAGCATGCTTTGAACTGCATTATAAAAGTATCTATAGTACATAATAAACGAGAGCTTCATAAAGCATTCATAATGCATAATAAAAATGACTATAATGTGTTATGCCTTCTTATGAATGCTTATACTCATTTTTGTAATGCTTTATATAATGCATGAATGCATGTCACAAATGTGTTCACAGATTCTCTTAGACATGGCATTAACAGAAAGTGCTACCATTAAAATTCCAATTGGCCCAACATGTGAAACATGTAAATGTGTTTTCCAACAGTCTGGTTTACCGGGAGTGCAGCAGCCTTGGCCGTAACTAGGTCCTGTGCCCCTCACTGGTCTGAAAACGTTCGTCTCCCAAACTCGGCAGTACAGCCGTCGTTATCGTGCTCTGTCTGGTACAGTTGCCATTAATAAGTTATTGTGATTAAATATATAATGTGGCAAAAAAGGCATGGTTTGTGCTGCTGTACATGTATCACCCAGCTGGACTCTCAGTTTCTCAACTGTATGTGTATCTAGTTTATGAAAACTTTGTAATCCACTACGTATTGTTTATTATTTTATTATTGTTGTTATTATTTTTGCTTTGGTTCGGAGGGGGACCACATCTTCCATCTAAAAGATGGTTCCTGTATTATTTGGAATGTTTTCTTTTGCACATTGTACAGCAAAAGAAATAAATGTTAACTCAGCTGGGTAGTATGCTATGTATACATTCATTCAGCTGTGTACCAATAAATAATGTAAATACCGTTAATACCGTCCCTCCGTCGTGTTTTGCGTTTCCTCTCAGCCTCAGCTATGGCACATATGGAGTCGTTCAGAAATAATACCTTCAAAGCACTTCAGACTTTGCTTGCCAGTGTTTGCCCTGCAATGGGCCTGATCGGTGTTCAGAAGTTAGACGTGGTTTATTTTTTGATAGTCGGCTTGCTTTGATTGTCAGCGGGGGGGTGGGGGGCGGGGGTCCTCTGTACATTCCAGCCAGCTCACACTAACTGCTGAGAAATATACTGAGGATTACCTCAGACATCACTGGAACATCAGCGTCGCATATGAAGTACTGTGGTCACAAGCCTATTCCCACAGTGCCCGGTTCGTATTAAGAAAACTCCTGCTATTAGACAAAATCAGGACAAATGTTTTACTGCCTTTCAGTAAAAGGCAATACAACAGTAATGATATTCTTCTGTGAACATAATAAAGCCAG
>JABFEB020000038.1:17090086-17102154 GCA_019775895.2 Stomatorhinus ivindoensis | reverse complement strand
CGCTGGTGTCAGTGCTGAAGGCCTCTCTCGTCACAATGGTCACCCCCCCCCCCCACATCATTCAGCCCTGACATGTGAGTCACCGAGATTTCACATTTTTTTCCATGAATAACTTAATGTGGGTATTTTGCACGTTACCCCAATATTTCATAATAAACTGTCATTTTCTAGTACATTTCCATTTAATGGGAACAAATTTCTCACATGGATAAGTGTGAGGGAGCCGTAGGGTATTTTGTTTTATTTTTGTCCTCCTTGCATCACTCAAATGAGGAATCTGAAGCACACGGAGCTTCTCCAGACCAGCATCAGCACACCACTCCATCGTGTATCTGATTTGGGCCTGAAGTGTTGTCTTACGGCTCCAGGTCGGCGCCACCCATAACATCACGAAGGCCATGGAGCCAAACAAGTGTGTATCATGGTGAAACTAATGGAAAAATCACAACTAGCCATGGCTGTATTGAAGTGTGTCTAATAAGGAATGAAGGCAAGGGAAATTTATTTATATAGTGCAATTCAGACGCAAGGCATTTTAAAGTGCTTTACAAAGGCAGAAGAATACATTTAAATAAAAGACATTGAAATTACATTTGAAAGACAAACAGCACCATAAATAGAGTGGGAACTCCATAATGCTATATCAGGTCATTCGTACCCTTGGCCATTAGACTCCACATTGAGTCAGCCTATGGGGGGGGGGGGAAGAGGCGACCCACTCTCTGCATGGACCAGAACCGATTAGGCACCCTTACAAAACACTCTTTCATCCACTGTGCAATATTATTTATTTCTGAGCCGTTACTACAGAATTCCGTGAAAAACTTTTCCTGACATTCTTTGCAAAGTTTACTGTTTTTTTCTTGTTTGTTATTTATTGCTACTTTATAAATATCTAAATGTTTTTTCATTGTATAAATGTGTGTACTCTGCTACTGTAAAACTCCAGTTTCCGTTGGGATTAATAAAGTATCTATCTATCTATCTATCTGTAGAATGAAGCATGCTTGTTCGCTACACACGTTTTTGTGTCAGTCTGCTCAGTTGACCATGTGTTTATCGGTCAAAGGCTTCTCTCCAAAGCTTTTAGTTACACCACAGGAAGTTTTTGGAGAGAATTCATTAACACCCTGGCTGATCAGTGAGACATTCACTGCTCAGTCGGCAATGACCATCTATCAATCCATTAATACCTTCTAGTCGCATGCAGGCACATACACAGTTGGCTCAGCACTGTAAACACAGCCATCTTACCCGTCAACTTGCATGAAATATGTCGCTGAAACAAACCAATCTTCATATCTAAATGTTTGTAAAGAGGGAAATTGAACCATTGCTTGGCAGTTAAAGTCCTAGGAATGTTTTTTTGGTGATTAATCCCACACTCTTTTAACCAGGCAGAAATGCAAAACAGATTCATTATGCAAAACAAAGGCTGCGTGTAATTTAATTAGGAAGTTTGTCTGGTACGAAATAAAAGAGTTCTCTTAAAAATACACTGCAGACAAAAGTTGTCATGCCACACTTCTTCCTATTTTAATTTTGTGTGCTTGACAGCAATATTCCAAGCTAAGCACTATTCTCAGTGGTGCATAAACACAGCACCTCAGATTTATGACTTAATCTGCCTTTAGTTTGCCAGGACCTCTGTTTCCCAGAGGGGGCAGACTAACCTCTCTGGGGGGCCTTGACTGACATGGGAGCCAAAAAAGAAAGAAGAGGGAATTAAAAGGAGAGGGAATTAAAAGCAATGGAACATCAATAATATTCTAATCAAAATAAAACTTACCGGCCAGGGTTGGGGGCGGGAATGCTATCAGTAAAATTTGCTGATGGGGCGTGGGGGGTATCACCCCGGAGGATCTATCTACCTAATATAAGAAGTGTTTCCGTTCCCTGTTATGCTAAGGATAGTCTTCAGTTTTTGCATTCTGCTTTGTGCTAGTTTTCTTGGCAGGGAACAACCAGTACAGCTTATACTGACCATTAAAATGCATTATGATTACTGCTTTAAGTAAAGCGTTACTGAAAAACCACCCCACATAAAGCACAATCCTAAAATGCCATTTGCTTACAGCGTTCTCTAGAGTGCAAAATGTAACACTGCTAGTGGATAGTTATCGTAACCCTCTGCTCTGTCGCTTAACCTTTCTAGTAATTAACCACATGGTCACCTGCAGACCTTTTCAGTGGCTAGCAGATTGCAGGGAGAGAGTCTAGTGTGGTACAGCGAGGGAAATATCCTCCTAATGCGACAACATAGGGTCCTGCTAATGTGAGCCGGGCTTCAAACATGAGGCCTGCGATTCCCTTCAGAGAATTTTCCTCTATTTCTCTCCTGGTCGTTCGAGATGGTCACACAAGTTAAACGCACTCCATAATCTTCGGCTGGAACATGGTACAGGTCACGAGAGAGGTCATCTCGGCACGTAAATATAGCCTAAAAGACGTCCAGCACAAAATAGCACAGGAAACAGAAGAGGGGAAAAAAACTGGCCCGTGTGAGTCGGCAGAAGAAGCAGATGAAACATAACAGCATTTGGGATGGATGTCAGGCATTTGGACGGGTTTTACTGCGCTGAGGAAGAACAGAACACAGCGATTTTTACGCTTTATTGTGAGCAAGGGACAGGTGAACTGAATTAGCAGGAGATACTTGGGGCAGTTGTCTGTCCATCCGGAGAGTGCCATGCCCTCCATTCTCTCAAACTGGCAAACAAAGTGTCGACCCTACGACACATTAACTGGAAAGTTATTCAATCTTCTGCATCAAACCTTTCTTATAAGGACTGAATGTGCTTTCTTGCACCTTTTTACATAAATTTAAATGATTTCATACTTGCTGATGAGGACAGCCTACCCAAACACTTCTGCTAAGGAGAACAGTTAGTGGAACATTGCGAGGTCCACATGCCTTTTGCCAGACCTCAGGCTGGAGGGTGCTGCATAAGTAGACGTACGAGTATACAGGCGCAGGAAGCTGATTGGCCCCTGGACTGCCCTCTCCCATGTGACTTACAATTCAAAACATATCATTGGCTAATTATAAGCTTGGCCGATCTGCATGACTTGTGACCCCATCTTATAAAAAATCCTAGTATTGCCCTATTATGCTGTTGCATTATTTCAGGTATGAATATTGCGTTTGGTGGAATGAGGTGAGAAACACATCTCTGCCAAAGTCAGTAACAACTGCAGGACATCAAGTGGGTTTTCATGACAAGAAGCGATATCTAAGAGGATGAGGTGGAGGGGTCGTGATCCCAGTCGGCGTGGCACCGATTTTTGCCTGCATGGTGTGAGGCGTGTGACCCAGCCCGGAGCACTGACCCAGCTGAGAGGCCCCGGCGCAGCAGCCAGCGGTGTGAGTCACACCGAGCCGCGTGGGTGTTTGCCGGAGAGGGTGTGCCGAGGTCACCCCGGCCGCGGTTCTGTGAACCCCAGCTGTAAAACGCAAATCGTTTTTTAAGAGCGCTCTCATGAAGCGCACTGTGATGCAGGGCCATCTGTATTCTCGGTACCTGCACACAGACGTGCGACACCTCACTCCGGAGCGATGAGGGAGGCGCCAGAAAGTAAGCGAGAACTGAACTGCTGACAGATCAGTTGACAGAGATGGTCAAGACCGATCAGGGCATGTACGGCGTCTCCAGAAACCTACGTCGTATAACCCACGAGGAGCAAAAAAAGAACTATTTCTCTGAAAACAAGAAGGTTTTCCTTTATTATAAAAATAAATCCATACAGCTGCAACAAAGCTTCCAATAAATGACGTGTATGTAATTTACAGCCGAATGTATCATCTGAATTTCACATTTTGTCTTAATACATATTATCGCAGAACAAAAACATGGTCGTGGCTCATTTTCTGCATGAAGACTTGTACTGGATGGTGCTTTCAATGTGGGATATGACACACGCACAGGCTGATGGGGAGGAAGGGAGGGTGGGTGGAGTCCGGCCTGCTGGCAATTACAGCCGCAGTGTGTCAGCCGCCAACGCCGGCCATCGGCTTGCTTGTAATGCTATCATTAGATGCGGGAGCCCGGCCAGGAGATTCAGCCCACATTCTCGCTCCCGTGACTTGGGGGAGCTGAGAAATGCAGTGAGGCACAGGGCGCTGGTGGAAGTCAGAAGCCCGGCGTGTTTTAACGTGGGCCGTCCACTGGCAAACAAATGCCCGCTGAAATCGCGGCCTTTCCTGACATCCCCCGCATGTCACACAAGCTTCTGTCACTTACTTTGCTCACTAGATACTTGCTATTGGCCTAAATTCAAATTTTAAGACAGCAGACAGGTCATACTGGTGCTGCCCCAGTGTGAGGCCTCGATTCAGCCGACCCATTGCTGATTTTGACCCGAACAGCCCCTTCTGCGGTTTAATCCCTGTCTTCCTTTGTCCCACTGGCTTTACTAAGTGTGGGCGAAGAGAATACACCCATTGTTCTTTTTTGTGTTATTAAATGTGTACAAGGTGTTTCGGGGGACTTGACCAAACAAAAACTGCATCCTTTTCTTATCTTAATGAAAAATGATAACTAAAGATCCACTTTCTGTACAGTCAGGTAGCTGCTTAATGAAGCCTTTCGGGATAGATTACTGAAATTGTGGGAAACTGTGAGACATACTGTCAGATTTTTAGAGAGAGGGTTGCATCAGAGATAAGGGGAAGATGATACAGGAAGTGACATCGTGATACAGCAGCCTTTGTATCAGCAGGCACTTTAGGAACAAACTATCATCCCACCCACGGTGTACATCAGCCTTGTGCCCTTGAGACCTGAAAAGGTCTAAGTGGCAAAAACAACGCATTAAGACCCTCCTCGCCCTTGGGGGAGCAGAGCTGACCACGGGACAAACGGTAAGCAAGGAATGTGTGGGGTCAGTAATTGGGAACTGGGCTCTAATAGTTCCCAGTTTATGCCCCGTGAAGGATGCTACTGTGCTGTACCCTTAGCAAAATGTCCAGCACTATAAATATGTATAAGTTCATTTATTTATTTTGGATAAAACATTTTGCTGAATACCTCACAGTAAAAATAATGTGCCAGCCATACTACCAAGAAACACTCATTAAATATATTTTTTTGCATTTTTATTGAGATACGTTCTGCCAAGCATGATCCATTAGTTTGTATCAAACATGAATTCTGGTAGTATTTTTTAGAAAGCTACCACATTCTGGGAAATCTTCTTTACAAGGTTGTTATAACAACCATATAAAGTGTGCAATGATAATAGAAACCGCAGTGACCTCTATACAAGGCCTAAATACGCAACATAAAATCAATATTTACTTAAACAGAACATATAATTTTTCTTAGATCCAATATCAAACAATGCTCAAACTCAAACAAACTGGTTAACACAAACATACAGTAAAACATCTCTCTTACCTTAAAGGGGTATGGATGGCATGATATATAATTATGTGTAATTAAACAGATACTGGTCTCCAAAGACTAGGGGCATGTATTTCCATTTTCTACATTTATTTTTCTGTTTTATAGATTTCAACCTTGCTTGCTTACTTGTTTCCGATCTCCTGGGGACACATGTGAGCATGACAGAAACACACCACAGGTGAAGTAAAGATCAGAGGTGCAACAAAATTACATACAGCTCCTGAAACAAACAAGAGATCACAATTTTGTGTTTCACTCATTTCTCAATTTTTGGGTATGGGTCCGTGGATAGTGTATTACTTTTTGCAAACTCCAGCCTGGTTCTTCCCTGCTTCTCATTAATGAAGGGCTTCTTCCTTGCTTTATGGGTCTTCAGTCCTGCTTCTATGAGTGTGTTACGAGCTGACCTAACTGTGCACCTCACACCTGCACTTAATGTTTCCCATTCCTTTTGAAGGTCACTTGATGTCATCCTCCAATTCATGAAACACTATTGGACAAGTTGCTTCTATCCTCTACCTGGCTGGATTCTGGTTGTACTGTATCCAGTTTCTCCAACTTCAGCTTATTCTTGTGTACATTTCTGAACATTTGAGTCTTAGATGTTTTGAACCTGGAGTCATCCTGCCACTCAGTGGAGCTTTCTGCCAGCAGAACCACGATTAAACCAGGTTTTTTAAATGCTGATCTTTTGTTTGCACTTAATTTTTGCCAGAGCTGCACATTGTATGACATACTGGATAGATTACTCTGTCACCCACAAAAAACACAGCAGAAGAGAGAAATGGGTTAATAGTACGACAGTGTGAAGGGAGACACAATCTTAACTCCCAATGAACATAAATGGGGATTTGCTGGAGTGATACGGGGATTTTTCCTTCTCGTGAGCCACAAATATGATCTATTTGTCTCATATCTCTCTCATTAAACTCATGGCCCTTATCGCTCAAAGCCTTTCCATGAACAAGACATGATTCTGAAACTTCTCAGGGACAACTAGATAACACTGGGCTGAGAAACAAATTCCTCTGGAGAAGCAGTAGAGTGTCATCAACAGAACAACTTACATTCGCAGACAGTGATGCTGACTGTTTTGCAATAGTCGTCTTCCGGTCCTAGGCCCATTTACTCTGTCTAAGCTTGAAAGTCAGATTTTATTTAGTAAGTGTGCCAGGTCTATTATTAACTTTTGTCTTCCATATGATCTCTAAAATACACATTCAGCGTGTAATATAGCATTTTGTAATGAATCAGATGGAGGTCCACGTGCAGAGCAGTGCATGGTCCTTCATTTATCAAAGCTCAAACATGATCCAGGGCTCAGCGATTCGCATCTCCCAAGAAGCAAATGGTGGACGTATGAAACTCACATTTCTCAGCCATGTCAAAAAGTGGATACTTGCATTAAACATTTGGAAAACCGCAAGGTATAACGAGATATTGATAGAGCCCCCCCGTGGTGATACGTGCAGTTTTCCATTCATTCCCCTTACGGATGTTAATTAGATTATACGCAGGCCCCCACAAATGCATGGCTAGGTCCCTGAAAAGTCCTATTGAATGCCCCCCCCCCTTATTCACCCTAAAGGTATCACAATCCTCAAATAACCCATCTCTGGGCCCCTGACAGTTTCTCTTTTCTGCCCCCTGATGGTGGCCCTTATTATAAACACTGCAAAGATTGAGGTTTGTTTGAAAACCTGTGCCCTTCTTATTACGGAAATTAAAGGAAGGGGGTACTGGACCGTCTGATTAGAACCCAGGAGTCTGCACAAGGAAGGAGATCTCTGTCCTTCTTTTCAACAAGGTAAGAAGGGTCTAAAAAACTAGCAGCCTCTGGTTTGCTAAATCAGAATCAATGTAGTGGTCTTTAGCCTCATTCTCTGGCTGAGATGGAAGTGCCCCTTTCTTTGCGGAAGAGGGTCTTCTGGCTAAACACACCATGGAGCGACTGGTTTCATCCTCAGAATTGCAAAGGAACAATTGATGTAACAATTATTTTTATTATGAATTCTTATAAAATGAGATCGGTTGTATGATTTATTTAAAAATATAAGGAATAGTCTGTTACTCTCTTAGGTTCTAAGCTATAAGCCTATTGTCTGGTGATGTGCAATTTCTGTAGGAGTGCAGGCTTCCTGTTGTCTGGGCCAGCGTCTCAGCTTCTCTGCATGACGGGGCCTCCGTCGGGACGGGCTCGCCTGACCACGCTGCTGTGACAGACCGTGTGTTCCGTGGGCTGTCGGGTTCTAATGCTTGAAGAAACAGAGGAGGTTCATGACAGATTGGGCCGAAACCAAAACCAAGTGCGGAGAAGCTGGCTGGTGCTCCTCACCGGTCCAGACCCTTCACGAAGAAGCAATTCGCGCCCCACATTAACGCATGTTTATAATTTTCGGCTGTTTTGAAAAATGGGACTGACACGAAAACCAAACAAGCACACATTTATGTATTTATTGTTTTACATGTACAAAACCCTAGATCATCTGTCATAAATATCCTGTGTCAAAGAGCGACGCATATTTTAATGCTCACTTGTTTTTGACTTGTTTGTTACATTTGTACTATGGGCCTCTCCTTGCAGACGGTTAATTTACTGACAAGAAGATCCTTGCACACAGAGTCACAAGTGGCTATGATATATATAGTGGTTTCTTCTTTCATGGCTAAGAAGAAACACTTCAAATGGTCTGATGTTCTGCAAAATTAGGCGTGTCAAGCATTGGCATTTTCATTCCCATCTACCTCCATCCCGCCCATATGATGAATGGCGATCACCTGAATGCCTTTAGCCTGAACACATGTGAGTCTCACTGACTTGTTTTGGCAAGGAGTTCTGTCATCTGGAGGCAAACGTTGACATGCAAGAATAGGAACACCAGCAGCAGCTTTGAATTGTTCATGTTGGATTGCTCCATCGTGACTGTAACGGACGGGCTTGGGGCTAACTCTGTCACCCTGTCACTGCCCATGTGTTCGGCCGCTCTCTTACATCCCGGAATTTCGTTCGCTCTGCGGTATTACTGTAATCTTGCGTTACCAAATCGCCCAGGCCGTCAGAAATCCCTTGGGCATTGCAGAGCGCCTGATTTCCTAAGGCATTTCTTAGGAAATTTCTTACCTCTTGGGCAACAGCACTTGCTCCTTACAATCCGTCTGCCTAAGCCTGAAAACACTCACTAATCTGCCCAACTCTTAGGAGCCAGACTTGGGTAATTCAGGTCCAGAAAGTAAAAGTCCAGACCGGGATTTTGTTTCACTACTGGGACTGACTCCAGACTCTCTTTCCGCCTGTACTGAAAAGTGGATGCAAGATGAATGACCTTTAAGTCCAAATTGTGCCCAATACTTTTACACTAAGCCTGTATAAGAGTCTTTATTTTCTTTTTTTTTTTTTCCACAGGCAAAAGGCTAACTGCACAATTCCTATATAAAAACTCAGACAATACACCGAATGGACTGTAACAGACCAGACCATTTTTGGAAACATCAAATCTGCAAATGCTCCTTCGGGTTACCTCTCACTATCTCTCACTGACAACACCTTAACCGTCTCCTGCAGGGACGCGGAGTGACGTTTTCAAAACAACATTCCAAGTAAATGTTCATAGCAATGCTTCACTTAATGACTGCAACATATTTTGAGAAATGCATTGTTAGACGCGAACATCATCCTTACACAGACCTAGACGGTTTAGCCTGCTACACACCTAGATAATAAACTGTAGCTTAAATAACGATAAAAAGTACAGTATAGTAAATACATAAACCAGTAACGTAGTTGTTTATTATCATTAAAGTGTTATGTACTGTACATAATTGTATGTGCTGTACTTTTAAACAACTAGCAGCACAGTAGGTTTGTTTACACCAGCATCATCACAAACAACAGTAACGTGTTGCGCTGTGAGCTTACAATGGCTACAACAATGGCTTCAGCTCCAGAGATTACAATCTCATGGGACCATCATTATAAATGCGGCCCGTTGTTGACTGAAACGCCATTATGCAACACATCACTGTATCAATGCCGCCCCACACACCCCTGTGATGTGTGTCTTCAGAAATTAATCAAATTCATCGCTAGAAGTGAAACGTCAAGGAAAGTTCTCATTGGGTTTTTAAAATCTGATCAATAAGATTCTAGCTACTGGCTAGCTTCTATGTTAAAATAATCAAAATATGCAAAACTGATATAAACATATTACTCAACGTGTGGCTTTAATGGAAGTGGATCAAATCCTGCCTCTGCTCTCGGTATAAATTGGTATCTCTAAATTACCAGTTGTATATGCATTTGAATACGCTTCAAGAGACTGGCATAATATCCAGGGTGTTTGTTTTGTCCTTAACATCATGTTCAGAGAGTCGAAACAGCTGGTAGGAGTGTCTGGAGCTTACCCAACACGACAATAAGAAAGGAAAGACGATGCAACGAAAGACAAAGCATCTGCTATCCCTCAAAATGTTATTTCTGCTGATAGAAGACTTGCGGCATCAAAGAGGCTGTGTTGTGGGATGTGTTCGCGTCTTCTTCGTCTGTCATGTCACAGTATGCCGTAAATCGTGCCTCGATATCAAAGAAAGCGCTGCTCTGCTTCAGTGCCTTTCGCCGACTTTGTTGTAATCTGACATTACTTATCGAATGTTTTACGCCGGTGTCCGAGTACGTCGAGCCTTTATTGGCTTAAATAAATAGAACATTTTATCAGGTTCACATTGACCAGCATCTTGTAGGAAAAGCATTCAAGTTAAGAACGGTGCCATTTGTCCATCTGGAGATCAGCCCCAGACTCTCAGATCAGTGCTCAGCAAAGCACAGCTAATAGCATATTGGTTACAGCTCTGGATCTGCCGTTTCAATCCCAAAGCGAATCCATGGTACATGGCGTTAAGGGTATAAATTATTAATCTGTGTAAATGAACAAAACTACATGTCCCCTTGGGCAGCAAAGCATGTACCACCTAGACATATTGTTACAGATGTATTTTTGCAACTATCAAATCCAGTTCACTCTGTTGATGATATCCACTACGGCTCCCCTCAAACAAACAATGTATTTGCTTGTTTTTCCTCCATAGTTTTTAACTCTATGATAAATACAGGCAAGAAAATATTGTTTCAGCTGCCGTGTCACCCTTGACGTATCTGCAAACGTCCCGAGTCACGATAACATTTGTTCCAGTAGCCTTTCATCTCAGGTCATGTGGGTCCTAAAGCAGAATGTCTGTCACATGACCTCTGATAGATGGCCATTAAAAGCCCTATACTCAGTGATCTGAATACAATAGATATTTGTTATCACTGTCCCACATTAGAAAATATTGCATTATGCTTAGCATTACAAATAAGCCTTTTTATTGACTTTCTTTTGACCTTAATGTTTTATTTTCATATTCATCAGTGATTAATAAAGAGCTCTCTATATATAACTATGTTGGTAAAATGTTTCACAATTGAAATTCTCCAGACTATGCAGCCTGGTTCTAAGTTAGAGCTTCGCACCTTCAGTGCTTTGGAGTGACACTTTAATGACATCAGGTGCTGGGTTGTGTCACCGTAGGATACAGTAGCTGTAGTAACACCCTGGCGTCACGTTTCTTGTACCTCTGGGCACCAACCATCGTCTGATCGAAATTGCGAGGTGGATCCTGAAAATGATCTAGCAGTGTGATGACAGTGATATACACACTATTAAACTATCTGCAGGATTTGAACATTAGAACCTAATTTAAGATTATAACGTTATAAATAGCATGAGAGTATCATAAGAAAATAACAGCATGTGTATCACACACACATACACACACACAATTATAAAATATGATGAGGTAATTGAACATACATACTGTACCATTCATCCATTATCCATACTGCTTATTGCGTGCAAATTAGGAGTGAATCAGACAGATATGCTGAGAAATACAGTGGACATGTCACAGGCCATTCCAGATGGGATGTCAGTCGATTGCAGGGTGAATGCGATTTAGATACGCTAATTTACCTAACTGCATTTTGTTGGACTGTTGGAGGATACCCTTTGTACAGAGTAGACGATCTCACAAACTCCACAAGCAAGACGAGGTAGTATCAAAACTTCACATTCTTGGAAGTGCAATGCTTACCTTTTGAGCGACCATGCTGAAAACATCTTTAGTGAGCTCTTACAATAGCACTCGTCATGCATAGCCTGGAAGAACAGCTTACATATTAAATATAAGGCCCATCATAAAAATTCTGATATGACATGCTTGAAAATGGAGGACGGGCGTTTTTTTCTTTCTGAACACATTGCAGAATGTCTCCTATTTAAGGTTACTAGTGAAACTAGGCCCAAAAATATCTTTTTACTAACTCACCAGCTGTCAAGATGCAAAAGATGTTGAAACACAAAAGAGTAACTGTCCTCCCTTGCACCAATCAGACATGTAAAGACCCCCTCTGCAATACAAGCTCCATTGATAGATCATCTGGGCCAGGGGGTTGAGCTGCTTACCTACCTAATCAGAAACACAACCCTGTGAGAGACATGCCCGTTCATGAGGTCAGAAGAATAACAATTACGAAATAACCCCGAACAGATGGTCCACATCTATATGAATGGTTTGGGTGCTGCTTCAACATTAATAGGGTGGTGGTGGGGGGGAGGGGGGGGGGGGGCT
>JABFEB020000038.1:17060523-17089405 GCA_019775895.2 Stomatorhinus ivindoensis | reverse complement strand
CCCCCCCCCCCCCGCGCCCCAGTGTGTTCTTCAAGCCAAAACAGAATGCACCAAGAACAAGAATTCTCTACCTGTCATCAATGTCTGGTGCCTTGACATATTTCCACCAAATCTACCCAATGAATTGCAGACAAAATCTAGGGTTTCAGACCCATTGCCTGCTGGCTTATTTGAGGTAGATCATTATGCTCAATTATTTTTGTATATTAATAGAAAACAAACTGCCACCCATTTTCTCCCCTGTAAATAGGGTACCACTTTACTTATGGGGACATGAAAAATGTAGTAGTACACACTGAGTCAATGTATGTGGAGTGGTGGCTTTGAGACTTGGGCTCCTTGCCAGCAATTAGAAGGTTGCTGGTTCAAACGCCAAGAGTGATCCTACTCTGTTCGTGTCATGATCCGCCCGTCCGAGCCTCGTGTGTGCCACGCGCCCCCTCGTTACCTCGTGCTCTACCCTGATGGAATCCAGCTGTTGTCAATTCGTGCCTGATAGTCTTCACCTGTTGTGTATCAGTCTATGCCCGTTTCTTGTATTTAGTCCGCGTCTCAGTGAGTCTCGCCAGATCGGTCATTGTGGTGTTTTGTGGCGTTACCAGTTGTTCCTGTGTCTGCCCTCCGTTTAGAAGAATAAACCCCGTTTTCCTGCCTGAGTGTCGATCTGCCTGCTTCACGACGCCGACACCCTGCACGAATCGTGACAGTTAGGCCCTTAAGTAAGAATCTTAAATTGTATTTGCTTTGTCCTGGGTATGACGTTAATCTACATCCAGCCCCGCAAGCAGGTCCTCCAACTTAGAGGCAAAATTTAGGGGGGCTGGTGGCAGTACTGGCACTCTAGCCACTGGAAAAAAAACTCAGACTATTCCATTTGGACTAGTGCGGTGATGAGGTATCACCCACAACACTCAGGTTCTCATCCCTGAGGTGGTTTGTCGTGTGGTGGGTGCAGCAACGTGCTGTCATCAGCACACGCCCCTTACCTAAGTACTGATCCCATATTTGTTCATCATTTATCAATCATGACATCTCATTGGGAAACCAATATTAGTTCATGATTAGTTCTTGAGTAGTACACGACACGAATTTTTTGCCATCAGGTGCTTATCCTCATTAACTAATCAGTTAACTGTTAACTAATAGTCCATGAATGGAACACACAGACTGTCATGATTTATTAATGATGAACAAGCATGGGATCAGTATGTAACTAAGTTACTGGTTAATTAACGCATTAGGTAAGGGTGTACTGCTGCATTAGTCATGTCCGCTCAAAGTCTGACCGTAAATTGTTGTTGGATGTTATGGACTTTTGAAAATTGGAATGACTGTGGGTTATTTAGAGGAGGCTTACTCTGTTTAATAAGACATGCTATTTCTTCCGGTGTGTTTATGGAAGTAAATCATAAATATAAATCCTTTATAAAAGGGAATGGTTGGACTACATATCATCGCAATAAATATTATATATTTTTATTGTTTTTATTAGCTTGAGTTACTTCGAGGCTAAGTATGTGGGAAATATATACACAAGTTATAGTTGAATTTATTTTTCTTTTGCAGTGGTTGCACATACTGACAGGTTTATATGTTTGGATTTGTGCACATGTTGTTTCAAATGGTAATAGAAAGTATGTTATGGTGTCAGAAGTGAGACTATAGCCTCATATGCAGTAGTAAATGTCATTTTTAGCTCATATTAACAAATGATTGGAGGAGACTATGACCATGGATTTGGAATCTGAGCCAAAGCACATCTTTGGAAACTCGATAAAAGACCCACTATTTCAGTGATATATGTTACGGTAGAAACAGTATCTGATACAGGCCACAGTGTTGCTGGGAGGAGTTCATTAGAGCAGTCTTGGTATTGAGCAAGCAGTTGACCAGACTGACAGGGAGAAGATCCAGAAATACTGGCAGGAGCTTTGTTCTTCTGCTCTTTCTGGTTCCATTTTCCAAGAAAGTTGCAACCTGATTTTCCAAAAAAAAGGAAAAAGAAAACGCTGCACAGCTTAGCTGTGGGCCAACAAGGTCAGACAGCAAGACTGCGTAGAAAAAAGACGGATCCAAGAAGGGTAGTTCCCATCATGCTTTGCTGCGTGGCATTCTTTCATGCTAGGAAAGGGTTATCCATATGGCCTTGTTGTTGTAACATTATGATATCGTACAACAGTGTTTCTTTTTTATTTAATAGCTGGCTTCGGTTAAAACTCACAAACAAATCTGTGTGAACTACTTAACCAATTGGGAAAAAAGGAACAAATTCTTTAAGTTTTTGATGGGCAGTCACTACAGTGCCAGTGACGGTTACCTCAGAAAATATGTCCAGGGGGGGTTATGAGACCCCTTGGAGTAGTCGCACCCATGGTGAGTGATTTCGTGCTTGTGGAGTTTCCTTTTGGCACTCACTTGTTAACAGAACAACCTGTTGGATCCAGTCGTCCGTCAGCCCCGCTTGTGTTTATGTTACCGCCACAGTCTGGGTTTCAGGAAATGGAGAAATGTGATTCGTTGAGTCTCATCCGTGGGGACCAATAACAGCTGAGGATGATAGACGGCAGATAAACCTTAAGAGTGTCAGGGGAATATGGGGGGTTGCATTGTGCATTAGTGGAGTCGTTCACACCACTCCATCTGACTACAGTCAATCTGCAATTCATCCTGCCATATGTCTGCACCAAATCCTTCTTCTGAATGCACTCAACAAAAATATTGTGGGAGCTTTTCTTTCTGCTGCTGTTTTCAGTGAAATACACACTGTTTCCCTGGTTATAATCTGCAAAGAGTGCATGTCCATGATTTAGACTTGTTGAGGCTATCTTCCAGTTAAGATAAGAGCTCCTCTCAGCTATGTTGGAAGAGTCAAAGATGCCTCCACCCATAATTGGTACTACACAATGGAAAATGTAACATTTGTGGCCTTATTAGACATAGGAATATGTATTCTAATCAGTTGTGTACATTTTTCGGACACTTTTTTGACAATTCTGCGATCATCAAAGTTGACCAATACATTAATTTACTTTCCATACTCGCTTGTCCTACGCAGGACTCTGAGGGTCCAAATCCCATCCTGGAAACAACGGGCACAAGGCATGGAATAACCCCAGGATGGGGTGCCAACCCATTGCAGGGCACACGCACACCATTCACAGCTGCAATTCACCTCAGCATGTTTTTGGAGTGTGGGGGGACAGAGAGAGAACAGGGAGAAGCCCCCACGACGACATGGGGAGACCACGCAATCTCCACATACATTGAGCCAGAGTGGGGACTTGAAACCTGGTTGACCAATACGATAGCCATGATAACAAAAGTGTTTACAGCCCCAGAGGTGTGAGGGAACGTTGCTAACCGCTGGGCCACCATGCCGCCCATAAAGAAATGATGTTTCCAGAATTCTGCTGGATTGTCCAGTGTGACATATCCCTCCTGCCTGCAGGAGTGTGTGTCCATTCCAGTTTGGTGTCAGCAACGCAAACTGAGCCAGGCTCAGGTCTGTGTGAGGCTCGTCTTACTCAGTGCGCACGAGTGTTTGTAATCATCCTCCTCCTCGTGTACCACCGAGAACATCTTCCCACCCGCATTCCGGAGAACCTGGGAAGCATCTAGAGACGTCTCTGGGTCCGCACCATTCTCAGAAACCGCTGGCTTGAAGTGAGCGGAGATTTCGTAGTCACAATGTGCAAGCTTTTAAAAATCTTAAATGTTTACCCCCTTAGCAACAAAGGCTGCTGATGAAGATCTGGGTAGACTGTTCAATAGCAGAAGCGACATTAGAGTATAAAAGCAAATCAGAACATTTCCCTGTATGTAAATCTTATATTTCATTTTCATCGTTAAGCTATAAATATATAAACACTGCTGGGCTTCATAGGCAAGCTGGCAGGTCACTGTTAAGGTGAGAAACTTCACAAGATCTCAGCTTAAAGTATATTTTGCAGTCAAGGTTATCAGAAATCCCAGAGCCTTACGTTTGCAGAGCAATTTTTCAGAACTCACCCAGTCCACTGGGTACGTTTTTAAGAACATTTCTGTGGACTTAGTGTGTTTGGGAAATTTAACGATAGCTCTTCACTGGATCACATGAGGACTGAGTGAGTTTGGGAAATTTAACGATAGCTCTTCACTGGATCACATGAGGACTGAGTGAGTTTTGGTTCCCAGTACTTAAGATGTGGTGAAGAAGCCTGACTTTAGGTCATTGGCGGCCTCATCTCAAACACAACTTTACTCTTCATTTGTTACATTAAACCTGATACCATCATGTTGACTCAATACCCCATTTTACGGGAACAATATGACCCAAGTGTCCTGATTTCAGTCCCTTGAGCATCACCGTGCTTGAAGCTGAACCCTAAAAGGTAAAATGAGTGCTCCAGTACATTAACCAGTGGGGCGTGCATTTGGACCTGGCACTCATCAAATGGATGGTTCTAAATTTCAGAAAAAAATAACAAAAAATCCCTGCAGCCGGGGCACTTTGGTGGTCTTTGTCCCTTGAGCAATCTGTTGGGCCTTATGGTCAAGCTGTCAGGTCAGTGTTAAAGTCAGGAACTACAACTACAACAGACAGTGAGGGCAAGCAGCACAAATGTGTCCATAATGGTACATAAACCACACAGAGACTCTCCAAAAGAAATGAAAGGCAGGCAGGATTCAAAGATCAAACCAAGATCCAGTGCCTGGTTCAGAAATGAAAGAGGAGCTTTTGGAAGGTTTTTGAACAACCTTTTAACGCTCTGTTTATATAGTGCTTCTGCAGTACTTTTAGGAAAACTTCCCGAGTAACCTTTACCCCTCTGTTTTTAAGGTGCTCTTCCCCACTACTTACGTGTTTCTGCTGAGACAGTATTTAATCGGTTCTTAGTTCTGGTTGAGGCTGAGAATTTTACGGGAAGAAAAGTCAACAGGGACACCGAGGTTAATTCTCCCCAGATTGGGACCCGGATGTTTTTAACTCTATTGCAGGACTGGGACAGGATGGGAATTTTCTAGTATGAGTAGCGGGGGGCTAGAGTGAATCTCCATTGTGTCACCCTCTACTGCACACTTGCTGACTAAGGTAAGCACTCCATAACTTCCTGGACATGACACAGAACCCACATTCTCCGAATCCCAATAAAATTTACGGCCTTCCAAGTGGCTGAAGGCCCCCCCAAAACTCATTATTCTTCCCCCGATTATTTTCTCTTGGCAAAGGTACCCTTGTCTGGTCTGTATCATCTTAGAGTGAAATGAAGGAAATGAGGGACTATTTATTGTTGGATATTCTTGCTGTCTGGTCTCAAGAAACCAGAGAATGTGCCCTATGATTAAATTGTCAGGGCTGCCAGCTCGTCAAGGCCACGCAAAGAAACAAAACCTTTATTAAACTGTCATCGTCTAAAGGATGACAAAAGAACATGTGGAGAAAGTGTGGAAGAGATCTGTGTTTACAGGCAAGGAGAATATTTGTCAGCCTTTGCTGCTCAAAGCAGGAAAATATGTATCGATAACATACACACAGTAACATACAAGACATGCAGCATTCGACAAAATCTGCCTCGGTCTCTTTCTAAAGTTTGTTGAGTTTGTGGAACCTGCTAAAACATTCGTGAACTGCTAAGATGAAAAGCTTGAAATGCTCAAGTATAACTGGGGTGCACATTCCCAAAGCTCACTCAGTCCATGGGATATGTGGACGAGATAATTTAGTAAATAAGTGCCATTTCTCTGCACTTACTGTGTACTGGGAAATGTAACGAAAATTCTTCATTGGATTACATAGGGACTGAGTGAGACTTGCTTCTCTATACTGTAACCTGACGAGGAAGCCTCACTTTAGGTCTCATCTGAAAAACAAAAAGTGGACTGAGAGAGATTTGGAAATTTGTACTCAATATTACAGTGTTTCATGCATATTGATCGTAAATGATTCACTATTTGTGTTACCATTCATATGTTATGCTGTTCTAGGGAAAAGTTCAGAAAGAATCCAACTGTAAGTGAAGGACGTTTTGGAACTCAGATTAAAAAATATCTGCTGGAGCTTCTAAATGCAGTTGCAGCATGTCCTCAACATGCCCACAGTGAGTGGGATTATTATGGGTTGTCCCCAGATTCTGTAACCCGCTTCCTATTGGCTACTTGATTGATTGACACAGAGGTGACTGACAGCACACAGTAACCCCACTCGCTGTGGGACCGAAGCCTCATTTCACCCATTGCTTCTGTCATTAGGCTGCTTTCACTTTAAGGGCCCGTTTCAAATGCAATGTATGACTCCCATGCGTCTATCTGTTGCGAATGAGTCCTGAGGCATATTGAAAATGTACCAAGTTTTATTGCTCAACGTAAACCAGGGGAAATGAGTGACGCAAACAAACACCAAGCACTGCTTTATCACCCTGGCATGGTGAGAAGGTCCTGGCTCATATGAAGAGCACAGTCAACGCCTCTGTGAACCCCCCCTACAAGATTTCTCACTTTGTCCCCTTACATAATAAGACCCCTGAACAATTCCAAGATACACAGTCACGAATAATAAATCAAGCTTAGATTTAATATTCAATTGACCGAAAAAAGAAACCTTTTTGTGCCAAATGTTGATAATGAGTTTGAAAATATTTCTGATTCAGGCTTTAGCTCAGGGTATAAAACATATTACCTTCAAAAAGGCCCTGAACTGAAAGCACCTTATTTAAACAGCCATGAAAAGGCCCACCTTAGAGTGTAAATCTCTAATAGCCCATTTTGAGGGGTGTAAAAAAGACAATAATTGGTCCACATCACCCCCCCCCCCCACTTGAAAGTTTTAATTCACAGGCTTCTTTGTATTTAATGTAGCTTTGAGAGAGTGAAAAACGTAATTAGCTGCTAACATATTAACAACACCTTTTCCAGCCAAAATTGTCCACCCACACTGCAAGCAAATTGCTTATAGAGACCTCCCAGAGTTTCATCTAACAAGGCCGGCCAACCTTATAAAACTTTAAATTGGTTCTGGAGGGAACGTTTTGGGCTTAGAAGCTCTAAGCCCTGGGTTCCCTGGGGCATGTGCTTTGCCTCTCCACAGCCAGACAGTGCTAGGCCAGGTACAGCAACACAGTGGGAGGGATACTCGCCTCCCCTGAACATGCCGGGAGGTATCTCCTACAAGGAGGTATCTCCCTGGCACACAGCTCAGTGAACCGACGGATCTTCTTCCTTATTGCACATATTTTTACAAATCCAGATTTTGCCCCATTTTACTTGATAATGAAGAGTGACGCCATTTTGATGTGACTCACTGTTTAAAGGTTAAAGACACTTATAGAAAAAGTACAAGCATTCATTTTGGTGCTGAATTCCCTTCCCTCTTTCATCTGGAATGTCTGTGGCTCAGAGGGTTACGATGCCGTGTCCATTATCAGAAGTGACAGATTTCTTCAGCGAATTTAACTAGGGAAATTCCTCAGAAGGTTCTAGCTGCTCTAGTTGAATAATTGAGAAATGAAATCCTTATCCTGGCATAGAATGGCTGCGGTGGGTGATGTGGCAGGTTCTCATGCATGGCCAGTATCTTGTGCCTAATGGCAGTAATGGTGTTTGGTAGCAGTAATGGTTAAGGCCTGCCCTCATCCATTTGGCCATTGAAGGCATGCTTATCCACCGATGGTTTTCTACACCTGGGCAGAAGATTAGTCCAGGCATGAACGTATGATACCATAGCCTTGGTTTACAGATCTTGCACTATGAGCCACGTAACATACCTTCAGCTACTTATACTACATGGCAGAAGATAAGATTATGGCGCTTTACTGACTGGCCCTCTTGAAGCAATCATACGTTTGGGTATGAGAGGTCTATAAACCTACAAAGGGTTCTGGAATGTGTTTAGGCAAGAACCCTCCAAATCTAAGTGCATTTATCCCCCATACTGTCCTGAACCACCCTATTTGGCAGCACTTAAGGATGAAAAAATAAACTTCTGGAACAGAAGAGACACACGGACATGCAACTGATTTTTCTAATTGTCAGTGAGAAGCAGAATTGTAAATGGCCTAATAAACCTAATCAAACACTGCAATTAAAGCACAGGCGGTTTTCAGGAAATAAAAAATTCTTCCAAATTGTAAACAGGATGAAAGCCTGCTGTGGTATTGTAGCTATAATTGTGGTAGCTGTTATGACACATTGACATAAATATTGCCCTTTGTTCTTTTAGGTCATAACTGAATACTTATAAAGCACATTCAAGACTCGACAGGGTAAAATACCTAAGGGACAGAGTGACAAATATATTTTGAAGCTAATCAATGGATTCAAAGCATTGTAAGTCCCATTTACCAGACTTTACATTAGAGATGAGGCAGACAAGAAACAGCTGATGTTATTTACTCAGATGAGAGCAATTAGCCTGCGTGGTGATTTCATAGACCTGACCTTGGCACTCCTGCGACGGCATTGCCAAATATAATAAACACAAGAAAATGCTACAACATCTAGTCCCCGGCCAGATTCGTTTTATATTATTGGCTATGCATAAAAAAATTAAAAACACAATAAAAATAATTTCCCAGTGAAAGCCAGGACACAGCTGTATAAAGTCAAAGGAGAAATCGACCTAACTGTACCTTCAGGGTGCATGAATAACTGGGATGGGATTCTTGTGTCTCTCCCAAAACTTTACCATAAGGATTATGGGCTGAGATGTCGCATTTACTCACCAATGTAATTACAGATGAGTCAGTACCTTAGGATTGCTTAGACACACACTACAGCTCTTACTGCGTATGTTGGTAGACCTCCTAGTGCAAATTAATCGAAACAGACTGTGATTTTTTTTTCACTTTGTCGTTGATTTTCATGTTTTTATGCAGGAAAGCCATTTCGCATTTATTTATTTTTGTCATACGTGTACATGTCGTGCATGTAGTTGGAAATGGATATCTTATCGTTTGTCATTCAGATGATGCGGTAATTACATCAGCCAAGATTGCATGAGCCTTATTTGGTTAGTCAAGTTGTGGTTTAAGCTGCTCGTTTGGTGTGATCCAGTCCGTGTCCGAGATGGGTGTGACTTCCAGAAAGCGCACGAAGATCGTGACCCAACATGAACACACAGACCGTAGATATCAGTCTGAAAACTCAAAAACGTCGCTCACAAGCTGAGGAGGTCATATTATGCATAATTGTGAGTATATTAGTGTGATTCATAATAACAATTAAAAACATTTTTTTCAGTTCCTTCAGAATTTGTTTCAATTAATTTGCACAAGGATGTACGATACATTCCAATACCTCCTCATGCAAAGCAAATCATCCAATGTGTGCCTAGCCTGGTAGTATTAAACAGAGACATCATTCCATGCATTTCCATCCACCTAATTGTTTAACCGAAGGTGCAGAGTGTGGTTTTCAAATCAAAATTTTGATGCTAGCTTCCCTGATATTGCCTAACCACAATTTGTTGGGTCCGTGGAGTACAGGGTACTGGAGATTGTAATAGTCATCTGATGCTATAAATGGCATGCCGAAAGCAATATGGTAACATTAAGTAATATGTATGGCTTTCATTTTTAATATTGAAGGGCTGTAAAAGTTATGGCACTGCTCAACAATTTATCGTCAACTGTGCAATGACACCCGATGCTCTTTAGCCTCAGTGGTGTCATAGAACAGCCTGGCAGGGCTGTGTATACAATGAGCTCGTCTACGCAGAGACCTAAACAGTGACTGTAAGTGATGTTAACCGGATGTGAGCCGTCTGTTTACCAAAACCAGAAGTAACAATGCAGCCCTGACACTCGAATGTCAGCATGACACACACCAGACTGCCTGTCTGTATGAATGGCTCCAGTTTGATTCCACTTAAAAAAACTATAAAAGCCAGATTCAAATGAATTGCTTCATATTGCTTGGGGAATTGTGTAATTGGGTTGATTGCTTGGAAGTTTGTCTGGGCACATCCCACTGTATTTTTATGAGTGCTGTTGTTTGATGAAGACATTTGCTGCAGCCGTATGGGTCGATGCATAGAGTTCATGGTCCTGGACTTTCAAAGGGAGCTTTGCTCAGCTGGTCCCTGTGGAGGGCAGTGACCACAGAATCTTCTCAGCCAGAAAACCCGCTGTGCGAGTGTAAGCTAATGAGACCCCCTCTTCCTCATGGATGGATAAGTACCAAGGCTCCTTGAATCCCAACCTAATCCCGCAACAATTCGTAGTGGGAACAAATTACCCACGTGCAGCTGTCATTGGCTTTTCTCGCTCTGGCCTGTTGGCCAGAATTATTATACATTCTTTTGACCAAAGAACATTTTTTGGATTTGAGGGGGAAGGGGGATAAGGATCAGTCACCAGGGAGCTAGGAGATGTGTTCTGAGTATGATGAAAATGGCAGCCTTTAATGTTCTTGCAGTCTGAATCAGCGTTTAAAAATGTTCATGTGGTTTTTATGTGGTCAGAGAACCTCTCAGACACCAAGTCCCCAACCCTTTTTTTGCCTGAAAATGTTTAGGCGAAGACAACACCCTATAGAGTTCAAGCCAAAATTGCAGAAAAAGATGCAACGCTCAATGTGTTGATCATTATATTAAAGGTAGTAGTTTAAATATCGGATTATAATAATTGTTAAACAGTAAACAGTAAGTTAAACAGTTGCATAAATACAATTTTCATACATCCATTCAACGTTTATAACTGGTAATCCTGTAGTGTGTCATGGTGACCCTGGAGTGTTTCGTAGGAAGGGTAGAGGATAGGATACAAACAGTTTAGGGGGAGCAGTTCACGGAAGCCACGTGCCTTGGGCATCATAAGAGGTCAAGAAGAAACCCATAGAGATGCACGGGGATTATGCACTCCGCTCACCCAGAGCTAGCAACATCCAGACTTTATTGTTCTTCGTCGTTAGCTATGGTCTGTCTGAACAAGACTATGAGAAGCATACTCTAGACAAACTCCTTCATGGCGGTCATCCGTTGATTTGAGCTTGACTGTTTGGGTTGTGTGGTGCACCAACATTTCCTGCTTGGTTACTGGATTATAATAAAGCCACAATAGCGTTTCTTTGTACAAACAGGCTCAGCATCAGCAATAGACCATGCACTGTGGCTTAGTGAATAAACTCTAAAGCACCAGAGAGCACAATGGAGCTTAAGGGGTTCTGCCCAGTCCGTGTTGTATCTGAGAGTGGAGCATTACAGGAATGGCCCTGCATTGTTCGACAGTTTTCATCTGACAAATGGCTCTTAGTTAATTTGCTATAGATTGTCCTTTGAGCAAAAACCAAGAGTCTTGCGCAGTAGAACCTCAGTCCTGCGTTGTTCATTTTGCACTTTTTCATTAAATCCCAATCAGAATATTTTTTTACGATGGGAAGACACTTCAGATATTTTTCAGCGGTTTTAGGATATATAACACATCAGAAACGCCTGTTTCATTGTAACCGGCATCAGGTACCATTGTCAGTCCAAGAGGCAAAATCTTCAAAAAGGCGTTTTTCTTTGTGTTCCATTGTTTTGTCATCTTTGATGCTAATGGGCTGGGAATGTTTATGGGAATAGGTGGGGGTTAGGGCCCCGCTAATAAAACCAGCTGACTGTGACGAGCTTAGCCTTGGACTCCTGCTGTAAACGTCTCCTCCTTTGCAGTGTCCCGTCTCGGATGCTCCGGCCTGACGTGGGTGAGGCAATGATGAAAAGAAAGAAAGAAGGAGCTGTGGACGTGAGCAAATCCCCCACCGTCAGGCCGGAGCGGGTTGCAGGCATTTTTTTTTCTCATATCCCGCGACGATATCGAACACCAGCAAGGTCTAGCTGTCCTGACAACCCGCTTCCCAAGGAAGCGAAATGGCCACCTACTGGCCTCCATTGCAGAAGTGATGATGTCTACTTGGCCCTCACTGTGCAGTGACACGAAGTCCACAGTAAATGCGATAAGGAGTTTTGTTTTCTTTGTAATACTTGTGGTTCGGTCCAAAATTGTGACCCTTGGCGGAGCTCAAGTGTTACTGTCCACTAGGGAATCTTCCCGACTTGGCACACAAGGTGCTCAAAACGTTTGGCCTGGTCTACTGTGACATCACCGACAAGGTCTCTGTCGTGGTCCTCCAGACATTTCTCAATATATTTAGAAAAAACAAATTTCGCATTAGAATTTCACACAGCTATGACCTGCTGGAGGGAGCGAGCCAATAGAAAAAGGCCCCTGAAGAACATTACTTAGTGGATGTTCAGCCAAACAGGGGTGGATTGGAGCCATTTTTGTTCAGTTCCCTCTGGCATGACTGAGATTGCAACAGCTATGGGAGCCTCCAGTGCAGCTAGAACACAGTTCAGGAGGTCAGCCATCTAAGATAACACTTTGGACCAAAGTGACAGGGGTTCAGTTCCATAACCTGTTTCTGCAGACAACAGAACGTGTGTAGAGACGACATCCCTGTCAGTTTACCATGATCAGGTTCCACTGATATTAAGTTGTTCGTGCTAAATTATGGTGCCTATTGCGATGACAGTTAATAATTAATATGGCAAACACACCAGAAGAGGCCAACGTTGTTGCAACCATGTTGTTAATGAAATGTACATGTGGGTAGAAGATAGAAGCACCAAACAAGGGAATATTCATTAACTTTTTTTGAGGACCCACCTGTATTTCACACCTAGGATACACAAAAGCATTGTCTGCTTTATGTTAAATTAAATGTGTTCGTTCATTCATCATTCAACTAAATTCACTGGATATCTTAGGTCAAATAAAACAGTCCTTGCTGGTATCTTTGTCTGATGTGTTTTTAAGTACTATTCCCAGGCATGGATTCTGCGGTCGGTTGGTCACACTGAGTTTGTTAGAATAAAGTTGTCTTGTTCCTGGCAGTGACCTGACATGCATGTGAACTGAGCTTCAGCTCCTGGAAAACTGATCTCCAATCAGTTTATCACGCAGCAGGAAACGATGCGTCTTTGGAGCCAAGGCTATCCCGGTTTTTCCACGTTTAGGGCAATCGCTTCAGTTCGGTGTTGCGCAGCTGGGGAAACACAATTTAAATCACACCGACAATTAGACTGGCAGGAAACTTTCCACCCTGACTTTAATAATGACATATTCAGCATTCAGATACCTATGATAGGATGGATAGAGGTCAAGAATAATTAAGCAAGGATAACTGAATCTGATTGGGTAGCATCATAACTGTGATGACATAATGATGGTCGTTATCCAAACATTTGCTTGCATTTTCCGATGTTGCCAGCAACTCAGATTGCATGCATTACAGCAACTGGACCTCAGGAGGATCATACACTATGTTACAACACAAGATCATCCAATAAAAGGGAGGGTTTAGGCTCAAAGCATAGTGCCGGTAGAGCATTAGACAAAGAGATATAGTCTGGCATAGAAATGTCACTATAAAGAGAGACAAGCTTCCATTGTTTAGCGTACACCAGTAATGTCTTTCTGGGAATCGAACCTGCCACTTTCTGCGAATACATCTGTATCCTTTAACTGCTGTGGCAAATCCTGTTTACATGATATGTACCATATGCAGGACTGGATTTTAAGCTTACCCACTCACCTAAGCCGAGTAATGTAGGTGAACGGCATGTTGAAAAAAAAAACTAAACACTAGTCCACTAATTGCATGTGGGAAGTACAGCAAAAAGGCACAATTACACCACATATTCATCTCTCAGCACATGTGCGTAGACTGCTGCCTGTCTAAAGATTCTGAGGGGTGATGATGTATGCCAAGGTCTTCTTGGCCAATCCAAGTTTCTGACTTGTCCCAGACCCAGCCAATCAGATTCAAGGGCCCGATCAGTCAGTTTTCGGTGTTGGATTCTCCATTTTCCAGAGCAAAGACTTACTAGAGACATTGGCAGTCCAGTTCGAAAAGAAATTCAGAAATCTTACAAGATGAAACGCATTGCTTTCTCTTAGTAAATGTAGACTTAAAAAAAAACACAAGATGAGAGAATCAGATTTTTTTAGATAAATGGATGACTGGCAGGGAATGGCCATGCTACGACGTGTTACCGTGTGGTGCTACGAATGAATAAATCATTTAATAAATGATACACTGAAAATAACTCAAGGCGATTTATTATTGTAAGACGAGATGGCTATTGGTTGCTCTGTATGCTTGAAAACGACTTCATACATTGTGGGCTAGTGTTATCTGGGCTAGTATATTTGTTACCGAACTATCCCAATTGGCTAGTATCAAAAATTGTTAAGTTCCACCCCTAGCCATATGCACAGCTAACATACACTGAGGCTGTGCAGTAATGAAACTGGGGTTGTGAGATTCATTCATCATGCCAGAATTCCACATATGTCAACACTGCTGAAAAATTAGGTCCTGACTGATGGGTGTTGTCTGATTTATGGAGTTTCCCTCTTGGATCTTCAGTTGTACACTGTAACTGTCACCTAGCTTGAAATCATACAGCTGTGATTCTTGTTAGGGTTGCACTATTGTACAGGATGAGCATTTTAATTTTACTGCTCAAGGGAGGCGGGTCATTAGCACGGCTCACATGAGCTCTGACACATACCTTCAGGATAATGACTTGTTCCAAAAGCCTGGTTTGGCCATGAGATGAATGACCCATCTCCTTGCTTGAGTCGAGTGTGAGATACTACCACTTGGGTGGTCTTGCGCACCACAAAGTCGGAGTTGCAGTTGTACGGTTGTAAGTGATGGGGAGAAAAATGAAAATGCACTGATGGGTCTGTGCTCTGTGAAGTACTGGGGGCTCCATCCACTTAACGCCATATTAAACACATATTCTGAGTCTCTGGGCCGAATATTTCATTTCCTTTGATCTACTTTGGAAAGGAGTGATATGACGGTGATGGGAAACCAAGGACACCTGTTGTGTAGCAGAATTTGTGAGTTAAAGATCTAAAGTGAGAGCCATTGTTAGGGTGGTGCAACCGGTGGCGTCGCAGTAGGTCCTGCCCTCTAGGGGGCGCTGTCCAGATTGGAAACTTGCCTAGATAATGATTGATCGTATGCAGCCACATTTAATCTGAAGATGTTATTTTGGCTAAATGTGCATTGGAAATTCCCTTAATCTAAATCCTCTCTTGGACATGTGATCACTTAGCCTAGGCTAACGTAACCTGTCTGGCCATACTGCGGGACCCCACAGAAATTGGCCCGCTCCTTGTCAGAGAGAGGTGTGTCTTTGGTGCATCTTCTGCAAGACTGTTCCTCTTGTTCTGGGTACTTTAGGTTCCCTTCACAGCGATGCTAGTATTTTTTAAGATAAAGGAGCATTAGTGTGGCCAGACTTATCATTAACCAATGATATGCTTTGGATTGGTGAGTGAGAGGGGAGGGGGCACTATGGGGGCCAATCAGCTTTCAGATGGGCGCAGTGCTCCTGTGGCCCCACATCTGTAACGCCCCAGGGTTCCTTTTTAATTTTGCCTGGGTGGGGGTGGTTGTATTGTGTGCGTGTACGAATGCCATGCCTCTGTCGTTCTGTCGATCTTGGCACCGCCAGCAATGAAAAAGGTGGACAAATGAATATGTTTGGCCCTGAAACAGCGCAATATATCTGAACAGACGTTGGGTATCGTTTTAATCAGCCATGTGTACAGTTTGGGTTCAACTTAGCTCTAAAACCTGTTGCTCATAATGCTGTAACCCTGCACTAAGGAGTTGGCTGGCGTCCAGCAAACATTTCGATATGTCCGCCACATGTGCTGCTTAAAATGCGATCTCATTCGGGCTCCCGTCATCTCTAAAACAGCAACGGGGAGAAAACAAAAACAATGACCAGAGACATTTACAGGATGTTTAAATAGTAAACAATATAAATTAAATTCCTTGTGTGATTTGTTTTTTTTTTTGCTAGTTAATGCGTTAGTGGTGCAGCTTCAGGCCAAGGCATTTCATTACCAAGAAACCAGATCTCCACAGTGTCAGATGCACATGAGGCAAACTGAATCCCTAGTTGACCACAAATGCACACCTGCAGGATCAAGCTTGCATTGCCCCCGTGTTGCCATGGTGCCTCCGCATTGTCACGGCTACAGTCCGTGTAAATAGACTGGGAGTTCTGCTGCGGGTTTATGTGTTTTTAACCGCTGTGCTCTATCTAAGTCAGAAACTGTGGGGTCGGCGCATTAAAATTTACGCTCAGTTGATATAAGCCATGTGGATACGTGCATCACGTCCCCGCAAGTCCCGTTTGTCCGTCGACAGAAAGGAGCACGAGAAATGAGGGAGACGGCCTAGGGGGAGATAAGGTTCTGCTGGTGCCCCTTGGAAGGACTGTCTCCAGCAAACCTGACAGCCTTTGGATTATCTGCAATCCTCAGAGAGATTTTATTACTGTGGTAACAGCGTAAGGTCCTTTTTGCCTTCAGGGCAATGGGTCACGCCAAAGTTCCAGGTGAATCTACAATTCCACCGATGTGGTTGAACTATAACGTGGTCCAAATGAGAAATCCAAATAAGACAGTGGCAAAGAGATCATCAGCATGTGACAGAAATGAATAAATAATTAAACAAACAGGCAAATGAATAAATGAAAGGCGTTGATAATACCTCCCCAATGTGTTATGAATTTCATGCTGGCAACCAGCCATCTCCATTATCTCATAAATCTTACGCTTTCTCAAAGGGTGTTTGAGGTGAGATCATTCATTACTGGAAAGTCCAAAGAGACTAACACCCACCCCCCCACCCCCCACTCTGTGAGAAAACAGCACATACTCTCTCCCTCCCTGAACCAGGCGAACATAATTCCATCCCTGAACATCTGATTTGGAATGAACCAAAAGGATGGGATATGCTATACTTTGAAATATAAATGATAAACAGGCTGTTGCCTGGCAACACAAACACTTGCCTTATGTGTGGAACCAGTAGGTGTGTTGACTGCACGCAGGAACTTTTGTGCATTGTATGCAGTTTATGCAGGGTAGATAGCAGTGTGCATGAGTTCATACATATTAGCTAAGGTTCATGTGTGCATGAGTTCATATATATCATTTACATTTCATGTGTGTCTGAATTCATACATGTCAGCCAAGGTTCATGTGAATTGCACCGAAAAAATATCCTCTGATAAAAAGATGCACTGAGTGGAACCAAAACTCCTTGATAGAGAAAGAGAGAGATTAGAGAGCTGCATGCTGTCATCTCCATGGGGCTGACAGTTATCCAGCATGGAGGTCCCAGTGAAGGTTAGGCCCTGCTTTCCCTCAGTGCTGGATGCAATAGGGCTCCCAGAATGTGAAAGATTCCCCCCCACCCCTCCAGGCTTACAGAAAGACTGAAAAGTGTCCATTCTGGAAAATTCCTCCTCTCTGAGTCACTGGGTGTCGTTAGGGGCAAAATATCAGAAGTACAGCAAAAAAACTGCCATTTCTAAAATTAAATAAGGAACTGGTATGACTCTGGATAACAAAATAACTTGTTCATCTTTGGTCACAAGACACACTTTTACTGTGTCCCCAATTCTGTCATCTGGAACTGGTTCTGGCAGAAGCTGAGCCCGGCAATAAGCTTTGAGATGATGTCATATATCATCATCAATTGAACCTTTGTTTAAGTTCATGGTTCATCAGTACGATTCAACGATATTTCAATATATCAACATATAAACCACATTGAGCGAAGATGTTGTGCTAATTTTCTTGCTCCAACGATGTGAACTTATTTAGCTGCTATATCTCTTCATTTTCCTCAACTTTTGCAAAGAAGCCAAAACTTAACATCTTGAAGAAACAATGTAACTGTTTTATATAATGTTTCAGATTTACAGAATAAACACTCAGGAATAAACAGCTCCGAGGATGACAGTAAAGGAATTTTGGGTTATCCCAGGAAAGCACCATAAACATTAGAAAGATAGATGGAGGCTTGGTGATAAGAAAAGAGAGGTAAATTGACAGAAAAAAACAGATAGAGACATATTACTTGCCTTCGTGACCCCCACCCCTCACCTGCAACAGTGAACGAAATGGCGTTCTCTGGAAGAACATAAAACCATTAGTTACAGACATGAAAGGCTAACAGCTACCCTCAGGTTGGTGGACAGGGCTGAGGGATCCTGCAGTGACCCATCATGGCCCCCAGCCAATAGCACACCATCATTTAACCTGCCTCAGTCATAGGGAAGCAGGAAGTGTTTAAGGATGTCGTAACCAAAAAGGCTGCCAGAAGCAAGTCTTTTCCTGCTGTTGTACCCTTAAGCCAGGTACTTACCATCGGTGGCTGCAGCAAATAGTTCAGCTGTTTGATCCAGTGAAGTTTGAAATTGCGTCAAATTAAAGTATCACTCAAAATGTCCTTTTGAATGAATTAAGCAAACCACCATTGCTGCAAGGTAAGGTTCCCCAATTGAGGTCCTGGAGGGGACAGAATCTGACACAATTTGCAAATTTTCCTGCTCAAGACGCAGCTTAATCAGCTAATTACCAAGTATAGTAGGTGTGTTTGAACAGGGAGATCTGCAAAATGTCTTGGATTCTGGGCCTCCAGGGCCGGAATTGTCCTTGTGGCATTCCATAGAAACTTCTGGCAGATTTTCAAAACTGCGCGGCAAGTTTACAATACACAAAAGTCTAGGCTCCCCACACAATGAAAAAAGCTGTTTGCATTGTGTCAGACGTTTGGTACACAGATCTAATTCTGGAGCAGAGTTTTGAGAGTTTCAAAATTAGAGGAAGAAGATAGTTTAAAATGAAAAACATGGTAATGCTTTGCATTAACTGCACCTTCATAAGGCATTGATGAAGCATTCATAAGCAATGTGTACAGAATGTATACCTTACTATCTTAACACACCTTAACAGCTTTAATATGCATGAACCCTCTGGAGTCTGCGGTCTGTCATCTGATTATAATGTTATTTGATATTGTGTTTGTTAATATCTATAATCCTTGTCATTAATGGTTATTAAAGCTGTTAAGGTATGTTAGGATGTTAAAGTATACGTACTGTACACGCTGCTTATAAATCTATGAATGCAATATGAAGGTGCAATGAATGTTCTACGAATGCATAATGAATGCATTATGGTGCAATGAATGTTCTATAAATGCATAATGAATGCATTATGAAGGTGTATTGAATGTTCTATGAATGCATAATGAATGCATTGTAAAGGTGCAGTTAATGTAAAGCGTTACCAAACAAACAAATAAATAAAAGGCACATCCCCTTTAAAAAATTACTAATACAGTCTGTTTGGGATTAAGTGTACAAAGCACATGACTGATATAGTTTTATGACACTCTATCCTTTATTTTTTATGCATATGTTAAGGATTTCTTTGTGGTGATGACCTAATGAGTATGTCACTATCATCAAGTCAAAACACTTTTTAAAATTATTCTGTAACGCTGAACATGAAGTTGGTTCTATTTGTTTTCAACATATAGTGACTAAAAACCAATAAAAAATATACTTGACGAACAACAATTTGTTAGAAACAAGGAATTTGCCGAGCGACTGCATTCATTGTAGCATCTGCAAAACCCAAAAGTCATAAAATTTCTGTATTGTCTGCAGCGAGAGATGCTGTGGTTTCGTGCAAATGCTTATTAACACTTGGCCCTGGTTTTATATGCAAATGTTTTTGTCCTGTTTTTTCCTAAAAGCAGAACATTCAAGGTCCTTCTCAAGTTAAAGATATTTGTTTTCATCCGTTTATGAAAAACCTTACCCACACAGCTGATGCCAGCCTCGTTAATCCCTCTCTCTGATGTCCCTCTCAGCTGAGGAGGCTCTGCAGGAAGGATATAAAAGCCTGTGGTCTGCTGTCACAGCAGAAAAAAAAGCACAAATTAAGTCAAAATGTTTGTATGGGATCCAGTCATGTCCACAGTTACTAAGGAAGTGCGGCAGAGTGCAGAGTCATCGTGAAAATTACTGACAGGAAACAGCATCGTTTATCTCTTTTGCTTGCTGTCTTGCTGTCTTTTGGTTGCCTCAAACCCTACAATCAAAAATTAAAGTGAGCGAATGGTTTCTTTTACCAGAGAGTAAAAATCCAGACCAAGATTTTGGTTCAACCAACCAGTTGAGTACTCTGTGATTGTGACTCTTTATACTCAACTGGTCAGTTGAACCAAATACTTGATCTGGATTTTTACTCTCTTGACCTGAATTATCCACCTCTGTCTTCCACTCGCCCACTGCGTGTTATTTACAGCACTGAAGGAGTGACGTTGCGTAGCTACACCGAATGGTCACGGACATGCCCCTTTTACCTCATTTCCTCTGTTGAACGACAGAGCTGTATATTTAAATACATGCTTTTCCTTTGATTTACTGAGTCAGATTATACAATGAAGTCACCCCACTTGGTCAGCAGCATTAGCGGCTTCGCGTTGCCAGATTCCTTAAAGCTGTATGGCTTAGAATAAAAAAGAAAGCAAAGTTAAGGGCGACAGCAATATGAAATAATGTAACTCTTGCTCTGATTTTGATAGCAGTTTAATGGACATCTCCGGAAAGCAGGGATTGTTCCAGAGAGCTGTTCACCTGCAGCTCTGGTCGTCTAGCGTTGCTGTAACAGATCTTCATGTCTTGCTCACTGCCAATCCCCAGGCTGATTCAATCTACAGGGACCCTGGTATCACGTAGACCTGTTTTATTTTCGCTCATATCTCAATGCAACACTAAGGCAAAAAATAATCTGCAGTTCTGCTCAGGTCATGTTAGAAATTTTCTAACGACATTTAAGGTTGATGAGTATTGTCTAAAGACAGGGTTTGAAACTACAATCAGGTCCATAAATATTGGGACATCGACACAATGCTAACATTTTTGGCTCTATACACCACCACAATGGATATCAAATGAAACTAACAAGATGTGCTTTAACTGCAGACTGTCAGTTTTTATTTGAGGGTATTTACATCCAAATCAGGCGATTATTCCCAATATTTATGGACCTGACTGTATGTCGATTGTCTTATGCCTGGTGATCCATCAAACAGCACTTCCTGGTAAGAAAGTGGCTCCATCCAGCAAACAGAGGCTCGTTTGAGACGTGTGATGAGTCCAGTTCTGTTCGGGGCTCCCTTTTACACCCCCCAGTCAAGAATTTCTCTTTTAAACATTCCATGTGCCAAGAGACCCTCCTCAGAACCTCCGGGAGAAGGGGACAATGGAGCAGCACTGGTGCCACGTCACCACCCAAATGTGGAAGCCCAGACGAGTTTGTACCACATCGGGGCTCGTCCTTCAGACACGGGCCCCCTCCCCAGGCCTTTCTGAAATGCAGCATTTTTTACGATTGTTAAGCAACGACCCAAAGAAATCAAAGACACCAGGTAAGTGGTCAATTTGTGCTGGATGGTCTCAGCTGCTTTTCCTCACAGGATTACGGGCACAAACCCGGGCACGATGCTGGATAGGGTTCGATCTGGAGACTGTGCCCGTCAGGAGATGACCAGTTATGGGCAACATGCTGGTCACTCTGTATTGCCTGGTTTTGAACTTGTATTGGCCAAACTCAAGGAGTAGAGCAGACTGCTGTTTGTGGGATAGATGAATGGGTTCTGCAGTTAATAAAGGTCTACACTTTCATAGATTTATGCATACATTTGCTTATGTGTTATTCACCCTAAATTACTATAAAACAAGCAGTTTGGCTTGAATATACAACAGAAGGGCAAATTTTCAAGAAAATTTCTGTGAAATTTAACAAAGGTTCTTTGTTGGGTTACATGAGGACTGAGTGAATGTGGGTCCCCAGTACTGTAACATATGATGCGAAAGCCTGAATCTCAACAACAACAAATGCATTGAGTTTAGGGATTTGTTGTTTAATTTGGCATGAATATACAGCTGCACATTGCAGTGAAAGAAAAAAACGAGATCATTTGATTAGTCCTGGGACAACTCGTTTTAATGATTTACCCATGTAAATAAAAAAAGTCTTTAAAAAGCTACTTTCATGCCAGAATAATCATTTATGTATAAATTATTCAGAACATCGACCCCTCAAACTGTTTTAAGGTGATTAATGCGAGATCCCATGCTGCTGAAAATAAATCGCTAACAGGGCAAATTGATAAACTAATGGATAGCGTTATCGTTAACATAATTCTCACAGGTCTGCATAAACCATAATCTTTTAAATAAAGGCAGATACACAGAGCTGATGCATTCCACTTCTGTCAGAGGGAAACCCATGGGTCAGCAGATCCTAGGGTCTGGCTACACTTCTGTCTAGTGTCGCACAGGGGATCTGGCATTTCACTGGGTGCATGTTTTGGTTGTGCATACTTTAATTCTCTCTGTGGCCGCTAAAACTGTGCTAAACAAGTTCCTCGCTGCTCGAGATACCGGGGACTTCAGATTTATGTCTTGTGATCTGGCTGAATAGCATCATAGAACGTCTTTAAATATATATATATTTTTTATTACATTTTGTCTATGGATTAAGGTAAGAAACGTCAGCCTACCTTCTGCCTTGTGCAAAAGTGGTTTAAATGTTTATGCCCACAATGCTGCAGTGTGACATTTCATGTTTGTTAGTCTTGAGATTATAATCATTTGGAATGTCTTGCTTAGTTCATAACTTACTTAATACGGCATCACCTACATTTTAAAGAGAGGCACACTTATATGACCAAAAGTATGTGGACACCAGCCTATCCAGCATCTCATTCCGAAACCAAGGGCATTGATATCAAGTTGACTGGCCCATTGTATAATTGCCCCTGCTCTTTTGGGAAGGCTTTCCAATAGATGACGGAACATTGCTGTGGGATTTGCTGCTATTCAGGTTAAATTTTATGTTGGGTGATCAGGTCATTCTGTGAGCTTGTGTGGCTGACCCCCTTTGCAACTTGTTCCTGGACGTTTTGACGCAACCACTTCACTTGTAGTTGGTCAGGGATGCCGTGACGAGGGTGTCCAGGTCCATTTTGCCATATAATGTGCTTGGCTATACCAGCAACTCATGATGCATTATTAATGAATTATCAACATTCTGCAGGATCGAACCATCGCATAATTTGCAGGGATGGGAAAGAACAGTTTTATCATCAACTCTTGTGGCTCCTAAGCAAGTGAATCCACTGCAACAGTAAAGATCACGATTACCAGCATTGCAGAGATCTCACATGATGAGAGCTCTGAGACTTGTCCTTCCTCCTGGCACCCAGGAGCAGAAATTGCAGCCTCTTTCTCCACAGCATGGTGTGGAGGACTTCGAGTTTGGCCCCACATCATTTGCTTGCCGTTCTTTCTGGCATGCGTGGAGAGCGGTCCCAAATCAGACGGCTGAGTGCATCCAACACGTCTAAGTGGAACGACATGAAGGATCTCGAGGATTGTCGGCCGCCGCACAGGACGCTGCCTTAAGAGTTTCAGCAGAAGAGCACGTGGTAACTTGGCATTGCCAAACGGACACCAACAGAGTGAAGCAATTGGGCGCGAGCCAAACTACAATATCTGTACTGGGACTGGCTACCAGCCACGGCGACTGCATTCCCAATACACACACACACACGCATGGGACGTTGATTCCACAAGTGTATGGGCTTAAGTTTAATGTGAGTCATCATATACAATAAAGCAGAAAGAACATGGACAGCAGCTGGACATGATCAGTATGACTCACTAAAGATATATGCAGTCAATCAGAATAAATTTTATCGTGGACATGGATGGCTAAAACGTAAGTCTTTGATACTGGTGACATCATGGTATATTTCCATGGTAACAAGTACTTATTCAAAAACTCACTGTCACGGTCTTTTGATTTCTTTTGTTTTTAACATTGAAGCAGTAGAATGTGCTTTATTCCTTCATCTACATCCATCAGTCACTACCTTCTCTGTAACCATCTAAGGTAAAGGTTATGTAAAAAGTCTGGGAGGTTTTATCATCTGAAATGACTCCTCTCCAAAGATATCTCCCTTATTTTCATTGTACTTGATCAACCTCATTTATTACCATGGCCAGCAATAAAACTCAAATTCACCCAAATGTGTTTTGAAAACGTCTGGCATGTTTGGTCATGCTAATTGCCCCAAGATCACAGGGTGCACGTTGAGCCCACAGCAGAGTCACCACTGGATCATCCAACCCTGCCTCCTGTTCCTGCAGCCAGACCAAGAAACAAAGAACAAAACAGGAAAACCACGTTCTCTAGAGCCTTCCCAATCATGTTCTTCAGTAATTCCCCCAAAAGCTTTGGAGAAGCATTGTTCGAGCAGGCCACCACAATGCACAGATCCATAAAAATGAGGTCAGTCCATTAATATGGCTTCAGATTTTGGCTTGGCAGTGATAAATAGCACCTGGACATTAATACTGCAAAAATGCATCTGCCAATGGATTTTGTCATATTCCAATTTTTTCACGGCCCAGGATTATCTTAATTCTTTTTTTCAGAGCAGAAAGAATCCATTTGACAGACACCACAGATGCAGAATAACTGATTTGGCTTGCAAATGTCAGAAAGGCCGGTCTGTAGAGAATATTTCATCAAATTCAATAATATCTTTGCATTTGTTATTGTTAAAGTAAATTACAAAAAGTAGTTGGCTGGAACACACTAGAACAAAACAAGGTTATATATTTAAAGAGATAAACATAATTATTATAGAATATAATATTTAGAAGCAACAATTTAACTACCCCACCCTCTAAACCAGCAAAGAAATGTTTCACCAGGAATCAAAATTATTTATCATCTGTTTTACTGAGAATCTGTATCTTATTAGAGGAATAATTTGGCCTTGAGTCTGACAGAGGAACAACTTGTTTTACGACGAATCAATGGTAAATTGGTTTTGACCTCCCTGTCAACTAGCAGTGCAATCCCTTTGTGGGGGGAAATAATTTTTTCCTCACAACTTGGAGACGCACATAGACCAAAAACACCCACTGCTCTTCAGCAGATCTCTCACTTGGCATGGGTTGAGCATCATTTCCTGGCCTGGGAATCCTTCTCCTGCTAAGTCTTCACTTAAGGGACTCTTGCAATCACTTATCAAACTTTGTTTTACATAGCAGACTGAAATCGACTTCAAAAAACACAAATTCTCACACAAGTGGCACTGAAAAATCGGCACTTTTGCTATAAAAATACGTGTTATATTTAAGAAACTTTATGGTCCACCATTTTGAACCCTTTCCATCAATTATTTCATTAGTTCCAATTACTTTCCACAGTTGTCTGGTAAGGCAGGTTGACAAATGACCAGCACTGTTGTCTCCCAAACCCTTCAGGGTCATGAATCTCACCACAGCTGCATATCTGAGTTTGCTTATCCTCCTGATTTTGCCTGGTACCAACCAGTCCTATCGTTTCTGAAAATAAAACGGCATGTAAAGAACAACATATTAAATATAACCTCAGGTGTTAAGTATGTGTACTAAATGTTGTTCAAGTAGGAACACTGCTTCATTCTCGAATGTACGGAGGTGCATGATAAAACGAGGAGGAAACCTTAGTGTTGCACAGTAAAAGGTTATGGCCCAATTACGACTGACTAGTAGCTTGTTGCAGATTTACGTTCAGGAATAAGATTCCTGAAGCGAACATTCATGCCTTAGCACAGCTCATACACACTGCTACGATGGGACAAAGTTGGGGCCCCAGGTTCCCAAGCCAAAGCCACCTCCTCCAGATACATTTACCAGACGCTGTTATTCAAAGCAATGCACAGCAACAGCCTCTTACTTATATCACCTGGGATTCAAACCCACAACCTTTACATCGTCAAAGCAAAGTACTAGACGTTGAGCTACAGGAGCCACACTGGGCATTGGAAACACGATGGGCTCTTCTAATGTTCACTTAAGCCTTGGTGCTTGACCTGAGATACACAGCTAGGAAATGAGCTGCTTTGGACAAAAATTCAGACAAAGTTAGGAGTATGAACACTGCATGTGGCACTGTGTTTCAATTCCAAAAAACATATATGAAAAACAATACAAAGGAACCTTGAGGAGAGGGTCTATGCTATTCTTTAACAGCACAGGGCTCCACACTCCCATAGCCTCAAGCAGACATCTGTGGAGTTTGTTATAAGGTTAGTTGTATGCTGCAAAACAGAATCCTGGTGTTTAATGTTTCAGAGTCTTACCATTTCTCTCCACATATTAACAAGATCCCCCTTCCCCCATGAGCCGCTGGATGATTCTCGCTCACCGCTCACCTGGGGCTGCTGTGAACAATCGCCAGGAACACAACTTTTCATCCGCCACCATGGGGGCCTGAGTCAGAGTCGGAACATTGCCATGGCAACGGAAAAGATGAGAGAGGAGAGCTTCCGATGGACCGCTCAGCCGTGGGCGGGCAAACAGGGCGCAGAGTTATCCATAGCCGAAGATGAAAATGGCACTGAGATGTCCATGTGATCAGAAGGTTGCACGTTTGAATCCTGTCCTTGGCACATCTGTCACATCTGTTGGGCCCTGGGGCCCTTAACTCCAGTCAGACCCCAAGCTGCACTCTCATGTGTACATTAAGTATAACGTTTTACTCATATGTGTAATAATAACCTATGTTGTTGCACACTGGTGCGCTAATTATCTGTTCTGGTTATTCAAACATATTGCGTATGATTATTTTTAGCTTTTAACTAGAACTTGACCTATATGCGTGTGTCCCTACGACTCAACAGAGAGCATGATGGGATATGTGATAACTAAAGAATTCCGATGTGCTTGTGCAAATGGCAAAATAACACTTATCATTAATTAACGGCTGTTTCATTCGCATTTCCCTGCTCTTTCTCATTTCACCATATAATTCTCTAGGACAGAGGCAGGCACAACTAAATATACCCTGAGGACAAAACAGTAATGTTCTCTGAAAATAATAGACTCGTTCACCTCGTGCGTGGCAGTTTAGCAGAACATAAAAACCCCCAGTGATGAAAAGAGCAGAGCGGATCAGAGCAGCACAGGGCACATGTTGCTGTGCGTTATAACAGCGTAAAAAACCAGTCAGCCAGCACCAAAGCTTGTAATCACCGGCAAGCCGCACGCCTCTGCTCCCAAACGCTATGCTAACAAATGCCTGAGGATTCGTCATTCGTTCACCGTGCAACCGAGCATGACATGTGGCATCTGTATTTTACAGCGGACGGCATATATCTACCATTGAGACTGAGCGCTGTGCTTTCCAGGTCGTATTTTTATGCTAATTATGAGCGGAAAAGACACGTCATACTGAAGGAGGAGTTTTAATCATTCCCATTGGTTAGATATATTGCTTTTACAGTATGGGATTTTCTGTGTATAACTGAAAGGAAGGGTCACATTTCAGAAGAGATTAAACTTAATTTCATATCTCATGCTTGGCCACGTATCAATTAGCAATTAAAGCCCAAGTACAGAACAGGCAATGAAGTAGAGAAGTATATATTTCCCTGAAGGGGTATCTATATAAAACATATATATTAAACACTAGAAAGACTATATAAAAATAGAAAACCCAAGTTGTTTTTAATAAATGGGCAAAACCTGGGGAATGGTCCAAGTTTCTTGAAAATATCCTTATTTGGCTGATAACTCTCGTTTACAACCGAGAGTTTATTACACCGTAAAAAGGATGTGTACAAGAGAACGGCTGTCTGAAACAGCCATGAACAGTCCCCGTTCAGGTTTTGTTTCCGAGTGCTGTGATGTCATCTCATTCTATTTCCTGAAATAACTCAATCGATGAGGAGATCTCTAAGGGGTATGTTAGAGCTGGTGACCCAGTCGAAGATGTACATGTTCACAAATGATCAAGAAGCCAGCCAACGTTCCTGCAGACTGACCACGTGAGGAGGGACACTCTTACAGACTGCACTCACCCCCAAACATGGACCGTTCATCTTTCTTCCATTCTGGAGGAGGCAGAGTAGGCGCCGCCGTGCACTGCTGAAGACGATCTTCTTCCACATAGCTGTCAGAGTACTCAGTCGTCCCTTACAGCTTTCACTCACCAGCAGTCTGCACTTGTATCACTGCATCCTGTCGTGTTTCTCAGCAGTCATTCTCACTCTACTTCCTGTCTGTACCTTATGCCATAGACTACTCACGTATATTTTAACAGAACCATAATTTACACTTATATTAATTATGTATAATTTAGCTTGTTGTATATGTATTCCTATATTGTAAATAGTGAAATGCTATCTGCATTGCACTGTACTCTGCACAATTGCAATAAAGTTGAATCTAAAATCTAATCTAATCTAATCTAATCTTAAACAGTTTTATCCCATAAATTTTTCAAAAGATATACATTTTTATATCAACTGTAAAATGTAGATTTTATTTTCTGCAACATTTATAGTGTACAAAATTAAAAAATTATAAACTGGTTTATTACAAGTTTATCTATTAAATTTGTTTCAAAATTCAGATGTGTCACTACTTTTTGTCAGTATTTTCAATATGTTTGCGCAGATGTGACCTTTTCATTTCCAGCGAAGTGGTTTATTTCGATTTTTCAAAGCTCTGAGGACAAATTATTCTTTGTTTGGATCTGAGATCAGCGCTACACCGACTTCCCGACTGTACACACTCCTGTTCCCCAGTGTTCTGTTCCAGTTCATCTGTGATCTGCCCTCATAAACATCTTTTAATCCAGCAGCTTTTAGAACCAGTTGCTGTCAATCAAATTTTGGGCTTTGTTGTTTTCCACACTTCCAGTGATGTTTTCAAATTCCTTGAAAGCTGATGTTAGCATCTTTAGCATAGATGCCTCTATTTTTGTCTTATATCTCTGTGACATTGTTTTTTTGGTAACTAAAAGTGTTGTAATCCCTGGTCTTGAGTATGCAAATGAAGATCAAATCCTCTCCAAAACTTAGTCCATCTAAGAACATAAGAAATTTACAAACATAAGAAATTTACAAACGAGAGGAGGCCATTCGGCCCATCAAGCTCGTTTGGGGAGAACTTAATAGCTCAGAG
>JABFEB020000038.1:17030177-17058976 GCA_019775895.2 Stomatorhinus ivindoensis | reverse complement strand
ATTTACCATTTGTCTCCCTCGCTCCCTCCCCCTTGCTACACGTGGTTTGGTTAGTAGCATCGGGGAGATATCAGAGCCTCTCTTGAACAAACTCCCCAAACAGCACACCCTTGTTTGAATCTAAACAGGCATTTTACTACCCGTGACCCAAGACCCGGAATTTGACACCATCAGCCAAAGGAAGGCTTTTGGAAATCATACAGATGTCCAAAGACAATAACCGATAAGATGAGGTGGAGCTGGAGGAGTCTCACCTGAAGAAGGGGTGTAATCACACTTCCCACCAGATACAGACTGTAGATGAGCAAGGCCTGAATTCAGGTGCAGGGGAAATATTGTACACGTTTCCAGATTCCCATGGTCTCCAGGCCAGTCCAATGGCCTCACACAACATGCAGCCAAAAGCAATAAACTGATGTTATTCAAAGGCTTTCTTCATAGATGGGGTTAAAAAAAAACCGATCGGTCTAATTAGTTAAGACTCTTTTCTGTTTCTTTTGGTTACCAGCATGTCTGTTGTTCCTGGAGTATAATCTGGCATTAGGAACTTGGCTGATGTGTCTGTTTGACCGATGAACCACTTTCATTAAGAGAAGTGGGGGCAAACCCTGTATTCGAATCAATTTAGCGTGTTTGCCAAACGTGATGGAGTGTTTAAACCCCCCCAACAAATAAACAAAATGTGGGTGGGAAAATAATAAATCTGGTTTAGCAGGATGCCATTAACCTCTGCTTTACTGAGAGGAGATGAAAGGCCGGAGGGATTGGGATTTCCTTTAAACAAAAACGCCATTCTAATTAATTGGGGAAGAAATAAAAAAAGCACTTCCAGGAATACTGAAACGACTGAAAGGCCCCAGTAGCAGTCTCAAGATATTGCCTGATCATTAATCCCAAATTTACGTGCTTACCGTCGTTTGTGCTCTATCCAGTTGATTTACAAGGAAAACTTCATTATCGACCTCAAAGAAAAAAAAAAGCAGAATCAGGATGGATATTTATGAGGGAAATGCATCCTGGAGCAGAACAGGCATTATGCAGGGCTACCAGATGGTCTGTCTTCAGGCCATGCCCTTCTTTGTTTATGGCGGTGAAGAACATATGAATCAGCCGACCTGCTCCAATTCCATTTAAGAGTAGTGGGGAGGAATGTGAAATATCTGTTTAGCCCTTTGGCCAGGAGACGCGTAAGACCACATGCCCCACCATGCCGTGGTGGTGGAAAGGACTTTGTGGGAATCATGGCTTTGAATACCGACTCGCTTTCTGTTTGCCATTGGCGATTGTGGCCAACGTCTGGGACAGGCCGGCCCAGAAGAGAGGGAATTCCTCAGACTGAATCAACAACCAGAGCCCCCGAGGAACTGCCGACAGGCCGCTGACATAAAACCCAGGTGGAGAGTCAGACTCATGCAATTGCTCTCTTATGACGGGAATTGTTTTCCCACTAAACCCACGGGGGGGGCAGGCCACGCTCCGCTACGACCCCCGCCGAATGTGTTGACGTCACCCTTCTCTGTCTTCATTAACCTCTCGCACTCGAACGTGGTCACAGCTAGCCGCTTAACCCACCGGCAAAGCATCGTAAAAAGGGTACTTAGGAATGCCCAGGTCACCAGGGCTAAAATCCCATGAGCTTTTACACGCACGTACTTTGCCAAAAGACAAGCGTTACACTTAAAAATGCACTAAAACGTTTAAGCTGAATGCACCATTTGTAGAGCTAACTACATTTCCGCCTTCAGTGAGTCGTTTAGCCTCCTAAATCTGGCGCTAATTTACAGGTACATATTAAATAAAAGTGTAAATGCAGTCATATCCTGTATTACCGTGTAACGTTTTAGCGCTTTCAGCACAGATTCTATAAAACATTCGTACATGTGTTTAGTGTTCACAGCCTCTACATGTGTTAAAAAAGAAAAAACATCTGTTGTTCAATGTAGATTGAGCAGTTTCAAATGGATTACATGGGCCCTGACTTTTCAAGCAAAATATGTTAGTCATTTCCTCTATTCTGGATGACGTTGTTTGTTACACGAAGAAGCTGTCAAAATATTCAGTGCAGGCAAGTGAGCCAGGGCCGCACTAAACCGCGTGCATATGCGAAACCCGAATTTATGTGCTAATATGGACTATATGCCAACCGCTGCCAGCTGGCTGGTTTTGTGGAATCATCCATTAGGTAACAGGGTAGTGAAATGCAATCATGTTTAAGTTTAAAAGTATGACTTCACTTTTTTATTTTTCATGAACACTCGCCGTACATATAAATAGGCCGTGTCAGTACCATTGCCGACAGACAGACTGGACCGATGTTATGACTGAGTGTGTTAGAGCTAAACAGTGTTAAGCTGTTTGTTTTTTCGGTAATCGCTGCCTATCCACCGTACCGTGCGTAAATAGGCATGAACTGCTTCTCGTGCAGTCACCTCAGGCAAATTCGGCCTCAAACTCGCGCCTGATTCTACAAACAGAAGAACAGAGGTCATTTTATTACAGGCCGCACACGGCCACGTGGAGCCGCACCACTGTTTCGTAACGCCGTTTTGAGTTTTCCAATATAGATGTTACAGTCTGGGGATAAAAGCAGACCAGCAACTGCTGACACCTAATCCTGGGACATTAAGTTTGATATTGTTCGCTTTCCAGAAGCAGGAGTCATCCCTCCACCCGGGGAGTGATGTTTACGTCAGAAAATATCTCTGTGCCATTAGTCGCCCTGCAGAGGAGCAGTTTCTTTTCGTTTTCTTCTGCCATCAAGGCGTTAAGAATTGAAGGCTTCACCAAATGAATGACTCAGAAGCTCCCCCACTCTCATCCCTGGTTGCTGAGTACAAACACTCACCACAGCACCGGATGGACAGCAGAGCGGTCCATCCTAAAGCCTCCCCCCGTGATGAGACAGTCAGACAATAATGAGGCAGTGTGTTGCTCTATGGGCTTGGCCCCTTGTGCTGCTACGCAGAAGGTTGCTGGTTCAAAGTCCTTGGTCAGCAGGATGATTTTACTATTGGGCCTGTAAGTAGGGTCCTTAACCTGACCCTGTCTTCTCAACTGTAGATCTCTTTGGACAAAAGAGTCTGGCATGATCTCTAGGATTTAAAGGTCTCTGTTACACAGAGCTTGACTAGATACCGACTAAAATATTTCCATAAACTTGGAGAGAATAAACATGCTTGGAGACCGGTTGGGGTTAGAACACTCAATAAATCACATGGCATGGTCACATGACAAACATACCTGAGATTAATCCACAATAATTGGAGGCACACCCATTAGCCAATCTCCCCTACTTTGGGTTGGGTAGCTGGGTGCCTCTTCATCATTTACATTTATCTCTCACTCTTCCTTTCACCTATGCAACTGAGAGTCAAAACATGGAGTCTAGGCACAGAGTCAGCCATTAATCCAACGTCCCTTGAGCATTCCATGCAGCTAAGGGCCCAGTTAACATGCAGCTACTTTGCCAAGGAAGGGATTCAAACCAGCAAACCTTCCGATTGCAGGGCTAACCGACTGAACCACAAACAAGACGGAACCCTCTCAACAGACCACTTAAGAGTGAGAATGCCCAATATGTACATATCACTTAGATCTCCTGAGATGGAATGCGGAAAACCGTTCAAAAAAATAAAAACTGGATGTGAGTGCCACTATGATATTTAAACCCCTACCCTCACATACAATGGCAGGCTTGCAGAAACGCGCTCTGAATATGATAGTTTACTCTGCCGCAACATCATCATTCAACAGATCCCAAATTGCTTTCACTCTCGGCAAATGCGCTATGATAAATCCGTTCTTTCATTCATTCATATGCCTGGCCTTTCCTGGTACTGTAGCTTCCTGAATCTCTCTCCTCTCCTGCTTGAACTGTAATTGCTTCTCACCCATGGCGCTGGATTTCTGGAATGCAGTAGAAAAAAAAAGACAAATTTTCGCGATTACTTTCTACCAGTCTGTCTGTTAGGGCATCATAATTAGTTTAGTTAATTGCTTATATTTACACCTCGCTATAATGTCTCAGTTGGTCGCCCATGCTTATTGCATGAGCTGAACGTCCAGTAACTTAATAGAATAGAATGATGTTTTGATTTAGTGATTTGTTTATTGCCATGGAAATTGGCTGTCCACCTATCCCATCATGCTCTCCATCAGAAACACAGTTTGGGGGTCACAACACGGGTTTTCCAGCATCCAGCAGCCTAGCAACAAATTGGGTTAAGGGCCTTTGCTCAAGGGCCCAATGGTGCATCTCCCCGCCAGCTATGAGATCTGAACCCGCTACTTTCCGAACCCTAACCCACAGAACCACCCACCACAGACATCATGATATCCATGAGTACGGCATGGTCCTGGGTGAACGTGGCAGAGGCTTGTATTTCACGCCCTTAACCAATCACAGGCACCTCCCAGCCCTGTCACGTGCCTCCCGCTCTACTTAGCCATGCAAGGGTACAACCCACTCAAAGGTCAAAGGTCAAGCTTTGCCACAAATAATCAGGGAAATAATGAGCTTCAGAGGAACACAATACAGACTTCATGAGACATTTCCTTCAAAGACTTGCCAGGAGTTCGGGGGCCGAAGTGTACAAGCGCCATAAGCATGCAAAGAACTTGTTTCACAATAAAGTAAAGAACGTTATATTACCCTTGATCTGCCCTTGCTGAAACTGCAGAAGCTATCGTTCAGCAGGGCTAACTCAAAATGCACCAGGATGCTACTTGAGTTTGTTTCCTCACTGAGCAAGGGCTGTCTGGGTAATATTGTTCTCCTCAGAAAGCTGATTCTGTACAATTTGACTGTATTCTGCATCTCAGGCCTGGATTTCATAGACTCCCAACAGGATTACACACTCTTCCGCCATGTTCTCTGCTTTGAGTCAAATATTATTAAAATGTTACTGAAATTCATAATAATAATTAGAACGTGGCAGTTTCCCTTAGACACGATTTTCTAATTTTTCCTTTCTTAGAAATTAAGTTGAAAACAAAAAATCTTTTTGTAACAAAGAATATTATGCCCAGTATTAGTCAGATAAAATCGCAATGGCACGTTGACTAAAACGACTTAACATGATGTCAAAAATAATGATATGTATTATACTGACATGTTGTAGATTGTACATGACAATCAAAGGGATGTGAAGGGAACTGTTGGACTTGCAAGAGTGAATCCAGATGATTTTCAGGCCTGCTCTGATGCCAGCTGCACTCAGCTGTACTATACAGCCTGTTATTGCCTGATGCGGTGCGTTAAACTGAATATCCGTTGGTTAGATTGATGTTGTCCAGAAAGTTCTCAGCAGGTCATCACATCAACATTGCAGCTGTGCATTAGAAGTGACTGTCTGTCCGATCCACCTGACTGACCTGAATGGTGACAGCACTTGCTATCCCTTTGCTCTTTTCCCAGTATTACAAACTGAGCGCAGTCATGTAGCCATCGTAATATGCTGCGTCAACAAATGTTGTAATCGGCAACTGTATGAGCTTCGACGCAGAGCCCTCCAGGACTGCTGAATGTCTCTATTCTGCTCTCCTTCTTGCTTTCTCCCTGTCACTTGCTACAATGGAACATTTAGTAGAGGAACTACAGGTGGGAACCTGTAACAAGTATATACAGTACTGTGCAAAAGTTTTAGGCAGTCCAAATGATCTTCATGTTGCTGTCAAACTCAGCTATTATGGCTGTCAACGTGTGTCAGCTTAGCCATTTCAAATCCTACCCTAAAGCCACCCCAGTATTTACAGTGACCACCTGAAGCATCCGCGCTTGATCTCACTCAGTCACTGGTCCGCATGGTTAATCAACACCTCTCTGATGTTTTAAAACTAATTAAATCAATTCATTAATTAAGCTTTACATGAAATGTAACAAAGACATAGAATGGCTGAGGTGCCCCTGAGGAGGGCTTCGGGACCTGAAGGGGTGTTCGTCTAGCCGTCTATCAGGTTATCAGTAAACTTTTGTAGATCTAAGTCTCTGTTGTGTTACTCATAATTTTCATAATTTCGAATATTAAATCGTGTTTTTTGTTCTGAGCATACAGTATATACCCTTATTACTTGGATAAATAGTTTTAAACATTTTCTTAGACTGCTTAAGACTTTTACAAAGAACTGCATAACTCACAAGCTATAAGATTTTTCTGCCAAACCTAAATACATTGCAACACCTGCTAAAGGCATTTTCCATTGGGGAAAAATCATAATTCATTTAAAAATGTCTATAACTGCTATTTTTGATGATGATGTTGGATGAACACTTGGATTAGATTAATATTTTTGTAATAAAGTGGCCCTACTTATTTCCTGTAATCAACACATGTATTAAGATCTTGGTCTCTGTCAAGTCTGAAGAAATGTTTCCCTACGCTGTCTCTTTTTTAAACGATTTCGATTGTAGAATAACAGCGGTAATGCAGGAAAATCTACGGAAGAATTGATTCATTAGTGTGAATGAACTGGACCCAGAAGCCATGGCAGAGTCTCAGCCTGCTCTGCTGTAAAGCAACACGTGGAAATTTATGTAATTCAGGTCACTGTAGTTCAGCAAGAATGGGCTTCGACTTTTCATGCTGTCACGCACTTTTAATATGTCATTTCCAGACTAGGAGTGACTCGGATAAAGTCTACTCACCAACAAGGGTGATACCTGAGTCTGGAGCAAACCTTTCTTCACATAAGAAAATCAGTGTTTACCACAACGCAAACAAAAATGAAAAATGCCACTTTAAGACGAATTACCACAATTCACAGACCACATGAACTTTTTGGACATAAAATCACATCCAGGCACCTTGAGACTTAAAAGCATAGTCCTCACTGAGAGCCCAGGGTCTAATTCATCAATATGCATGTTTTCCTGAATGGTTATTGTTGCTTTTAATATGTCGGCAAGTCCCTGAAGCAGGGAAAAAATTTATAATCCATTTAAATATGGCTGTATTCAACCTCCCGGCCTCTCATTCGTAAACGCCATGCGTCCCGCGACAGCATTACGATTGCATTGAGTTTGGTGGCTAAAGAACGTTCTAGATCAGTGAGATACCTTGAGATGAGTTCCTGAATAAAATGCGTGTCGTTCTCCTTGTAATAGCACCGATGATGTTCGGCAGATGCAGCTTGTGGCTTCCATTCTTGCCGTAGTGGCCGTTCAAGCAGGGTTACTGGCTTATCGGGGTAATTTGTCAGATTTAAGGTAGTCTGGGCAAAATGTAAGTGAACGAATATGAAGTCTATTTCAACTGTGGTGCCTTAAATCCGACAAGTTACCCCGATAAGCCAGTAATCCTGCTTCGTAGTACAGGCCACTGAATTCACAGGAGCACCCATCTCCACACCACGGTATTATTCCCTGACTGACTGAGAAATCCAGAAGGCCATTGTCATGGGTTTAAATGGAATAATTGGTTGTCCTAGCAGGCATTCTGGGAATGATTGCCTTTGAAGTGACTGGAACTGGACTTATCTTCTTTGTTTAAATGTTACAATCATTGCAACCATATTGCCTTGTCAGTACATGCGGCAGTTTAAAGTTCAGGTGCATGGAGCATAATATTGAATATAAAATTGAAATACATATTTGCAGAAGGCCTCAGCAAGAATGAATATGTTTATTTTCACTTCAGCAGCATTTGAAACCGTTCATGTTTTTCTAACTATCCTGAGGATTTCTATTGATTACTGTAGGGTGGAAAGATTCAATAAACTACAACGGAAAGCTGGGTTTGCCAAAGGGCATAGCATGAGCTGCTTTTAGATTCAGAATCAAGTTTGTTATTGGCCAAGTATGTCCACACACACAGGGAATTTATCCCTGCTTGTCACTGGTTATAATACATGAAGTAGGTACATACCCAGGTGAAATAAGACAAGACAATGGGCACATACAATCCAGTTGATATATACAATGTGCATTTGTGGATGACAGATACATAGAAGTGCAGGAGTGCATGTCAGTGCAAGGAATGTTGAAGTAAATACAATACATTCAGTATAGATGGGATTGTGGGGGAGAGGAGTTGCAGTGCAACTGAGGGGTAACAGCGGGAATGTGAGGGGGAAAGTACAACTGAGCTGAGGTCAGTGGGTCAGCTGCTCAGAAGAATGATGACTCTGCCTCCTAATCGCTGTACTTAACCAAACTGGAGGTTGGGAGTGACAGTTCATTTATGTGCCCGGGGTATAAAGCCATTGCTCACAGGAAGGTAATTCAAACACCAGCAGACACTTGCGGTCCTTCATGGAAGAGAGATCTCTAACAAAATATCAGCAGACATTCCTGGCGAGAGTGCGACATTTAAACAAGCCTCGATGTAAATTACGCCTGGTTTCAGGTGTTTGGCCGACAGCACAACCTGCTACTCAAGCGGAAAGGTGAACTGTACAAACTATTATAACCTCTTATCATTTTTAAGATTTTGAAAGAATGCCCGAATAAATGTCTGCGTTTTTTCTTCAAAGAATGCTGCCACGGTAATATATCTCCTACTCAAAAATTCTAAGTAACACCCTGCAAGAATGTTAACTGTCCTTGGAAATCAAGAAGAAGGAATAAGGTTTACAGTTTGGCTCCCATCTCTCAGAGTCTTCATCAAACTGAACTGTGGTCCAGTCTTTTATAAATAAATAACTGTGAGTCAAGTTGCTACATGTCTTAGTTGTAAGTACACATGTACCTTCAACTCAAATCAGCTGCACTAAGAATGCAAGGACACGTCCTGTGATGCCTAACACCTGTTACGTAAGATGATGGACGCGGAAGCACACTAGCTGGCTCTTTGGAGTAACCTTCGAAGGTTAGCAGGGTAGGCTTCACAGTGCTTAGGGAGCAAGAAAGTCACAGATAGTTGGTTGCAATCAAGCAGATGTAAGTGTCTTCAAGCCAGTGAGTTTTTCAGCGCTGGTCCTAATTGCACTTTCAGTCATGCTTGATTTTAATCATATGTGTGAACTCACGTGCCAGAAGTGGAATCGCTTTATCAAAGTATATTTGTTGGGACGCGTGGCCTTTCTGTGAAGAAGAAGCAACACGGAAAGTTTTGTCTTCTTGCATCTTGCAACTGTTAGCATCCCGTTATCGTCATGATGGGAAAATATAAACTTAATTGTGAATTTTTAAGAGTACTGATTGAGTTCAGTGGAGGCTGCTGAGAATTCGGCCTACCAACGGGTCGGCTTTGGCTAACCAGAATCTGCGAGGTGCCCACAACTTGGCTTGTCTAAGTGCTTGTAGGCAAAGTCTTAGAATCTTGCAAGCACAGCCTTACCACTCATCTGTGTACCGTCACGTTCACAGAACAGTTTGTTTACTTAGTTCTGAAGGCCCAATGTTCTCTCCCTTCAATCATGAGGCGCGTGTTTGTGTAAATCTGAAAATAATTAAAATTAAGCACACACGGGGAACGGCGTGAGCTCTGAATCTCCAGACAGGCATTTAAATTGCATAACTGATACAGGGCTCGAAAAACGCACGTCAGTTGTTTTCTGAAACAACTGGCTGATGTAGCTCTGCGTGCTTAATCACGGCAAAAACAAACACCACCTCACGTCTAAGAGTGTAGTAGTTTTGGCCTTTTCCCCCATGAACTGTGCCATGAAGAATGCCGTCCTGAGATACTCCTCCTTCTTTCACTGTGTGATTTTTAAGCTACTTCCTATTATGCTGCGAGCATTGATGGGTCACTTTTTTCAGAATCTAGCTTCCACTGGAAGCACCAAACTGAACTACCCTCGTGGACAGCGTGCATGCTGAGATCAAAGAAAAGATACCAGCAACGTAGAAAAAAAACATGCCTTAGCTTTTAATAAGAATCTAAGAAATCTTTATAGGATCTTTAAGGCTTTATGTCTGGGGCAATTCCAGTACCTCTGCCCCTCCCAGATTTACCACATATGGTACATTAATGCTGCTTGTACCTTTGTGATGTTCCTCAGAGTCCATTTCTATACCTTAAAAGGTACAAATACAAGGGTAGAGCCCCAGTGACAAGCAAAAGTACAAATATTTACTGTTTTTCTGAGAGGGTAGATATGTTTTTTGCCTCTTGATGCGCTGTCCGGCATCCGGGGCATAGCTAGAATATCTGGTACCTCTGATAAAATGTCACCCTTTCCCCCCCACTGGAAAGAAATACAGGTCCCCCACTGTAGATGGAATTTGGCAAGCTGGGGTGGGGGGGGAGATGGAGGATTCCCCCACAATGTAATTTACTGATGGGCTGAGGGGAGGGGGGGGGGGTGGTCTAGAGTTTGCCGAGTGTATTAATTAGATTTTTCTTTTCGCATGGTGGGGCCCCTGTAAGCTGCCGGGGTATCCGTGCCCCTCCGACGTCCCTAACCCAACATTTTTGAGTGGGTGTTTATTCGCTGGCAGTTCATAGTTGGCTGAACAAAGACAAAATAAACTTTTGCCCATTAAAACATAAATGTGGGGAGTTTGAGTCGGCAAAACTGAGTGCAGAACAATGACGCTGACAGGCAAGAGACCAGGCCGAAGCGCCAGGCTGGAGTAGCGTGTGTGACCGACCGTCAGAAAGAAAATGGCGAGTAAATGTCTCAGCCAGCACAGATAAGGATCGTCACGGTCCCATAACCGTGCAAGCGAGAGGCCGTGCACGTCTACAGTCCGCCTTCAGCATGCTGTCAGGAAGAAGCAAATGCAGGCTGACAGGGAAAAATCTGCGACCATAAATCATTCGTTTGGCAAGGCGGACGATTCGCTCCGTGGTGTGGCGGGTAAATACGACCCAAACCCTCCCCAGCAGGCATAATTCTTCCTGCCCGCCGGTACGCTTCAGGCTGGCCTTCGCCGGGGAGTTCAGGAAACTGAATGCAAAGCTTCAAGCCACATTATGACTTTGAAGGCATAAATATAATCTAATGGCTGGTATATTAGTTCCTCTTCACTTTGAGATATTTCATGTGGAGGGGCATATAGCATTGGGTACTGTGGATCTGCAGGAAAACTTTAATATTCAGTCTTGCCTGACGAATCGTGTAACCAAACTCCCTCCCAGAATGTGAGTATGATTTTTAAAAGCTAGTGTCTCATTGATGGTGTGATGGCAACGTTCATGACGTCTTCTTACTATAAAACCATTAGGGATCCTCACACTACAACACAGAAGGTATACGGGTCATCTGAAAGATCTCCTTGTGAGTGGCTGGAGATTTTAACTCACATTGATTTGTTTAGCAGAAGCTAAAATTCCAAGTCATAAACCGTTGAGAAAGTAGGGTTAAGGAGAACTTGGAGCAACCTGAGATTAAACATGGCCACACAAAGACACGGCTGGACCGCTGACAGAACTCTCCAAATCAAAACTACCATTATCCACGCAGTGTTTCTCATGGCGCCACCTAGTGTCTGGGGCCCTAAAGGTCACCCCCTTTATTTCTTTCTATGGGCAGCCTTGGGGTTAAAGGGCAAATATGGGATCTGAACTGCTGACCTTGTGGGCACAGCACCCTAACCGAATGACCAGTGCACTTCCCCAGCTCCATGACACTTGCAAAGACGTGCATGTGCAATGGTGAGAGAGGCAGTAAAATGAGCCATTTTGCCGTCTACGTCGTCGAACCCTGGCCGAGTCTCAGCATGCTAATCACTGTGGTTTTCTCTACTACGGACCTTACATGCTTCCCCCCCTAACCGTCACACGAGATGTAGCCTGAGGTTGGAGTTACACTAGTGACCTAATTTTTCCTCCGTCCTCATCCAAATGTTGACACTTAAATGGCTTTAAAAAAGTTTTATATAAAAATTTTGGGGGCAGTTTGTAGGGGGGGCAGAAGTGTTTATTTTCCGAATGACCTCAATAACTCATAAACCTGACAGAAAGCACTGAACGCTTGCTCTTTTCAACAAAATGAATTATGCCACTATTGCAGAAAACATCAGCTTGTGTCCAGTGTCGTGCGTTAATGAATTTGGAGTTAATTGATTCAAAGTCGTTTCCCCAAAATAGCTCAGGATCCATGAAAAAATGAATACCCTCGTGGTCTGCTTTGACAGGAAGGCTGGCACACAGCTGGACCGACGAGCTATTTGATTTCCAAAGGGCAGAACTGAGCTCAGATCAGTTCAGCAGGGGCATCAAGCAAAACTCAACTTTCCTAAACATGACAGGTGACCAGCTGCTTCACTGGAGGACTTGAGTAAAAAACCAATCATACATTTCCTTTGGTCATTTGTTTATAGTGCCCTCAGATGGATAACACAATGAGGCACTCCTGTTTACGGTTTACTGAGTCACTATGTCACACTTGATCCATCCATTTTAGCCCCACTTGGATGCAACATCAATTAGCTACGATGACGCTGTGTGCGGCTCAGTAGGTTAGCTCACTGGGCCTGTGAGTGGAAGGTTGCTGGTTCACACCCCAGAGTTGGTTATTTTTCTGATCCAATCATTGTTCCTTCTGCCCTCAGAACATTTTTATGCAAGTAACACTCCCTCAACTGTAAAGGTGTCTGCTAAATAATCGTGAATTATTTAGAATTTCTGTTTTTGTTATGACCATAGGTGTAAATAATGGAGGGGTGTGGGGAGCGGGGGGTTAAAATACACCCCATTAAACCAGGCAAAACAATTCTCTGGACCCCCTTTAATGGATGGAGTCCTCAACCTCCCCAGTGTTCAACGTAAGTTATACCCTTCCAACAATAGTAGTATGGAGTCCTAACAATAGTATCCTTCCAGTTAGAGGCATTTTTTTTGGTTGTCAATGAACAGTGGTTTATAATTAAATAACATTACAGTTTTTAGTCCAAATAATGGAGAAATAGCTAAACAAGTCACATTGAGCTGGTGAATGATGCTCCAACCCCCCCCCCCATTATCCCGCTCCCACCCCCCCATTAGTGGTTCAAGTATCACCAGCGCTGACTCGGCACTTTCAGAACATTACACCATCTGCCTGGCCACAGGTGCGCTGGAGCTCCAAGCCTTGCTGGGGTCTCCGAGCTCCACTCTGATCCAAGAACAGCAGTCAGCCCCCAATGATAGGCCGCTCTCCTTTAATCTCTGCCATGTGGTACGGAATGTATCCTGACCTCAGCCACAAATAACACATGAGCGTGTGAGGTGAGCGACCTGAACTTCATGAGCTTAACTCTGTTCTGTCAGCATCCTGCTCTCTCCACACTTACCCCCATGTTTTTACACGTTATTGGCCTCTAATGTAGTCAATTAAGTGGCTAGTCGCAGTTTTCGGTGTCAACGTCCCATTATCGTGTGCGCTTTAACGCCCTCCATAAACGCTCTTCCTAAAGGCGTTTTGGTCCATAAGCAGTCAGACTGAACAAGAAAAGCACACCACTGCGGGACATGAGCCTGACGTCATCCTCCCTGGAAGTTCAACAGACTTGTTTGTCCCCACTAAGCATGTGTGACGATCGCTGGATGAGATCATCCCCATTCAGAGTGTTTGCGCTGCAGGCCGGTGGGCGGGGCCTGCCGACAGCTGCCGTCATCGATCGTGCCAATGCAGGCCTCTTGGTGGTATCTACGGAATCATTGTTTCTTCATCCCAGCTTGTTCCTCTGCGTCAGAGTTTTGCATTATTACTCTGGAAGCACCATCCATTACAAGCCTCATCCCTTCATTCAACTGCTGGTAAAAACATCTCATGCAGGTCGGTGTTTGCTCTGAATCCCACCCACTCTCTCCACGGCCTCCCAGGTTTGTCACTATGACTTACTCTGGCTCACTTCTCACTATGTTTCCAGTTGGTCTCACAAGGCAACAGAGACGCCTTCTGACCATGGTGAAATCCATCTGTGGTGCACTGCTGCCTGCTTGACTTTGGCTGGCCCTGTGCTCTCACCTCATACTGCTGGCATATTCCCGAATACTTTGGATTCTATCCACATAGTTAAGCACAAGTCCAATGCTGGAGGAAAACTCTGGGAGAAATGACAGAGTATAATAGTTACTCGATGTGAGTTTTACCTTTCAATGGTTAATTGCATCAATGGTTAATATTTATTTTATGCATAACTGAAATCAATTTTATCTTAGGTTTAAGATTTAAGCAATATTTAGGTTTCAGTAACTGAAAGCTCTGAGTATGGCATTGATTTAGTTTTTTGGAAAATAGGCTGACCTCACCATTGCCACGTGAGTCTACTACACCGATTGTTATACGCATACAGTATGTCAATACTGTTCATCATCGAGGACGATGTCTTTTAGATGGAAGCAACTTCCAAAGGGGCACGTGTGCAGCAAAAATAGTGTCTTCACCTTCACGTAGAGGAATTAACAGGGAGAGGGACCACTCAGTTATTTACATTACTGAAATATAATCCCTGGCAATTAGTCACCACTCACGTAGCAATGATAGATTTTTAATAGAAAATGCATGCTATTCATTAAATAATTTATTGGCTCATCTAGGATGACATATTGTTTTTGCCATTTCGTGTTTTTAAGCATTATTCATCAGTGCAGCTGGACGTTCACAAAAACTCGACCTGTCTCTGGGGACGTACAGCACCACCCATCTGGGATTCCAGTCTACACCTTTGTTTCCCCTCCTTTTCTTGACGTTTATTAATTTGTAACTCCGTTTCCTGTACTGGCCGTTACTTATTTGTATGCATCCTTCATTTCCGTCAGATTTGGAACGACGTGAAACAGACAGCAAAGACCACAGCCTGAGATCTGTCCTTCAGGAAATGAAAAGGATGGATAAAGTGCTGTTTTGGTGCGTGGATGGTTAAAATCCTGGTAGTTCACATCCTCTACTTGCTCTCTGTGGCTGTAATTTTCCATTCACTGTACATCGGTGGAGGCTTAAAAAAAAAGAGGAATTAAGACGATAATATATTAGTACAATAGTGATTTTTTTTCCCAAGGAAGTGAGAAAATGTGTTCTTAAATGACAATAAGATTTTGGAAAGGAGTTGTTTCGAATTGCTTTGATTCATAATGTGATCTCTATGGATCAGCCACCTCTGCTGTAGACCACCCTGCTGTCTTAGGGTTCCAGGAGTGTGGGAGATGAAGTGACCTCGCACCTAGCGTGACTTTCTCACTTCACTGTGTTCTCCTTACGAGGCGCCATTTCAGCCTCCCATTCTTTTTCATTTCACAACACCAAGAGCTCATCCTCTTGGCATGAGCTAAGCTCTCTGTATTGACTAGCGCATCTGTTAACTACGTCTTTGGAAGGCAGGTGAAGGCAAGGAGAGAACAGGATTATGTTTTCATGTGCTGAAAGCTTTGGGGGAAAAGCCCTTTGCAGGGTCACCTTCTAAAAAAATGTCTTTTATTTTCCTCAGAAACAAAAGGGTCTTTAAACCCATTGAACTGATCAACACTCTTTCTTCTCGACTAAATGCTGAACAAACAATGAATCCTTGTATATAGATTTCATGGTTGGCTGAGAAATTACAGTAAGTTTTAGACAGAATTTCAAAGAATAAAAAGTGAAGCTGGGACAGTATGCTTTGTACCAAGATTTCATATTTCACCTTGAAGAAAAGATAAGTCAACAGATTTATGAGGCACTGTCTCCATACTTCCAGGGAAACAGACATGGAATGCAGGATTTGTTTCAAAAAACGAAAGCAGTCATAAAATGTGCAACAACAGATCATTCAGCAGAAAGCAGCCAAATCTGAAACTCCAATGCCATCAAAAAATGTAAATCTTGCTCAAAACTGCCAAACGACTCCAATATACTTTTTCATAACAATAGCCAACAGGAGAAATTGGTTTGCACTTACTTGTTCGTTTTAGTTAACAAACTCCCAGCCTGGTACTTCTGGATGCTTCCAGTTTCTTCATTATGTCAATGATCTTAATGTGTTTGGCCATCAATGCACTGTTAGTCCTCAGAACAAAGGAACGCTGACAGTAATAATGGCCTCTGGTCCTGTGCCATATTACGGAAACAACCGTATAAGGAAATACAGAGTATCGAACAAATGCCGAATGCTTTATCCATTATTTCACTTTTAGAATAAACTGCATTGAGGACATTTTTTTATCAGCCTTTTTTGCAGAAATAAAATGTTATTTTGAACTATTTATGTTTGAATTGTGGGGAAGAACTGCACTATTGATGAAGATGCAGTATTAAATGCATTCAGCCGCATACAAAAACAAAAGGCAGGGAAGGTAGGGTGTGTGTGTGTGTGTGTGTGTGTGTGATTTGACTGTATCATTGTTTGATTGGATGTTTTTGGGATACCATTATCCTGATTATCATCACGGGCCAGAGTCATTGTTGCCCTCCTCAAGTGGATATGCAAGATGGATGGATGGATGGATGCACATCTCAACATCAGTGGTTTAGTTGTAGTTCAAGTAGCATGGTGCGAGCTAAATTACACAGAACAGTTTATGGGGATGACGAGGGGGGTGGTATATTTTGTAAAGGGGGGGGGGCAGTAATTTTTTCCCACAAGGGTGAAGGGATCCTTGTGTCTCCCATGACAGCTCAAGCCCTGATCATCATCACCATCATCATTTACACATAAACAGCTATGGAATACTGTATTTATTCCAGTAATGACAAACTTGTGAGTCATCCATTCTGTCATCCATTCCTATTTTACTGCATAAAGGTGCGGGGGCTGCATTGAAGCTATTGTGGAATAAGTGCCATTGACCTTTTGACCTTTACATCACCGTCTCTCCAGGATTCCCACAAAACGTGCAAACATATTCCCATCGCGCAGCTGACGGCCAGGCAGGTGCGCTCCGTTCCCAGGGTCTCACCCTCCCACGGCTCGCAGCTACGAAGACAAACTTTACTCTGCTGGACGTCCCAGAAGCCCGATGGAGTGCTCATCGCGTTTAGCCTGCTCGCATTCCCACACGCATTTAGCGGCTGCCAGATAGGCAGGGAAGAATAGAGACGTTTCTCAGGAACTATAGTGCTTCCACCTAGAATCGTCTGGTAACCCAACCAAATCTTTTTTTAAAGAAATAAAAGCAACTATCATTATTTAATGCATATAGAACCTTGACAAGAAGAGTTGCTCTCCCATCTATTTAATGGTGGCTCAGTGGCTAACACTACTGCCTCACATCCCTGAGTTTGGGGGTCTGAATCCTAACTCTACCTGGTGTTTTAGGGGTTTGCTTGTTCCATTATGCAAGCTCTGTCTAGGCACCCATGCTAACAAGAGTTGAATGAGACGCATTTTAGCCAACTGGCCTGCAGCTGATGACGCATGCGCATGTGCCCTGTATTAGACTGACATCCCATCCACTGTGTAACACGTGGTCTGGAGGCTTCTCGGCTTCTGCAGTTGTCAGAGTCCCCCCCCCCCCGATTGTCTTTGACATTGTAGTAACGGCGGCAGTAAAACGGGGGGGGGCTTTTTCTGGAGGCCGCTGGGTCTCAGTCTGGGTAAACGTGTGCATTTCAGCCATCCTGGCTGTACACTGTGAGGTCTGTGACAGGCCTTGCTCCCCCCCCCCCCACTAAGATTAGCATTGGCAAAGGATGGATATTTTAGATTAATCAAGTAAAAGAATAAAGATAACTTGATTTATGACTCATTTGGATATGACTGAGTGTTTTTGAGAGCTATGAAGTTTCAACTCAGTCTCAAACGGGAGGGTAAAGTATATTGATTAATCTGGAAGTAGAATATCTTCTGTTTCAAAGCACTATGATCATGTGTAAATGTGGCCAGTGTTTAATGCCGCAGTCTACCTGTTGTTCAAGGCTTTTATCGCATTGCTGAAAAGATTTATGTCTTCTTTTGGTACTCACATGTCCTCAAAACAGGGCAATTAATAAAAAAATCTCTCATTTTTAACTCAAACTTTGAAGATGATTGCGACAGCTTAAAACTATGGCTGGAATTAAACCAGAACATGACTTCGGCCTTGGCCAGAACTAACGTTATTCTCCAGATTGAACGGAGCGTCGTTTTATGGAGAAAGTGAACTAATACACCACTGGTTTTAGCTGCTTTTTTTGGATAAATTATAAGAGCAGCCATGAATCACATTGGCACACGAACATGGCTGGCCTTCTGTGATGCCATGAATTCTATTTATAATTAAGTGTTTATAAAACAGGTTTTTTTTGCAGCTCTCACAAGAATTATGAGTGAGCATCTATGCACAATAAGACCGGTCTCATTGTTTTTTTTTCTTTTAGAAAAAAATATACTAATTGAAGTGAAAACTGGGAAGATAGTACAGCTCGATTTACGTTACTAATTCATTCCTGAAAAAACGTCAATAGAAAACATGTTCCCATTATTTTCAATAGGAAAGACTGTAACATGTTTCCAGCCTAACCCAATAACCCAAATTTTCCAGATATCAGTAAAACAATGAAAAAACTTGCAGAAGTGTTTGAAAACAGTTTGAACTGAGTAACAAAAGGTTAAACATGACATGAAATCAGTCGAGACAGTAAAATCTTTGAATAATGAAATGTGTTCACCAACACATGGTAAGCTTTTAAACTTTATTTCATACTATTTCCCTTGTCTGGAAATTGTTGTGGAGAGTACATTTGGTGTATAATACTTTTTTTTTTTAATCCATAACATTTGGCTGAAATCGTAATTTCAAACCTCTCGTAATTTCACAAACGCCACATCTGTTTTGTAGAATACAGGCAACTCTCGACATGTAAAACTGTAAAATCTGGACTTATACAAAATGTATGACATACAGTGCAAAGAGTTTACATAAGCACTAACGTAAGAGGCTAAACATGGTTGCAAGTAAATTTACACTGAATACTTTTTCATTTTCTTTTTATTTGTTTATGTGCTCTTTAGTACATATTACAAGTATATTTTTGGCTTGTGTGCTTTGGAGCAGTAAAGTAAATTAAATCTGAGTTACTTAAAATTTACCCTGTGTGAGGGTTTGTAGAGTGGATAACTTACATCAGGGGAGACCTGCCGTTGAATTCATTTGCTGGAAAACACCGTGTCAAGGGCATCATTCAGTAAACTGAAATTCTGGTATCAAAGTGAAAAAGGAAATTACCGTAAATCACGGGACTGTTGTACATGTTAACAGCAGTAATTTCTTCCCTCCATAACTTTGAAATTTATGAATAGAGCTGCATGCTGCAATGTAATTCTTCTGCTTGTATAACTTATGCCTGAGTCACATCAAATAACTGGATTATTTTCTTATAATTGTTTGATACAAGCCTTGATACATTATAAAGACAGATATTTAGTTATTTCTTTTGAATATACAGTTGTACTTTTAATCTGATTGTGGCACTGAGATATAAAAAATACAATTGACCTTTTTGCGAATCGGCTAGTCTAGAGCTAAACTAATTCAGTTTGAGCTTTGCTGATTTTTAGGTTACACATTCTGAAAAAAAAAACAAAAAAGACAAAGGTCTGAGGTGAATGCATGTTCCAGCCGAGGCACCAGAAAGACCAAAATTTTCCCCTGTTCTCTTCATGCCCAGTCGTCACCAGCCTGACCCAGTAACTTGCACCGGCTTTTTGAAGCCAAGACACACAAGGCCTCCTTAAGCCATGGACACCTGCCTGCCTGCGAACAGCTGCCCAGGAAAACTGTGCCGACAGAGTGGATAAAAATCCCCACTTCAGAAAGAAGGCGATGACCTTTGCTTTGCTTGGAGTTTAGTGTTCCTCCAGGACCTCTGTCTGCCCCATCTTTAATGACCTCATCTTCTGCAGCATGCTGCCTGAACGAAGTATGACTGGCGAGATGGATGGCAAGCCAAGTCAAACTCAGCGCCATGACAGGTCGGCCAGTGTGTGTGTGTGTGTGTGTGTGTGTTTGTGTGTGTGTGTGTGGGGGGGCTGTCAGGCGAAAAAGCCCCTTCTCTCAGCCCTGGTCTCATACAGGACTCCTTCTCTTCTCTGTCCAGCTGAGAATGATCGATTTCAGCATGTTATGTGAAAATATGTTTAACTGAGAGCTTCTGTCAATGAATACCTGTGAGAACAGCCTGACATGGCAGGTCATGTGGCCAAAATCATCAGCGAAGTTTCCGAACTTTATTTAAGCCTGTGAATATTCTTTCCTGAATGGTGAGTGAGCGTGGTGAGTTGGCGCCTCGTCCTGGGTTGTTCCCTGCCCTGCACCTGTAGCCCCCGGGATGGGCTCCAGACCCTCCACAGCTCTAAACAGGACAAGCGGTTGTAGAAAATGGATGGATGGATGGATGAATTCTCTTTCCCCTATATTTATATGGTGGCAAAATGAAATGGAATTCAATATGAGGGCTAGCTTTCGTATCCTAGGGAAGATGGATATCTCACACACAAGACGTATAACACAAGAAAACAACAAGACGTAGGAAGCAGTGCTGGAAGTTGTACACAGTAACTATGCAATTGTTTTAAGAAAAGAAGAGCGGTAGCATAACGCTATGGCAAGCACATATGTAACTGGAAGGTTGTTGGTTTGAATCCCCCAAGAAGGGATTCTCTTTATGCCATGTTGAGCACAGAAGGGCAAATGTTTTTCCTCTGGAAACGGCATGACAAAAAGGGCCACGAGCCGTTTCCGGCAGCACTGTGACAGCAACCAGTCAGAATCCAGTGTGACCTCAGTGTAAGACACTGCCTCTCCTGTGATAACGAGCCTCTGTCCTGGTGAACGGTTCCATATGCCCTGCAATCCACTGGGACAGATTTCAAAATATTTGTATCCCTGCAGTGCTGGTTGCGGTAAAGATGGTTGATGCCTCTAGTAAGCCTGTTCCACGGTGAGACACAAACAGCCATAAAAACATGCATCTTTTCCCCTCCAAGCTCTATTTTATGTTCATCAGGATGATGTCACTTATGTTTGCTTTTTATAAAGCTGCCTATTTTTCAAAAAACAAGCCAATTTGAGAAGGCATTTCATTGTAAGTTCAGACAGCGGCGACTAAAATACACATGTGACTATGTTCTGGTGGCTGGAAAATGGCTTACAAAAGTCTCAGGTGTTTGGAGAAAATCTTGTAAGGCTTCCCCAAGTGATACATATGTCATAGTGCGGGGAACCAGCACATCTTTTTCTCTCGATACAATACGACATCATAACAGCCCACTGTGGGATAACTCTGACAGAGCGTTTTCCTGTCACTGGACTAAAAATCTGGGATGGCCCAGCATTCCGCGGCGAGGAGGATTCCGGAATTCTACCACCAAGATGAAACATTTGTCTGTGGGTGGGGTGGATGTTATTTATACACAATTCAATTACATGGGCAGACTGCATGGCTGAAATAGCAATTAATGGGGAAGACAAACTTGGCGACAGAGGCTTATAATGTGTTGCAGACCCCGATGGAAGGCCCGCATGCCAACAGGAAACCACAGGGAACAGCCATACTCCCTCTCAGTATCCAAAAACAGGCGTCCGTGATTCCTGCATCATCAGCCGACATGGTTCACTTCAAAAGCAAATATCACTACGGAACACTTCTACACGGACTCTTGCTTTTTTGGGTTGGAGTGGTTGACTTGCAAGAATATGTAAAATGGTGTGTGTGTGTGTGTGTGGGGGGGGGGGGGTGGGGGGGTTGTAAATGAAGCAGTCCTCTGACTTGTGGACCTCTCCTTGCCGCTATCAGGTATCCTATGAGAACCCAGCGTAGCCTTTCACACATTTGCCATGGACACTAAATGGGCAGAAGAATGCGACGAAAAATTCTGGGTTAAATCAGAGGCGCCGTGGTAATGGAAACAAACACACAAATGGTGCTGGGGAGTCAGATTAAGTCAGCATTTGTATATAAAGCACATTTAAAAACGGGCGGCCAAAGTGCTGAGTAATCAAAATAGCAAAAACCATGAAACTACACAATAAAAACACAAAAACCAGTTTAAAAGATGAAAAGACAATAAAACAATAAAAGCAATAGGGCCATTACAATGAAACAAACAAAGAAAGCAACTCTCATGCTGAGCTAAAAGCCGAGTGGGATCCCAAAAAGTCTCTTGGAGTTTAGAAAACCAAAGTTCTTGTTACCTATTACTCTGAAACTCCTGATGACAGCAGTGAACAATCCGCCAATCTTACGTGGATTGTTGCGATCAGTCTGTAGCATGTCCCGAAATGCATGAAAGAAGGCTGGTGTTTACATGTGGCTATTAACAAAGGAGACGCTGACCAAGAATCCCGGGCTGACTACCAGAGTCGCGAAAGCATGAGGGACAGCCGTTTCGATTGCGTTATGTGTTTTTGACACCCTTCAACAGCCACAGAGAGAATTTCCCAGGGCAAATCGGCCTCATTGCCTCACCATGTCCCTCCTGTCCTCGGAGACGCGGGCTGGTGGACATCTTCGGAGGCTTGATGGACACCAGCTGCTTCCTGCGTTCCCCACCCTGCCTCCTCCAGCTGCCGATCAAGGAACGCACTGGTACTTTGGGACGGCTAGAGATGAGAGGCCCCGGCTCGGATGTGTGTCCTGAGGCAAGCGGCCTCCAGCCCAGACAGCTGGGTGCAGAAGAGAGGGGTAAGTATGAATCATCTGGAGATTCACAGAGACTCCACGCCACTGGGCCGCTGACCCACATTTCCTTCGGTATGGGCCAAGCAGCATGGAGGTGAGCAATCTCTGGGCCGGCAAGTGGGAAAAAGAAGTACAGTACAGAAGGATGTCTTCACACACTTGGAAGGCTATTTCTCGCCATATGAGAACTTCACTACTTGAGATTCCATGAATTTGCGAGACCATTTGTCTGTATTTATCCCTGGGATTTTTGTCTTATTTACCTATTTATAATTCACTTCAACATTACAGTCCTGATGTCTAGCTCTCTTGTCTATGTTCACTGTCTGCAGGAGCACATGCAAGCAAGCACTTCATTGTACACGGCACTTGTACTTGTACACATGACAATAAAAGAATTTAATTGAACTGAATTGAATTGACCAGGAAAAAAACATTATTAAGAATCAGGACCCTGGTAGAGTGTGGTACAAAGCAAGATAAGACCCTCACTCAATACGTCACGCCAATATTTTTGCTGCTAAACACTTCACTAACATCAAACAGATTGGGAATCTCTTTCCCGACATACGGCACAGTCTTATTATGAGGAGTCTTTTAATCCCCTTACCAGCCCTTGACCTCTGCCCCAGGGGACTAGCAATGTATATGACAACCTTTGACATGAGAACATGGGTACGGTTAGGCTAGACCCCCTGATGCCCAAAATGAGGCAGCTGAGGTGTTCTGGCCAGTCATGTGTGTGCAGGTTGCCTAAAATCCTCTCTAAAAGGTTGTTATTTTGGGGGTTTTTATTTATAAATTCTACAGGTTAAGAGCATAAACTTTATTCGCTTCATGACCTGAGACATTGAGTTTTTTTGAGAGGGTGAAATTTTAAAGCATTTTAACAAAGTATTTAAATATAGGCAGGAACTTCTAAGCTGCTGTGGGACTAGGGGTTTGGAATTCTGCCAAGACACTGGGGTCAACACCCCTGCCCTTTCCGATAAGAGGTATGGGAACTCTTGCAGTCAGCAGGGGTCTGGACTTCAGCTTAATGCCTGCTGGTAAGATGTTCGGTGGGAACTGGCCGTCAGTGAGGTCACAGGCATTGCAGGCATGTCTGCGTCCCTGAGGTGGGCCAGTGTTGAGTGGAACTACTGACACCCTTCCGAATTTGACACCAACCAGGACTAAGTATGATCTGTGTGAAGGACAGTGAGGCCCAGCCAAGAGGTAGTTGGGGTGGGATTTTGGGTGGGGGGCTGGAGGGGATTTGCAGGGAATCCAGCGGTTGCATACCAGAGGCCTGGGAAAAAGACTCAGGGGCCATGGTCAAAGCCAGCTGAAGAAAGCTGTTGTGAGAAGATGTTTCCCGGCCACTGGACTGAGTGGATAATGGAATGGGTGGAACGGAACCTTCTGGTGGCACTTGCTACTGACAGTCTAAGGACAGGCAGACTTGGCTTCATGTGCTGGGCCACAGAGTCTACAGTCATGGCTGATTTGGTTCATCTTCTGCACCATAGAGCACGACCTAACAAGCCGTCCTGCACGTAGTCTGTAGAGGGCCAAGGAATCTCAACTGACCACAGAGCCCAGCAGCAATCAGGCGACAAGATCTCAGCTCCATCCAGTTCTTCCCCTGGGCATATTAGGCAGGGGTTCGTGGGCTGTTGTGTTAAAACACCTCCATCATCACTTGTGCTAAAGGCCGTGAGGTCACCATGAGGTCACCATGAGGATCTTTGGCACAGCAAAACCGCAGTGCAAATTGACTGTATACCATGACATTGTTTTATATTTTATGGTTGGTGAGCTTAGAAGTTCTTCATTTATAAATCATTTACATTGCAGTTTTCTGTGTATTAACAGTATATAATCAGGGCCTATTTGTGGTTCGGTCCTGTATTCCACAGAAGGTGAGACAGCTCAGTGTGACTGATGTTTATTCGTAGATCAGAGGAGGTATATAATACAAGAGGGGCATATCTCCTTGGGGGAGGCACATAAATTGATACAATAAACATATTCTAAGATACTTCCTGAAACTGCCTGGGTGTGCATTTCCATCCAATCCCCCAATGACAGAATGGCTGTCAATGCTGTGATCAGAATCTGCATGCTGTGCTGAGTCTTATACAACATAAAGAAAATAGAGACAGATGGCGTCAGAATTGTGAAGATCAGAGGCTGCCGTTATCGGATCCAAATCAGCCTGCCTCATTTGCTGGAGATGCAGGTACCTTGTTGTAGGGGTGAAGGACACATTAAATTACAAATTCCTTTTCCTGGCTGTGGTGCTTTTTCTGTCTTTAATCTCTTAGCTGGAATGCCTTGAAAAGGTGCTTTAATCTGCAAGCCCTATTTAATATCAAAGGCGATAAAGTGCTTAGATATTTTAGACAGAAATCACTTCTAACAGTGTATTTGCATGAAGAATCGAGTCTTTCAACCAAGCAAACAAACCAGTAGAAGCACAAGAAGAATTGAACTAATCAGCCAAGTAGTTTGTAAAACCTGAAGTAGTTGATAGTGCCCCCCGGCATGGATTAGGTGGTCACCCTATATGCAGATGTGTTTTCAAGCAGGTGGTGCACTTTCATGTTATTTGTCGTCAGTTCATATCCATAAAAATCTGAATCCCTTCCACAGTAAAGCTTTCATTAAACAATCTACCTCCTATTCAATGTAAGAAGTCCGCTAGTTAAATCACCATAATTCACAGACCTCATAAGAGCCCTGGACAAAAAATAGCCTCTTTTCTTGTAAATGCAGCAATGAAATGAAGCCCACAGCTTCCACCTCCCCCGCGCCAGTCTAAGCCTCAGAGGTCAAAGAAGGTTCAGCTTCCTTGTGTCTCGATCCTGGAGTTAAGCTTACGAACCTGATTCCTAAGCCAGAGGGATATCTCAGGAACATCCTACGAGAAAGCAGGTCACATCTTAAAAGCTGCACCGAATTGATCTCTTCCTCACCAAACAAGCACAGTTTTCCCATCTGTTAGCCACCGGGTTCACCAGCGGTTTGGGGTCAAAGTGACAGGTATTCTAGCCTCAGGCAAATTACATGTGTGAGTTAACCTCTCACTCACCTCGCACTGGGTGTTGTATGTTGGCTGGTACACAGAAAAACCATGTTTGAGGTTCTTGTAAGCTACAAATAAATATAGATCTTTTGAGCAATATTTCACAGTCAGAAGACCACCCATTAACCTCTTTCTTAATATGCAAAATAAGTGATAAATGATGGAAGGGTCAGGTTTGTTGTCATTTTTTGAAGTACATGGAAGCGCTTCAGGTTCTTTTATTATAATCTGACTGTCTACTGCACACGACAAATAAAACCCTTGAATCCTTGTATGCAAACTTTAATTTCCTGTGACACTGCTGCAGATGAGAAATCTGGCCTCCTCCGTCCGTAAATGACGACACACTGAGAACTGTGCCACAGATTCCGGTTAGAGATAAAGAATCTGATCCTGACTTAGGCTACTGTGCTGGATCACATTCTGCAATAATAATTAAAAAAACAATAAATAAATGAAAACAATACGCGTTAATTCTTGCCTGACCTAAGGGCCGGTTTTTCCCAGCCACACAAGTGAATGACAGCCAGGCGCTTTGCCCATTGGATGCAAGCAATGTTTAGCTGGACAACACCAAATATCCGAGATACTCAGCCTGTGAGAGATGATGGGTGATTGAACACACCCCCTTAGATGACTGGATTGTTCTGTTGTTCTTTTCATAATGCCAGGTGGATGTTGCATGCAGTGATGATATTAAAAGAACATTCTTTCTGATTCATTAAAGTTGTACCAGAGAATACACTTTCTTTTCTGTCAGAAGGAATGTGAAGGAAGACACAATACAGACATACTTCATTACGTTAGTTGTAAAGGGAAAATAATAGTTGCAAAACATTGAGTCAGAAACTAGTTTACCTCTAACTGTAATGTGGCATAAATAATGATTTAATGGCCTTTATTTCCTGCATGTGTCCCTGCGCAGTTTGTTTCTGCAGATTTTCCAGGACATTGAGGACTTCGCTATTTTAAGGGTGTTAGGCAAGAAGAGGCAGGAAATTGACCTACCCTCATGGAAGGTTCCGGTGAGCAGACAGACCCAGACATGAGTCAATGGGTGCTGAAGAGGAGGTTGCAGGCTCGGGCGAGGGTGTGTGGGGGTGGTGAACTGTTACCACAGATACTGAAAGGCAACTAACAGTAACAGAGTGGGACTGAACACCAGACAGGTAGATGGGTCAAATGTAGTCATGAACTGTGATCCTCCAAACTGTGTTTTTGTGCTGCAAACATCATATGACACCCATTTATATTTAGTAAAGTAAGCTTATGCTCAAAAATGTTTACAAATTATTCCCATTTCTACAGCATGATATTTTCTTCTGGAGTAATTCAGGGTTTGGTGCCTTTTGTAAGGCTACACCACCAAGACCCCATCAAAGACCTCCATGGACAACCGTAGGCTACAGGCCTACATCCAGGGGTCGATAAGAGCTCTTTCAGCGGGGTCTATAGAAACATTTAGAAAAATTTGACTAAATCCATTGTCGAAACTCTTCATGTGATCTCATCATGGAAGATTTGCAAATACCACAATAATTTCCAACTGCTTTCCAGTTTTATTTTCTTATTTCTTTCTCACTGTCACCTAATAATTCAACATTTCATATTAGAACAGCACAAAGATATTAACATTAGAACCTCCCTCCTCCTCGCTCCATCCTTGGCTATTCATTTTTTATAGCTCCAGTCTCCTTTCATTTGTTGGTCCCTAGTTTAAGAAGGACTCAGTTCATTGCTGCAGACGCATATTCAGCTGCTTGTCAGGACCCCTGTCCCTAAGCAATACTCTCCTTGGTGCCCCAGGGTACTTCAGCCTAATGTCTAGGAACCTTTCCTCCTTCATTTTTGCAGAAAGAACAGTGTTTGTCATAGAGAACTGGAAACTGGGGTAATTAAGGCTTCCTGTTCGTGATGTAGTGGATTTTGCAGAGATTTAGAAGGTTCTGGAATAAGTGCAGAGGGAAGCATTTTTGGATTAACTAAAGCTTAGTTAACTCAAACCTGGGTCACAGCTGCGGTTCTAACTGTGAGTTAAGCCTTTAATGGACAGTACTGGCCCACAGGCCCAGAGGGAAGCTACAGTGGAGCCTGGTCAAAATTACATCCAGAACTTTTGATATGTTTAAATCATTTTCCTTGAAGAGGATAAAAATAATGAAGGCCGCACTGCCAGGAGGTAACGTGGAGCTGCTATTCACATCTTCGTAGCTCATTGCATAAAGAAAAGCTGTCAGTTTTGTTTATGGACTTGCGTCTGCAGTGAACCTGCCAGCGCATGTTCAGCGCCCTCCCTGAAAAAGCCTCTTTGTGTCAGCCTCTGTTTCAGTAATGCCGGCTAAAAGGCTTGTGTCATCTCTACTGAACCGTGTCATCTTTGTTTCTCTTACCTGTAGGACTCTCCAAAAACTGCTGACAGAGCAGAAAAAGATCACTTCTGCCTTTGTAACAAAAACCTCTCATCCCGGTGTTTCTCATGCCACAGAATGACCTCTGAAGGACAGTCTGGAAGCCTGTGCGGCATTAGAACAGGTACAGCGCATTTCTGGAACGTTCACCTTCCCCCCCCCCTATACTGTATCCTCCCCGATGACGGCAGTGGGAATTATGAGCACATGATCAATTTCCGAGAAAAACTGGGCAATGTGTTAAAATGTCTTTTTTTTGTTGTTGTTTCTTTTCACGAAGAGTCCATCATCTAGAAATCGTCCCAAGAACAAGGTGGGAGCTGATTTTCCATAAAGGTTGTATTTAAACAAGGATTTTTTAATCGAGTTTCTCCAGAGTTCTTGGCTATGCCAAATGGCAAGCTTATTTGTACATTGGGGGAGGACTTTAATCTCAATCGCATCAATATGTATTCTGATTCACAACTCGCAAACAGAGTCAAGGTTTGATCTGTATCCGAAGTTGCGATGCATAATGTCACGTTGTTACAGGATTTCAGCTCTTAGTAAAAAACACGGCAGAAACCAAAAGTACAGCAAGACATTAATCTTCAAACTTTCCACTAAACCAATACATAGCTGCAGTAATGAATATAATTTTTAAAATGACTAGAAATTAAGGATTATTTGTGTCAGCTATAAAAGAATTAAGTAAAAAAAAACTCTCCTGAATTTTGTGAAAGCTCCTGTAATGTTTGGCAATAGTGAGGCTGGAAAAAGTATCTCTGTGGACCAAAAGAGTAGGTTTCTGAGGCAGGCATGACCCCCTGTATGACGTTCATATCAAATGGGCTACAAACCAAAGAGTAGGTTTCTGAAGCAGGCATACTTAATCTGACAAA
>JABFEB020000038.1:16981375-16992716 GCA_019775895.2 Stomatorhinus ivindoensis | reverse complement strand
TGTTGGAAGCATAGAATAACCCCCCCCCCCCCCAAAGAAAAAGAAAAACCCAAAATACAGGGTGGCCTACGTGAAAGTAACCTGAGTAATTATAATGATACATTGTTGTGCGGGGCTCTTTTACAGGTCATCTGTCACAGCACTCCATGTCTATCCTTTGCACTCTGCGTCTAACCTTGAGCAGTGCTTAGGCGTGTATCCCAGAGGACAACTAGAAGTCTTGCATAATAAATAGTCACAGAACAGGTCTGACCTGGAACTGAATCGCACAGGCTTATTGAGTGTCAGGTCAGCTAATATGGAAGGCCTCATGCAAGCTCTCCGAGCATTACCTTTGAGTGTGGCTCTTACAGCACAGACACACAAGTAGTATTTTTGTCTGACATACAAAGATTATTCAAAAAGGAAATCACACCTGCCTCCAGTGAACACCCATTGGTAGTATGCCCAAACAGACAGTGGTCAGGCTTGTCTGAATATTAAAAAGTAATATTAGCTTAATATTAGTAATAATAGCTGATGTAAGGACTCGCCTTGCTTTTCATGTATAGGGTGGTTTGGTGTCTGTGTTCTTATAGATTATTTGTTAATTTGGATTATTTGGTTTATGATTTATTAAATCTGATATCTCTGTGTTAAGATCTCAGACCTCTTTCATTACAGATATTTAGATGCCACTTTACAATAAGGCTCCCTTTTGTCGCTTGTAAATGGTAGTAACTCATCCATAAAAAGAAAAGTGTTATAACTGGTTTAAAATGATCTACTAATAATTTGGAAAGTGTTACAACCTAATTAATAACCAGATTATTATACCAATTCATAAATCATCTGAGTTTCCATTATTTCTGATGGGAAAATTGGCTTTGATGTGTGAGTGTTTTGTATTACCAGCATGTTTCTGGAATGAATTATGCTCACAATCCGCGGTTTCACATGTTCATACTTTTGACCCACTCTGTATAATCAAAAGTCTGACAGCAAAATTCCTACCTAGTTTAATTTTTCCCAGCATACTTGGCTTCCTATCCTTTCAATATTAAGGTAATCAATCTTCAATCAAAAGTAGTAAATGTTGCAGTGATATTCTGAAAAAGAGCTTGTATACATGGAGTAGTTCTGAGCATCATTTTCAACTTTTTTGCCGAAATTCAACTTATTTACCAGGTTTCCGAAGAACCTAGATAGAAGGAACATATGTGCACTGGATTTTCTAAATAATTCTGGGAAATGATAAAATGTTATAAACCACAAACCCACTTCCTTTCACAGAGGGAGCATATCGTGATTAACCTTTTGCTTTCTGATATGTTTCTCTTTCCCCTTCAGCTGTTAGAATGCAAAGAGTCGCCTTTCTTCGCTTAACCGGTGAGTAAATCCTTAAGTGCTTTGGTTTTTTTTTTTGGTGGGGTGCCAGCTGTATGCTTCAGTCCTGACACATATACTGTGGCGCCGTCTTCACAGAAGGATACTGTTTCCAATCCTGTGGACATGTTCCACTTTTCACAGCTCTGCAGAAGTTCATATTTGTCTGAGCTCAACAACCCTGACAAAAAAAGGTAGTGAAACAGAGTTTCTCAGTTTGCTGGGTTATCTTAAGCTAGAAGTCATAATCGTCCAATAAGAGTTTAGGTAAGGGGCATTCCTATTGGAGAATCATGACTTCTAGCTTGAGTTACACCAGGTAACCGAAAAACTGCTTTGTGGAATACCCCCCAGGCGTACAGAGACAAGCCAACAAGTAAGTGTTATAGTCAAGAACGCTGACGTAAATACACTTTCCCTGGTGATGGTCATAGTGGCAGTAGGCAAACAGCTCAAACCACGCTTCCTGTATGGAGACCACAAGCTGTAGCTCATTCTATGACATCACTAGATGATTCCATGCCTACACAGAGATATAGTGCCTTTGGCATGTTCGAGGTCTGCCCTGGCGCCTTCGCCCAGTGGAACATACCCAGAACAGAACACCAACTAAGTGACATTCTCATAAAATGCTCAGAACATCTTGTCTGGCTCCTCTTGATTCAATGAAGCAGCAACTCTATTGTCAGGTCCCTCCAGATCTCCAGGACCTCACCTTGTTGCGGAGAGTGAACCTGGCAACCAGCGGAGACACCTTACTTTTGGCTCTTTGACCTGAGAACCTTGATTTTTTTGGTGTTTCACCATGGCTCAATACCATAGGTGGGGATAGGTTGATAGACTAGAAAACCAAAAATGTTGATCAACCATCTTCTGTTTCAGTGACCTGTTCATTGACCTCAAAATTGCATCCACTGACCTAGTGCCAACCTCACATTACTACTGTACTGAATCTCCTTTACTACGGGTAGACTCCTTCCTACCTGAAAGGTGCAATCCACTCTTTTCTGAGCTGGAGAGAGCACCATGGCTTCTTATTTTGAGTCTTATCCCTTCGTTACACACTTGATATCAAACCACTCCATGCTGGAGATCTTGGTTGGATGAAAGTGATCTAGCATTTTTTTCAAATAACAGGAATGTCACCTCTATCCCTCCATACAAACCCCCTTCCAGTCGCAGTTGCACCTTAACCTGTCCATAAAAATGGAGAGTCTTGCCAGAAGCCAATGAATACTTTAAAGAATTTGGATTTTGTGTCAAATATCTCTTGTCACATTCATGCGGAGACTAAACAGCATGCAGTAACAGCCCCAATTGCCCATATTTATGTATCGCTTCCCACAATTTGTGCCATCATATGCATTTGCCAAGTTCCCATGATTCCTGACACAGCTGTATGAGGGAGAAGAGATGGTCCGTTGTTCCTCCTGAATCCAAAGTCAGGGACTCTGATCCACCAGATGTTTTCTGGTGAGTGCACATATCCAATCGGTTGAGCAGTCCCTCATTGTGTTCTTTCCATTACTGAACAACAGGGGAGCAGGAGAGATTTTCAAAGTAGGGGGAACCAAACGATGAGCAAAAGGTCTCAACCCTTAAGCTTGTCCAGCCATGCTTGATGAGTGATTTGGCATGATTTAATATACTAAGCATTTTGATTGACACTGGCCGACATACAATATTGCAGTGTTATCTTGCTATGGAGCTGCTAATAACCCAGACATGGTCTATTGGACATATAGCAACAGCAAGTATAGATGTTTTTGAATAAAATGTTTTAGAAAGTGGCATCAGTGTTGGAGTTATCCTTCGTTAAATCGGTAGGTCATTGTGTAAGTGAAAAATCTTAAAGTCTTGTATAAACTAGCTATGTGTGGATTTTACTCTTTCTATCTACAAACAAGATTGAGGGTGACAGTGGGGGCACGTCAGGGTCACTATACACCTGGGGTAGGTACCCCCATCGTCTGCGCCCCTGCTGAACAATGTCCCTAAAGTTGGTCAGCCCTTTCCCAACTTCCTCTTCTGAGGTGTTAATTGGTTTTCTTGGCCTCCGGAAAACCCCCACCACGTATAATTTTGGTTTTGTGAGTATCCAGACTCGGAGAGACTGCACACACGATGGAGAGGGCTGATTTAGTGCCCACACTATATACAAAGGTAAGGCCACCTTTATCTATAGGGGTTGGACGATGAAAATGAAATACTGGCCAAAATAGTGTTTGAGGTTTCACGCCTATGTATGAGTGGTCCGGTGACCAGTCTTCACTGATTACACATTCCATCGGTGAGAGCAGAGTGTGAAGATTGAATTAGCAGAGCTGTAACATAGCTGTACAAAGATATTGCAATTCACACAACACAATGGGAGACATATCAGAGTTTATAACAGGACAAATTGTTGGTGCACATCTCACTGCTGCATCTGTGGCCAGGACAGCAAGTCTTTGCAGTGTATTGAGAGCCACGGTTCCAGAGCATGTGAGCGGAGTGGAGCTATTCATGGTTGGGCTGCTTGTTACGAGCCCCAATCTAGGGTTGGGGCATGACAGAGTGAAAGGGGAAGTGGAATAAGGGAAACACACGTGGACAAAGGGGTATTTTTTTAAATATATTTTTCTGTTTTTTATCGACACGCCACAAACAAAAAACAAATAAACCCGGTGCAGAAGGACTCAGGATTGATTATAGCTAACACAATAAACAAAACCCCAGCTACCGAAGGCAATCCAAATCTAACTTATCTAAGTGCAAAGAAATCAAAGAACATAATTGACAAATACTATGCCTAACTTCAAACAACAAAACTCGCAAACAAAAATGGCGATAGCTCCCTACGCACGTAAGAAGCACACAGGACATACACAGAGCAAAGCGTCAAAGTCTGAGGGGTGCACAGAGATGTAAAGCAAGGGGTTGGATAACCAAAAAGCGAACAAATCAAGGCAGAAGTACAGAGTGGGGCAAGGCGAAAAATCGGAAATCCAATAACCAAAACCCGTCATACACAATAAAACAATCAAATAAAGCAAATTAATAACAAAGGAAATGAGCAGGACTCTCGAGGTGTCTTGCTGTCGGGATTTCACTTGGATGGTGCATCGGCCGAATTGTGGGCGGGGTCTGGAGTGGGAGGCGGACCAAGGGTCGAATGGTGGACAAGCTGCCAACGACGAGGCCTGTGAGCGGAACTGAAGATGCAGCGGCACGTAACACCCCCCCACACACACACACACACACGTGAACCTCACAGGTTTCAGAATCAAACATAATTGCGAGCATTATATAAACACTTCCCCACAAAAAATTAACAGAAGTCAAGTACGTGACAGTGCGTCAGCCACGAGGTTACTGGCTCCCTTCTTGGGAACGATCTGTAAACTAAAAGCCTGTATAATAAGGGACCAGTGCATGACAAACAATTCCTCCCAAGGTATAGATCATTGAACTCAGACAAGTATTTCTGTAATGGCATATTACCCATGGCAGAGGGGAGCAGAATAGGAGCGGACGAAGGAGCGGGGTCAGAACGATCAACGTAAGACTTTAATAGGTTCACATAGAAATACTGGTTTTCCGTTTGGTGTTTCTGTTACATAATCGGTGTGACTTGGTTTGTTCTGTACTCTGCAAGGACCTGAAAACTGTGCTCGGAGAGGCGAACCAGGCAGGGGCAAAAGGACCAACATGTGATCACTCTCCTGGAGAGTTTGATCCCTTGCTTTTTTTTATCATAGCGAGCCGTCATCACTTGCTGTGACAAACTAAATGAGTGCATGGCCATGGGATGGTGTGCTAGATCTGCATCTGCCTTCTTTATGGCCAAAGCAAAACACTCCTTCAGCGTCGTGTCAGCTTAATGAGCAGAGTTAATCTCCTTCCACATACCGATATTGTCAGTCGGGTGTCTCTGAATGAGGTGAAACTTGTTTTTCCACCACAGGTCCAGCGCTAGGACATGGGGGGCAAAAGGGGGATCGCAGGATAAAGGTGTCAGACAGATCAATGTCTGCAAACTTTCAGGCCTCAGCATGAGTGAGGACACAGGTGGAAAACACAGCAGGGTAGTCACGCTTCAAATCGTCAGAACAGTAGTCTGATTCTGACGTAACCTCAGGTAGTGGGATTACCTTCCTTCCCGCGATATCATTCCCCAAAATGAAAGTTACTCCTGAAACAGGGAGTCGAGGTTGGATAGCCACTTTAACAAATCCTGAGAAATCTTCTGTTTTCAAATAAACCTGATGAAGATGCACTCTTCACAGTACCCAATTCAATACTTTGGACAAGAACATCACAACCACAATAGGTCAGGTCAGAAAAAGGCAACATAGTATCGAGCATAAAGGATTGAGCAGCACCAGTGTCAATCAAAATGGTTACAGAGCTCTTTACATCAAAACCATTAAAAGAAAAAAAACAGTAAAAACAAACAGATGGAAGGCGGGTTCGACAGTGTGGGTTGGCGGCGAGGCATCATTAGTACAGTCGGCAACATGTACCTTAACAGCCACGTGAGCATGAACTGTACCGGAACGCAGGGCAAACAGAAATGATGTGACGAACTTCATGACAATAGAATCATTCTCTTGTTTCTACCGACGGGGTTGTCGGAGGACGTAAGAAGAAGCTGTCTGAAAGGGATGTCTGGGCACTAACCTGGCATGTATCCAAAAAGCATAAAACCACAGCTGAGTGACTCACTGCAGAATTAAATGTGCAGGTGTAGAAGATGGATGAATGGCCAGTGCTTAATAATCCATGTGACCCATCACTTTTCTCACAGTCAGGGAGTGTTTCTGGTTTATTTCATTTGAAGTGTGTTCAAATTATTTTATGCAATGCAGAACCCAACTTTTTGCCCAAATGTTCGTTGGGCCAGTTTATCTTTCTGGTATCATGTCTCCTAAATTGTGAGGTCGAATCCCACCCCCCAGCTCTGTGTTTGTAGAGTTTGTACATTTTCCCTGTCTAATGCAAGACACATGGCTATTATCAACATGGTGTATCTTAGTATCTGTGAAGAGCGTGGCTGAGTCTCAGCATGCCCCTTGCGACAGAATGGCATCCTGCTTCAAGGTAAGCGGAATGAGTTACTAATACAGTGAGAAACGTTTGGCTTATTCTCAAATACTTTTAACCGTGGATATTCTTTTTAATGTCATGTTCTTTTCATGGTTTGTGTGTGTGTGTGCATGTCCTGCACATACTGTATATTATTGTGTGTGAGTGTGCCCTGTGATGGACAATGTGCCATCCAGGAAGCTTCCTAGCCTTGGGCCGTTAGGCCCTGTGCATTCTGGGATGCACCATACGTTCATGGTAGCCCTACACTGCGTAAGTGGGTGAATAATGGGCGCAATGAACAGGTAGATATATTTAGATAGGGAGCTGACAGGGAGCAAAAACGTGGACTGGCTGTGGGTCCCCGAGGACCGGACTGGGAAACACTGCCCTAGAGGAAGCTAAAGTGCAAACAGTGACATCATCAAACAGCCAGTTCTGCTCATGCATAGATAGATATTTAATTATACGTTGTGCAAATCACAGACATTTCACAATTTTAAAAACTGTATAAAATACATTTTACATCAATATTCTCTGAATATTTGTATTCAAAAGAACAGGTAAACAATCAACACACAAAAAACACAAACACAATAAAAATTCACCCCCCCCCCCCCCCCGTTAGTATATATTCTTTATCTCCCAGAATATCCCCCCAACTACATAAAAGAAGAAAAAAGAAATAAAAAAGAGGGAAGAAAGAGAAAAAATTGAGAGAATGTAGAATTATGATTTTGTAGAATATCTACAAGAGTCATACAACATATTTAAAACGTTGACCAAGTTAACAGCTTAATCTGGATACTAAATAACTGAATTCCCGAAAGAATTCTGTATCGGGTCCCACATTGTATAAAATACATTTATAGCTCTTAGGGTAGATTTTCTACCTCTCATGAACGTAGCTTATTTCAGACCTCAAAGAATTTAAACACTGATAAACATCAAGTTGGTTTTCTCGTTCACACCATTATTTATGTCCAATGAAGCAGTGGGCCACCCAACGCTGTCCACCTCGCTGAGGTCATAGGTGAAGCTCATGTAGTACGTCGGCCACCTGCCAGATTCCAGACATTTCAAGTCAGGCCGGCCTGTGGTCTCCTTCAGGAAAAACAGGGCATCATGGCTGCGGTCTTCAAAGGAGTCTGGGACCGGGTAGTCCTTATCACGTGCATAAGAAAGAAAAAAGAAACACAATTTGTTATGTAGCAGTTAACAGTTGAGTATAAAGAGTCACAGTCACAGAGCACTCAGCAGGTTGGTTGGAACAAAATCTTGGTCCGGATTTGTACTGTCTGGACCGGAAATCTCCACCTCTGTTATTCACCCTGTCAGATGCACTTTCTCACAGCTGGTTTTTATGACTTTGGACTTGAAAGATTGAACGGTCGGGATAGCAGCTCTCGTGTCCCCTTAGAAGAATTCTGTGGAACTGTGGAACATTTAAATTTTTAGTCTGCTGCTCGAAAATGTTTTAAGAATTGTCCTAACGGAGAAGACTTATTTCTGAGTAAAGCCCCTTGCCCTTTTATGGGTAAGTGAGACTTTTCACCCCCTAAATCTGCTTTTTTCCCATCAAGTCTGACTTGTCAGTTGTTGATTTAGGGAACGTTACACTTTGATTAGATATTTTATATTATTATGCATATAATTCTGACAGTGGTCTTTGGTCCTTTTTCCAATATACCCTTTGCTGTAGTTCTGACTTTTAATACCCTTGTATATCGATAGCTGTCAACGTACATTATAGTTCTAACCTGTTGAAAAAAACATTCTGAACATTTGCTGAACAGCTTACCTCCTTAACATACACAATCTTATCCTTCTGTCCACAGCACACAGTAAACTTTCTGTCTTCAAGCCGGATCTGTAGCATGACTGGTCGCCCATTATCTGAGGTGCTGCCCTTATATGTGTGAAGGATGAATCTGCAGTCTGCTAAAAAAAAAAAGTCAATTTTATTTATACGCTCCTGCAATAATTATGTTACTATGAGATCACCTGGTCAATTTAACTCCAGGGTAGGTATGAAAAAGCACATTTAGCACAACCACAGTAGACCAAAGTGCCATGCAATTTATAGAAATATACAGAAGATAAATTCATATAGAGTGGACAAAGTTAGAAGGAATACAAAACAGTCTCATGCTAAATTAAAAGTCAAGGGGGAAAAAATGGATATTTAACCTGGAGTTTAAAGCGATCATAGTTAACATAAATGCCTGGAGTGATTCTACTCCGTTGGGCCCTTGAGCAAGGCCCTTAACCTGCAATCGATTCATCCTGGACATGACGTTAATCTATTACTTTACGTTTATATTATGTTTAATATCCTTAATGCATGGTCTCTATTCAGATGTAGCCATCTTTCTTTGGATTTTCATGTTAATTCTGTCTGAGATAATGTGTTGGGAACAGCTTAATGTATCATTCTGGAAATGTTGCAGTGGATTAGCCGGAATGAGAGGAACTAATCATTCTGACGTATTCCAAGGATCGCAGGCCGCCGATTTCCCCTTCCTGCAGATGTAGCACAATGGAATTTTAACCCTAGTGGCTGTTGAAAAAGCATACACTTATCGTTTACTGGTGCTACAATCAAGTCTATGTAAAGGCCTTGGTAATGCTTTAGAAAATTGTCTTGGATTCCCCTTGGCTTAGTCGTTTGTCTGATGCCTATCAGCTGTTCAATTCAATTGGCATTTTAACAGTCTATCCCTAATGAAAGACGATGTAAATATTACAAGTTATAACACCCATCTTCCAACCATTTATCCAGTACAGGATTGCACTCAACCTAGATACAACTCAGTCCTGGAAGTGCAAGTCATTCTTTCTACCAACTCAGTCACTACATGGTTCCAATATATAGTAAGAACAACAAATATTGATGTAGGCTGCCTCGCAACTAACAGCACTTACAATAGGGAAATGCAAGTCGTCCCCTGCTTGGCTTGCCAAAGCCGTGGTGTAACTGGCTGGCAAAGGACACCAGATGTACAGGGATGGTATAAGTGAGGTTGTTCGACATTTCAAACATGGGAGGGTGGTCAGCCACATGGCGGGCAGAAGCTCTGCCGTTTAATCACAGCCAGTGGCAGATCCTGGCAAGGGCAAGATAGGCCAGCCGCCGATGCCACCTTTTACCCCAGACTGGAATTTTAAAATGCAAAGTGTGTTGAACTCTATCGCCGTGCCAACCTGGAGCAGTAACGCTAGGCGGATATGCAGATGCTCCCGCTTTACGGTGATTCGACTTACAATATTTCGACTTTACGGTGGTGTGATGGTGATGCACATTCAGTATCCAACTTGGAATTCCCATCGATTCCCTGTCTAACCATACGCTGTACTATACTTTCTACTGATGCCCAGTGATGGAAGCATCCATCCGCCATGCTTCCAACTCTCTGTTACGATCACGAGTATAAACATCTAATACAGTGTTTACCAGTGTATTCTACCGTGTGTTTTTCTGTATTTAACCAAATAAAGTTGTATTAATGTATTTACTTTTCAATTGCTGATATTTAATCAGTCAAATTACTTATTCAATGACACTAGGTATTTACTTATTGTATCATATTCATATTTTCCACTTACGATGGGTTCATCAGAACGTAACCCCATCGTAAGTCAAGGAGCACATGTACATAGATATTACATTTAAGACTGCATGAAAGCAAAATTAATATGCATATATCTTTTTGCTAAATCTGTAACATTGGAAACCATTAGATACATTTGTATCATTAACCAAATTAAGTATGAGAGAAGAAAAATTTATATGACAGAGAATTACCACATCAGAGAATTATAAAGTTATTTTTGCTGTGAAAGGCTTTTGCAGCAGTTTTCCCCTAGGATCAAACACTTTATTCTTAGTCTAATTACTTTTAGTATTTGCTATGGTTAATGAGAAAATATTTATGAATAAGCAGCATGAGTTTCCTTGGAGGGGTGTAGCTTCATTAGGCCTTAAATTTCATAGACAATCGCAATTGATTCTCTCCTTACCATCCTTGGTTCTGCTCCTTGTTTTGGGTTGATAGACCAGCTGTTTTCCATCCAAACACATGTACTGATGATTGGTATTCTGAATGAGCTTCGGAGTGTTCTCTGAGTAGGTGAAACCGTCGCATTCATAAATTTCTGCAGGTCAGGAGGGAGAAAAACTGCTTTTAGTGGGAGAGAACTTCCATGTTGCTTAGGGGAAAGAAATTCTTCTCAAAATGATTGTGATTGCATTATGTGCATGTGCATCACTTTCATTAAATCTGAGGGGGATTATGTGCCAATGTGTCTCCAGGGGAAACTTATCTTTGCCAACCTAATTGTGCTTAGAGGTGGTCTAACAATAATTCTGTTTGTTTGGAAGGAAATCACAGCCCACAAAGGGACATGCAGTAGTGTGGAACAAAGGAAATGACATAATGTTTCCAGTGTGCTCTGGTTACAGCCCATTACTACTCATACCTGAACTTAAATTTTATGTATTTAGTTTTAGATATTAACTACAGGGTGTTTTGATGCTGTCAGACTGTCAACCCATCACCCCTGTGCAATGAAGTAAACTGCCGCACAGATGTCTTGAAACATCCTGTAAGTAAACAATCACAAGCGCATTCTCTTTCCGATGTACTAATCCTGCCAGTCTGCCACAGTCTTTGGCAAAAGAAAACAGAGAGTTTTGGGAGCGAAAGCTGCGTTTTCGTAGGCATCCAACAAGACATGAGCAGGATTTCTCAGTTAGCTGGGTTAACTTAAGCTAAAAGACAGGATTGTCCAAGAGGAGTTTCTACTGGACAATCACAACCTTTAGCTTTAAGTTAGATCAGCTAACTGAGAAACCTTGCTTTGTGGAACACCCCCTTTAACCACCAATTATTATTACATTTAATCAGGG
>JABFEB020000038.1:16827477-16841709 GCA_019775895.2 Stomatorhinus ivindoensis | reverse complement strand
CCCCCCCCCCCCCCCCCCCCCCCCCCCCCCCCCCCCCCCCCCCCCCCCCCCCCCCCCCCCCCCCCCCCCCCACAGAAAAAAGCCTGCGGCGGCTGAGGCTCCCCGCAGACGCTCTCGAGTCTGTGGTCGTAAAACGGGACGCTAATTCAGGACTCAACCCGTGATATTGTGTTTCTGAGACAGATTTAGCCGTTACAAGCTTTTGCTTAATTAATCTCGATGACGGCAGGAGACGTGAAGCACTATTCATGAAGAAAGCAGGTTAGAAGAAGTGCTATGAGATTCTTTTTTTGTGTTTTGGTGGGAGATGGTTCAGCGGATCATTTTAAAAATTTCAGGAACGGACGGTGCTATATAATCCTTTCTGATTCTGGTCTGCGTTGATATTTTAAAAGCAAAAGATAAAAATGGAAGCCCTTGCATAGAATCGCTTCTGGGGTAAGAAAAACTGAATTTTATCGAGGTTCTGTCCACGTCTGACCAACATGCACTACCAACTATCTGCACCACCGGATAAGTTTCTGTAACTAATGGACACCTATTTTCCTCCTTCTGCACCTCCCAATAAATACATTAATTTAAATCAATGTAGTGTTTCGCTAATTTGACACTAATGTATGTTCTGGGCACATTGAATCAGGGCTGAAAACAAATAAGATTACAAGTGACTGCTTACGGGTAATGAGGTCCCTTTGTTTTATAGATGGGGGGTTATTGAAAGTTGGATGTAGGTGTGTGAATGGTGAGGGTGCCCTGTGAAGGGTAGGCGCCATGTCCTGAGTTATTCCCTGCCTTGTGTCTGCATCTTCCTGGATAGACTCCGGAACCCCAACACCCTGCATTGGACCAGTGGGCATAGAAAACAGATAGATGGATGGATGGATGGATGGATGGGTAGATTGATAGGATGGATGTGACCAGATTCTACAGGACTACTTCTCCAAATCTTCTGAGAATTGTTGAGTTTCAAATGTGAATCCCTGCCTTTATAGCACAGGCTGTTGAAACTCACATCAGAGAACATCTTTGCAATTTTACTTCCATTTCTTCTCAAGAGGATGCCAAGAAATAGGTGTTCGGGTCACACGCGACATATTTTTGGGAGCGCACCACTGATCTCGGACACTGTAAAGTGGGCGGCGATGAGTGGAGGACAATTTCAGTTGCTGTTCTCTGGCTCAGTGGCCATTGTTGGTGTCGACGGCCTCGACGCAATGGGTCAACTGAGGAACATTCAGCTACCACGCATGGGACCAGAGGAACAGAGGCCTGGCTCACATCCTGTAGCACGTGTCACACCACAGCAAAAAAGCAGCAGTATTTCAACTCATTTTTTAATTCACCAACTCCACATCGAATCTCTACGACAAATACCAGGTTTATTTTATTTGTATTTAGGTTTCGTTTTATCTTGTTTGCCCAGTAATGATGACACATCCACCTCCTTCCTGGCATTGTTCACATACAGACACCACTGTCTGTACCGTAACTGAATTCAAAATTCCCCAACAGCTCTTTGCTGAATGATTGGCTCCATCGTGTCATACTCCTCTCAGGACACACGGCACACCATCATGCGAATAAAAAACAACAGCTGCAAAATTACTTTTCGAATGCATCAGCCTTTCAAAAATTTTGATAAGGGGGAAACTCAAACTATGTTGATGTGAAATCATCCATTTCACAGCAGGAAGTGAATTCTGCCAACGACTAGGAAGTCCTGGAGTAACATCTCCTACGTCTAAAGCCTGAGGTCTGCATGTGACCTCTAAGAATTTTTGTATATATCACAACTAGGGAACTGAAGTAAAATCTGAACCAATTTCCCACCACTCTCCTGCACTAGCAACATCAATAAAACTAAATATGGACCTGAAAGAGGTTCGTGCAAAATTGACATAAAGGTATTGCTGCATTAAAAAAAAAAATCATGAAGTGCAACGATGCAATAATGTTCCCAATGGAAATTAACCAGACTCATCCATTAACAACTTCAAACTTTATGTTTCAAAGGTGCTTTTGCTCAATGGCTCATTTAATTTTTCATCCAGTAACACGGAGTATTCAATGTATTTATATATGTGTGTGTGTGTGTGTGTGTGTGTGTGCGTGTATGATTAAGGAGGGCGGCAAATTTAAATGTTTAATGATCTGATTCCTCAGAATATAGCTAATGCAGTATTTTGCATTTATTTGACAAGATTAATTTCCTTTTAAGCAGCACACAAGCAGAAATACAAAATGGTCTAAATATTATAATGATGATAATTATTATTAGCATTCTCTAAGTTCCATAACAAAAACAGAATTCAGAATTCTTGATCTGAAAAAAAATGTTGTCAAAAAAAAATTATGTATTTTATATTTTGTTGGTGAAAAATAGATAAAAGCAGAAGGAAATTCTGGGCTGATTCAGTTCTGGGTATTTTCCTTATTAATATGGGTCACCCACTCATTCTGCAGCTGTTTGACAATCTAAGGTATTTTTCCATTAAAATTTTTTTGGTGGTAGAAGACCTTGCAGATTACTCACGCAGCATCTGTCCTGTAATTTTCATTATGCCATCGGTCAGATTCGTAGGTCAAAATTCAACTAATGTATTCAAGTAATTTCGAGTAATGCAACTGTCTTGCCTATAATGTCAGTTGTCCCTTTAAAATGAGGTAAAATAAGAAATTTAACTTCACGATACACAGAAAAGGAAGAAGTTAAATTAAGACTGAATCCAGTCGGCAATTCTGAAAAAAGGCCACAAAAATGAATTAAATGGAGTATGTGAGTGTGAATCTCATCATGCTGTTTGCTAATTAAAATGTCAACAAACATACAGTTCATGTATAAGTTGGATCACAGACCCAGCGGGGCATTCACCTAAAAATAGCTTTGTCCCTGTGCCTGTAATGCCCATGGTGAAGATGAGCAGAACTGCTCCCAAGAGTTTTAATGACCTTATTGTAAGACAATATATATGGTAAAGCATCTCAAATATAAAGGAGAACCATTTTGCATCACATGACCACCCACTTGGTCCCAGACGTGCACCATCACAGGCTGGGGGAAAAAAAACTATTATTTCCTACGGGTGTCAACAGCTAATCAGTTATATATCGGCTCAGAAGCTCAGCATGTTTTTAAACTGTTCCACGCATCAATAAATTACATAAACATTAATACTGCTAGAAATTTGCTGAGTGTCACATCTTTTGTTTAAAGATTTCAAAATATTTGAACACTTCACTGGTTGACTTTTTTGGTCTGATTCCAATTCATAACTGAAAAGTCAACAATTTTTACTGCAAGAGACTATTCAGTTGGACCAAGCTAATATATAATTTGGCTCACTTGACGATCAGAGATATTTATGCAAATATACACTTGTCCTTGCAACGCCATTCCCTTGCATCGCCTACAGGTGCTGCAGGACTGAGACACCTAGATAAATACGCAGGAAGAAATGCTGTAATGTACCATGTTCATTCAAGTATCAGTGATGTACATTAATAACCTCTGAAATATTTGTGGCCTGCAACAGTCCTCATTGGCACACAAGCAATAAATCGTACATGTGAAACTATTTTCTCTTCCAAGCACAAAATATTTCCCCTGCACTCCAAAATCTGCGTAATACTTTCCCAGCACGCCTGAGATCTTTCATCCTTTGTCTGACGTGCATATGGTTGTGCGCCACAACACGTGACTCAGATACTCAAGACATGTTAGCGCACACCCGGAATTAGGGGTGTTAGTGTTTCTGATGATGATTCATAAAAACAAAAGGTTGGATTAAATTATTACAAGGTCTGGATCATAACCACTTGCGACCAGGAGATGAGGTTCACATGGGTTGAGGTGAGCTCGTAAAAACAGTGAGGCTGCAGAAAATCGACAGCACTAACATCTGCGACGTTGCAATGTGCACTCATATTCCAAATCAATAACTGCTGTTAAGTTACTTTAACTCAGAGGGACAGAGGACCATGCGGAGAGTGAATATCTGACCACCACAGCTACTGAACACCAGATACAATCACATTTAAATTGCTGCCCATACAGTGTTAAGATAAACAGTTTTTGCAAAGATAAATTCTGCACAGGTCGATATCCGGATCAGCCTTTATCCCCCTGCACTTAAACATTTTTTTCCCCAATTGTCAATAAATCTGATAATTAAAAACCCCTTTAACGGCTACTGCAAACTTGTACTACTGGTAAACAAACAGGCTTGAAGAATTGCCCCAGGGGATGAAACAAGTGTCACCTTATCTTATCTAACTTTGAAATAAAGTTCAAAAAAGCACATAAAGGGCCCAATGAAAATAAATAATGTTACATATTTTCATTAATTCATTTACAATATCAATTTCTGATGCATTTGTTATATCACACTGGATTCATGGATATATTAGCATCTAATGCATAATGCTAAAAGTAAGCTTTCAACTATAAAAACAGTGATTAAAATACAAAATATTTAGTTGCAGAAAAAGTCACATATGACAGAATACAATGTACAGAATAAAATATATATGTAATGACTATGAAATATTTCAAGATTTAAATTTAGTTGTTAGTTTAGTTATTTAATGTCCATATTTATAAATATTATTTGCCAAAAAGAATATCAGACAGGCCAGAATATCAGAATATCTGGTCCGGTGCAGTGAAACTGGCATTTTATCTTTACAGACCGACATTAAATTTAATTTGCTGAAACAGAAACCCTTTAGGCTAAAGACTACTGAAACAACACACAACTGACCATTTGCTTAATTGAATATTTGACATTTCATTAACAATAATATTAATCTTTTCGAGTGTTTGTGAATTATTCATTTTTAAGGAGTTAAAAGAGAAATATCTTATAAAGACTAATGGCTTTCAGAGCACAACCTCCAAATGTACAACATGCTGGACATTTACAGAGCTGTGTTTTCACATCAGATTTTTATAACTGCACTTTCTGCGCATCGATGGCACGGACTGACCTATCAGGAGAGAAACAAGCTGCCGAGCTGAACCCCTGAAACCACGTTTCACAAGCTCACTGGGAGAAGTGACCAGAAGAGGAATTACATGAAAAAAAGTGTCATACTGTGTCCGATGTCCCGTTGGCGCACTTTGGAGTTTCACGGGACCGGCCGGAATTCGCGTCACATCAAAATAGAGTCTGACTGGGGGTCTGAGTAGGCCAAAGGATGGACGTATTAAAAACCTGCAATGACAAAAGGAGACGGACACTGGGACGGCAAGAGCTAACAGAGCAAAAATAAATTAAATAGAAACGGACCCTTAAAAACACAGAGAAACAAGCGGCCGTGTAGTCCTGTTTAATCTACACACACACACACAAATACCAAAAAAAAAAAAAAACGCCACCTATTCGATCGGCTCGAGCTCTTCGGTACCGAGGCCAGTTCCCACAAAACGAGGACAGTCTAATAATGACAGCAGCGTTTTTAACAAGCACAAAAACACGACGCAACCAGCAGACTGCCCCCAAAGCGCAGTCGCTCTCTCTCTGCTGCGCAGACGTCTCTTCTTCAAGTCCCAGGGAGGACAAAACCCGAAAAATGCAACGGATTTAGATCTAAGAAAAGGAAAGGAAATAAAGGGGGAAAAAAGAGACAGAAGGTAGAGTTAAGGCGACACACGGCCTCGGCGGACTTTCTGGACTCGCTGCAGAAAAAGTGGAATTTGTGACCATGCAGAGGAAAGGGTTTTTTTTGTCTCATTTTTTTGGCATTTCGTTCAGTTTCATTTTTTGGATCCCTGCTGGATCCTTGCTCTGACTTCAGCTCCATCGCGGTGCCAAAATTCAGGTGCTGTTTCCTTGTTTCCTTTTGTCTCAAACTACCGTGAACCAGACCAAAAGAAAAAAAAATAAAATAAATAGTAATAATAATAAAAAGAAAAGGGGCAGGCAGTGGGAGGGGGAGAGAGAAAAGGCAGAGCTGCTTCGTACGGACACTAACAGACGGAGGCGCAATTAAAAATTAAATACATTGTAACACAGGGATAAAAAAGAATGAGACTGCAAAAAAGCAGAGGACTAAAAAAGGAGGAAAAGAAAACTTGACATTAAAAACAGGCTGCAAACGGAAATGGGCGACTGAGGGGAGACTATCGGCGGCGGGTTTTGGCTTATTTCCCAAACATGCCATCTCCAAACTGCACTACCAGAGTGTTTCCTCTCCCGCATTTTACCGAAGTCTCGGAGCAGCCCGTGCCACGTAGAAATCGAGAACCGCTACCCCCCCCCCCCCTTTTCAAAATGGCTGTGAGCTGATATTAAGAGGATGAGGATGCTTTCTCCTGGACTCTGTCTCACCTGGCTGGCCGGAGCGAGCTTTCCACACCTCCCTTACTCACGGACCCCCCACCCCGTTGCTGGTGTTCCTCCTCTTCTTTAACTCTTCCGGATTAGGACAATAGGTGTGGCCGCGCCGCCTCTCTGCTCGGAGCTCGTCCGTCTGGGCCGGCACCGCTGTAGCTAGCGGGTCTGGGCAGGGCTGCACCAGGCGTGCCAGCGCCATAAGGGGGCGGCCCGGCCCGTCGCTGGCCAGACTTCCACTGCCCCCGCACCCACCCGTGTCCCCAGCTGCACTGGTTTCACTGGCCGCCCCGAGGGAAGCAGAGCCCGGTGACCTGCCAAATCTACCCAGCCCCCGACACCGAACCCCTCACCTGTGGCCAAAATAACATCTACCCCACTTAAAGGGCTGGGGGGGGGTGAGGGGGGGTGAAGGGCACCTCCAAGTCACCCCCCCCCCCCCCATGGAGCACAAGGGTTTGTGGTGTGTTTTCTTTATTTATAGGTTTTATAGTCTTAAACTTATCTTAACAGGAAATATTCAGAGGCGTCTGTCAGTTAACATTCTAATGAAAGTCGAGACTCTAAAAAGGGTCAAAATAGCTTTGCATTGCTACCAAATACGTCTCTCTGTTAGAAATGTAATGTTATTCATAGTGCACGTTCAGGATGTTCAGTACATTCAGTTTGCGGCAACTCTGTATTTACTTTTGGGAAATAAACATGAACTAAACAGATTTCACACATTGTACAAATATGGTTATAATCCTGTGATTTATCCGTTTGGCTATTTAGCTGAAATTACTTTTTAATATATTAAAGCCATAAAGTGTTTGATATAATTGATTACGAGGGGCAAAATATTAAATCGAATCCAGCTGAATGTTGACTGATGAACTGCGTTGGCAGGTTAAGTGCAAAACAAACTGGAAAGAAGGGACGAGACAAAGTCAGTTTGGCATGCTGACGTATGCGTGCGTGTCCACACGCTGCACCAAAACGTCCTCTCACTCACTGAGGTCACAGGCCACCATTTTAAAAAAGGGGACAATCGGTGTTTTAATGGCGGACTTAACAAGTTACACCAGAGGTGGACCTCAGTTGTTTGTTTAATAAAAAACACAAATTGGCCATATTTTCTTTTATTTTCTTTTCATATTTTTTTTTAGAAATTAGCCATATTTCCAATTGTAGCGTGTAGTATGTTCTGCATATAAATGACACTTAAAATTAGACTAAAGGCTAAAGACACTGATAGGGGTTTTTGGAAACGCTAAATATCAAGCTATTAGCTTTTGTACATTTATTTTATGTAAACTGAACCTCAACATAAAAATTAAATACATACCTATGACTTCAGCCAATTTTGGGCTTTTCCTTATTATTAATTTCAGTAGCAAGAGTCATTCTGCAGGTGCCTGAATGCAAAAACAAGCACACGGCTTAGTTTTAATCAATATATCTCACAACCAAATGTTGTAACTGGAATTTAAGCACCTTCATCACAGATGATTACCAACATCAGCACCCACCTGTGACAGATGGGGGGCTTTTAGGCCCTCAGTCCACACACTTAATCACTAGGTTAACTGCAGTCTTTAATTTTAAAATTAAAAGCAATACAGGAAGGCATCACCCAGCTGGCAAATGCTTCTTCCCTATATTTTGTACACTTCAGGATCAAGGGACAATGTCACAGAATCTCCATTTTCATATATTAGATTCTGAGCCAATTATATCAGACACAGGCGCACATACATCTTTTCCTGAGATCAATTAAGTCATTGTCATTTAGAATTTAAGAACGTTCCCATTTTTCCTCACAGTGCTGGTTTCAAAGCAAAACGCCCCCAACTTGCTGATATAACCTACTGAAATTAATAAACCTTTCTATACACAAAAACAACATTTTAATTAAGTAACTTAAGACCTGTATCTAGTGCTGGTGAAGAGATGTGTGTTTATAGATATATCCATAGTTATCTAAAGAAAATTGATGGCACCAAAACAAAAAAAACACTTATTTTCATAAAAACCATAATTTTAAATTTATGCTTGGTATGAAGTTTCATTCTGAAGAGACTATAATAATAGGGAATGTATGATGGGTTGATATGATATGAAATAAATAATTTTTAAAATCAGAATTTTGATAAAGATAAGAGAATTCGCGGTAGAAAAATGGTTTTAAAAAAAGTCATTTTTAATGTGCAGCAAGTTGAAAATGTGTCCCCGTGACACCGTCATTCTTCAGGGGTGCAAACGCAAACAACAAATAAAGAAAAGCCCGACGTGGCTACGCTGGACTCAGCCTTTTACATTTATTTCTGCATTCATAGCTACGCCGGGAATGTGCGCTTACAGGCCTGGCTACTCGTTGGCCTCACAGAAACCATGTGCTTTCGGTGAATGGGGGGGAAAAAAAAGACCTTCGCAATCTGTACAGTAAAACCAGGGGTGAACACAGCTGAAAGACAAAAAGGAGTAAGTACCCTCCAGAGATGTGTGATCATACCAGGATCCGTTCTGGGAGCACAGACAGAGCCGTCTTCCCAAAACACCTTTATACTCTCAATGAAATACTATTGTGTATATTACAATACTACAATACTACTCAGTGAACTACTCCAGCATCTTTAAAGGGTGGAAATGAATTTGTGAAGAACTGCACGGTTTTTGGAAAGTGAAGAGAAAATTTACACTATATTGTGCTTTTTTTAATTTAGTAAAATGCCAGATTTCATAGTCCTTAGCAGATTAAAACTTCAAATCCGATAAAATACCGATCACAAAATATTAGACACAAAATACAATATTATATAAACTGTAGTCCTCTTTATAAAGTCTTTAAATAACTTTACTTTGGAAAGTTTTACAGTTTACTGCAAAATCGCAGGCCTTCTGTGAATCAACTTAGAATATGGGTATCTATTAAAAATAAAAGACAATCACAAGAAAAAAAAAAAATGTTTTAATGTTTTTTAGAATTGAGATTTAAATGGTTAACTGTGAGATGCTGGTTAACAGGAAGGCCAATGCTGTTAAAGAGTCAGTCTGCAGAATGAGGTACAGTGAATAGTCTATGTGGACACTAGGAGACCATCAACGACACTGACCGTCCTCGCACTTGAATTCAAATGAACAGATTTGACTTTTAAGCTGTTGCCAAGTTCTTTTCTCTCGCCGTTTGAAAGGCCACACCGAGAGGCCGAAAAAAAAGAGTAGCAACGGGATCCCTAAGAGAGGGGCTTGGGGCAATAAGGGAGACGGGATGGGCCTTTGCCCACGGGTGGCACCGTGGCAGACCAGTGAAGGGCAAAGTAGCGGAATTGGAATCTGTGGTGCTGGGAATGTGGACAGGGTGGTTCAAACAATAGCGGGGTGGGGGGGGGGGGGAGATGGGCAACAGATGCGCCATCGGCCCAGAACCATGCGTACAAAGCATGACCGGGATGGAAGACCCGCTACCCACAAGCCGCGGTCAAAGGTCGAAGCGACCAGATCCAACCAGAGGCAGAATAAATATAGATGAGCACTGTCCTGTTGCCTTTACGGCTTTGCTACACGTCAAGAGAAAAGCAGCTCTGGAATACAGCACTTAGGCCTTTTTTTCCACAGGCAGAGGGGGTGACAAACTAGGCACCATAATTCCTCATTTTGGCAGAAATCATCCCATGTGGTTCTTTATTTTTATGGAACTGAATTGGCAATTTGGGACGAGGGGGCAGGGGCACAGGAACAGGAACGGGAAACAGAAAATAAACACAGAAACATCGCAGCTTTTAAAGCATGTTAATAATGACTTACCCATGGTCTCCTCACTGTTTCCAAATGGGTTCTTTACGCTTACGGTGCCCGCGGTGCTTGGCGGGGGGGGGGGCTGGCACGTTGGCTCCATTGTGGCCCGCGAGAAAAACGGACCGCGACTACGCGACCGACGCGACCACGGAAAACCAAATGCAAAAGGAGTAAAAACAAAGAAGGCGTTAGACAGAAAAAGAGAGAGAGGGAGAGAGGGAGGGAGAGGGAGAGAGAAGGAGACCGGGAGAGAAAGAACGCAATCAGGAAGAGTGAGAGAGAGAGTAGGAGAGAGAGGAAGAAAAAAGAAAAAAGCAAACAAAAAAAAAAACAGGTTCCTGTGCTTTTCGGACTTAGTTTGTCAATCTGAAAATAAATAAATAGAGAATGAAAGAAACTATGTTGGAGCCTGAAGAAACCTCTGTGTTCTACTACGCGGATGTCTGCTTAAGAGCAAAATGACAGCCAACATCTGTTTGTAAGAAAGCCAAGATCGAGTCTTAAAAACATTGGCTTGGTTTTCACTCTCTCTCTCTGCCTCTCCCTGGCTCCCGCGCCCTTCGCCTTCCTGTAGCCTCTCCTCCGTCAAAAGCAAAATAAAGGAGGGCTCGGGGATTTTGGCACGGGTGATTTGGCGTGGCACACCAGCTCTGTCCCTCCTCAGCGCCCCCCCCGATGCCAGCCAGGCCAGGTAAGCTGATCCTCAGTGCCCCAGCCTGCCCCGACCCCAAAAACTACAGACAAGAACGCGTTCGCATGGACGTCTTCCAACGCTGCACGAACAAACATCGAGCTTTAATGTCGGTGCCTAAAACAAGAAATTTTTCTTGGAACTCTGCCATTTTTCTTGCTTTACAGCAATGCTACACTTTTCAACATAACACCACTGTGACACTCTCACTTTTCTGTACTCTCTCACTTTCTCTTGCACACATGCAGACATGCTTGCACAGAACGAACATAACTTAACTCTCACCTAATGCATTATAGTACGTCTACAAGGTATTTCATGAACTACACATGATAAAAACCCATGTGATAAGCACACACAGCTGTGTCATCCTGAAAAGTGCATTTCTTTTAACATTAATTAAAATAAATATATATTTGCAAGGAATTGACATAAGCGGTCATGTTAGCGGTAGGCTAATCCTGCATCACAAATGTGTGCACTAGCCCAAGTTATAGCTAGGCTATCATTTGAGCAGCTATGGAAACATACTGTAGCTATGCCGGCTGCCATATTGGATATACTGGATTTTGGAGCCAATCAGACTGAACATACAGTGGTTTGATCTTGCAACTCTCACACTAACAGTCCGCTCTGCATGTCTGTAGAATGGATGCGGCGAGCAGACGGAGAGACTGCCGATTAGCGATGTGAGGGCGCCAGTGCCTCCTGACGCCACGTAGAGGAGGAGCTGCTGAAGGAGTGCGGGAACGTAAACTGGCTCGTCATTGTGTTCAGGGAAATTCCAGCCCGGCCAAGCACTGCCAAGAGCACGCAGGCTGGATCCTTGAAAACCCGGCACGGAGGACAAAACCATGGCACCGTCACCTAAACAGCCAGCCCTAGGTGCTGGACTGCCCCCTGACCGTCACTGGGTGGCAGTAACTACCGCGCCCCTGCGTTCAATGACGGCCACTTGTCAGAGGGCACCTCTAGCATCGAATAAGAGGAATTTTATCGGCATTTTGGCCGGTTTACCAGTAAAACACACGACACAACTTCTGCGTGTGTTTTATTAAATGCATCGCACGTTATCTCTTGATTTTAACGTCAAGCCGTGGTAGATGATTGACACAAAGCGACTGCTGAAAAATAAATTCTCATATAGCCCCACGCCACACATGGACGGCGAGGAAGTCACAAGCAAAAGAGGTGAGTGCTAGTGGTCCGTTAGATCGAGAGTGAGCGTGAGCAGCAACGTGTGCCTCTATTTTCTCCCCATTCTTGCTCTCTTTCTCTCTCTCTCTCCCGCACGCTCACTCTCTTTTTCTTCCGTATTCCGCTCACGTGCGACTGCGGCACCCCTCCGCCAATCCCCAACATTAATCCACACCTCAGACGGCCCGGCCGGCGCTGTCTCGCCTCTCCCACAACTTTTCGGGCCCTGGCTGGACCAGGCACAAATAAGGGCCAGGGGGCCAGCGGGTGTGCCGCCAGACAACGTGGGGTGGGGCCCTAAGGGAGGAGGGGGCAGGAGGGGTTGACGGAGGACTTGATCCGCCGGTGCATCGAAATATACAGGAGAGAAAATTCTCCAATCATAGCACATCCTTTTCAATTATTTTTAAATCTAAAAAAAAAAACACGATATATTTTTATACAGAAGCTCGAACATAATGAGGGTTTCATTTGACATTTTCAGATGGTAAAAGGCTTATAAAAGAGATATAAAAAGCTTTTCATCACATTTCATTTAAAAACAGTTCAATACTTAAGGTTAGAAGAGTTTTAATCTGCCACTTAATTAAATGCAAGTGTCATGATTATATTTCTAAATGAGGATTTTTATAGAGCTTTGAGGTGAAATTAAAGGTGCATTTTTCTGCCTTATTGAAAAACAGCTGTGCAGTTAATATGCACATCTGATCTTTTTTGTCAAACAAGAATAAAGCAGGGGTGTAACAAACATAAAATAGGCCGACTTAACAACATCCAAGCCCAAGGACCTAATTCGTGTTTATTTTTTCATAGCATAATTTCTTGCACCTACCTGCCAGTTTCAAAAATTTCGTGTCAGTTTATTCCTCACATGCCAATTGCTCAGTGTGTAAAAAAGGAATATTAAGAATGAAAACAGATTCCAGTCAGAGTTGGAGACAGACAGATTACCAAAATGGCCGCCAAACCCTTGAGGGTCCAACAGTCCAGCAGCTGGCGAGGTGGTTTAAAGAGCGGAACCTTAAGCAGTATATTTCAGGTTTAAATTGCTAATTCGACCACTGGCATTACAAGTGAGGATGGCAGGCCTTCATTTATAAGGATTCCTATAACTTATTCAAACATGCATGAAAGAGAAGGATCGGGTTTTACCTGGTGGATGATGCCCACAGATCACAAGTCAGGGCTGGTAGCAGAGGAACCATCTGGCAAGAATAGCTGGTCACCTGGTCCGGAGGTGAGAAGATGCTCTTTCTCAGGGCCACTCTGCCAGAAGCTGAACCCTCCATCTGCAACAAAGGAGGTGGCCAATAGCAGAAACATCAGCCGATAGGCACGATTCGGGGGGGGGGGGGTAGGGGAGAGAAAGTGCAGCCAGTTGAGTTCCAGGGTCTTCAGGAGAGGTAAGCAAGTGATGATTCAGGAACCTGAGGAGACGCCTTCGGAAACTATAGCAGACACATTCCACATTGTCCTGAAGCATCTCTCATCACCCTCCACAGGAGAGACATTGACCTAGACCATACCTAGCTAATTAGACTTAATTACAGAGGAATGTTCAGCTAAATGCAGACCAAAGGAGTGTGGGCAGCGGTTAGAACCTTCACAGAGATAATGCAAAGCGCATCACACTGCCAACCGTGCCTGTTTTCAGTTCCTCTACTGAATAGCATAAAACCATCCTAAAGGGGCAACGTCGACACAAGATGCAACATCCATATCAGTGACAGGTGCAAATTAGAGACAAAAAACAAAAGCGCAGACATACACATGACAAGCTAAATATTTCGATCTTGCACACAGCTGCTCAAAGACATCCCCTTGTTCTCTCTCTCGTCTATGCGACGGGACTGTGCCAAGATCGAATTACAACAATGAAATACGTTTGTTTTCTCGTTTCACATCCGTTGCTATGTGTGTGTCCCTGCAAGACTTGCAGCACTGCTGGGATTGTATTCATGTGTTTTTTTTTTATTATTAATTAGAAGACACCACCATCCGACATGAGCAGTTACGGTGAGGGCATGGACAGGTCATGCAGCCTAAATCCTACCCAGAAAGTCCCCTCCGTAGAATCTGGAGAAAATCCGGAGATTATTTCTGATATCGAGGGAACTGAAGTGTGTGGAATGAACTGATAAAGTCCCACAATTCCCTGCTGCCAGCTGAAGCAAGGATCACGCAAGGACACTGGCAGGGATCGTAAAGAGGCACTAAAGCCGCTAAAAGCATCGT
>JABFEB020000038.1:16735548-16750108 GCA_019775895.2 Stomatorhinus ivindoensis | reverse complement strand
AGTCCGGTCATTGTATTGTCCGTCTGCGTTTTGCCTGCCTTACCTGTAATTAAACCCCGTATTCCCCGATACCCTGATGTTCACCAATGTATGGCGCGTCTTCCAATAGCAATGAAAAATGTATCACATTTTAGTCCACATAGACCACTGTTGTGCTAAGCACATGAAGCGTTATGAAATAGTGACTTCAGTATGGAAAAATGCTTGTTAGCAACTGTAAGAACTGTAACAGCAGTCCTTCACCACACTGGAGGAATTTTAGTCTACATTTTTTCGCAGCACTGCTTCACTCCACTTCACACACTGGCAGGCTCTTAAGAATGACCAGCCCATTTTCGACCTTTTCAGACATGCGGATATGGATTCGCATTTGTGTTCTGTATCATTGTACGTAACAAAGCAGCCGTCCAAGTCCCAAGGCAACGAAGCATCCTGACACCATCACACTACTGCCGCCGCGTTTGACATCTGGTACGACGTTAATTCTGTGAAATTCTATATTTGCTTTGTGCCACACATAATGGAACCCTTGTTGTCCAAAAAGGTCCACCTTTGACTCGTCTGTTCAAATCATATCATCCCTAAGGGATCAGGAAGCATCCAGCTGCTTTTTTCGCTAATCTGATACGTGCTTTGGGGTGTGACTTGGCACCAGCGGTTCCCGGCGTGATACCCTGCCATGAATCCCGTTTTTCTCCACTCCCTTATATTTTGTGGAGTCGGGAACACTAATCTTAGCTGAGACTGGAGAGGTCTGCACTTCCTCGGATATTATTCTGGAATCTTTTGAGATTCCTTCATACGCTGTCACTGTACCCTTGGAGAAAATTTGGCAGCCTGACCACTCCTGGGAAGATTCACCACTGTTACAAGCGCTCTCCATTTGGAGATAATGGCTCTCTATATGGCCCAGTGGAGTCCCAGAGCCTTAGAAATCGCTTTGTAACCCTTTGCTGCATATAGTTCAACACCTTCTTTTCTAATCTCTTTTGGGGACTTCCTTTGATCATGGTATGCCGTGCTTGTGGAAAGTTTGTGGTGACTCACTCTGGTAGGAAGGTTCAAAATTAATGAGCTTTAGATTCAATTGTGCTGGCTGCAATCAGGCCTGGCTGTGTCCAATCAGCTGAATCTAATTACCAATTAAATTTGGTTAATTGTATCAATGAGCAATTACTTTTTCACCTGGGTGATGGATAACTTGCTTCCTTAAATAAATAAAATATTTTTAAATGCGTAATGTGTTTACTCAGTTTCTCTCTGTATAATATTACATTTTTTCTGCAATGTTAAACCAGTCATTGTGACAAATATGCAATAACAGAGGAATCGAGGAAGAGTGCAAATACCTTTTCTCGCCACCAAATCTTCCCTAATAGGGTAACAGCCTGCACAGGACTTTACTTAAATGTCTTGGTAACACTAGCTCTCTGTTCAGCAATATAAGGGGATTATGGACCATGACAGGAGAGATAAAGAGGTACATATGTTAAAAATGAAGGAACAGTTGTAGAGACAGAAATGATGTACAGCAGAGGTGAAAATATCAGGTCCAGAAAGTAAAAATCCAGATCATGATTTAGTTTCAACCAACCAGTCGAGTATAAAGAGTCAGCATCACAATACTGAAATAGTTGTTATAAACAAAATCGTGGTCTGGATTTTTACTTTCTGGACCTTATATTTGCTGAGGTCAGAACCATACAACAAAGAAAGTGGTGCAGACCACTGCTGCAGCAATGTTGCGGAAGGAGATTCACTTCTTCCACCATGGCAGGACCTTGGTGCAGTCCTCAAAATCTATTCTTCAGATTTTTGGTGACCTCTCCTTACACGAAGACAGCTCCTCCTCTTTGCATGAGCTTCAGGTGAAAGCGGGCAGGGAGCCACCACAAGCTCCCAGCTAACAGGGAACGTTCCCAGAACATTAGCCCTCGTTATGTGAAGGTCCTCCCTAAGCTTGCAGAGAACGTTCTTACTGGAATGTTGTTTCCACTCTTTCTATTTTAACAGGTTCTGCCAGCGTCAGCCACATAAAATGATTACTTACCCTTTAATGCAATTAATGTTGAAAAATGTTTTATAATATGTTATATAAGTGGTATTATTGTACACTATGAATGCACCATCCAGCCTTGTACTTATGATCTTTGCCATGTAAAGTGGCAGCGTTTCCCGCTTTTCAGCCATGTCCTTCATTTGTTTTTATATCATTACTGATACTTGTACTAGTGGTTATAGTAGGGGGATAACATTCTGGGAGCATCCGGAAAATTAGACACTTTGAACATTTCCATGCCGTCATCGTCAGGTTCAGTAAACGTTCCCGGAATGAAAAATTGTCAGCAGGATTGATGGGACATCAACAGTCCGAGTCATGTGGAGCCATTAAATGGAGCCTTTGTTTTCAGGGACGTCTGCAACTACACATACAGTGTTGGTACAGACTCAATTACAGGGTTGGCCAATGAATGACAAATGGAGAAAGACGTTCTCTCAGTCATGTTCCCGCTCTAGTTTCCTGCCCCGCACACGTGTGGCGCTGAAAGGCCTCTCCCGGAGCCCCCATTAAAAGCGATGTATGATCTTCCAGGGGAATCAAACTACTTCACACTGGAAACAAAGTGCATACAGCTGCGGGGGGGGGGGGGATGACGGAGTGAAGCACCTTGGAGGTGGGGCTCCCTGCATTAATTTGTCACATGCACATAAACACACAAACACATGTTGGTGTATCTATCTAAATAGGGACCTTCCATTGTTGGGATTAGGGCTTTTCCCATAGAAATGAATGGAGGGTCCCCACAAAGATATGAACACGAACATAGATCACATTGGGGGACCAAAATGTGCCCCCCAAAGTGTGGTAAAAGCTGAAACGTTTACTTTTGGGGATTTTTTTTATGTCGCCATTTGGATAACCTCAATTTTATAAAAAATTCCAAAAGTCTTGTATTTTGTTTGGTTACTTATGGTTAAGGTTAGGGACAGGTAGGGGTTATGGTTAGGGCCGGGTAGGGGTTAGGTTTAGGGTTGGGTAGGGGTTAAGGTTAGGGCCGGGTAGGGCTTAGGGTTAGGGCCGAGTAGGGGTTAGGGTTAGGGCCGGGTAGGGGTTAGTATTAGGGCCGGGTAAGGGTTTGGTTTAGGGTCAGGTAGGAGTTAAGGTTAGGGCCGGGTAGGGGTTAGAGTTAGGGCCGGGTAGGGGTTAGGGCCAGGTAGGGGTTAAGGATAGGGCTGGGTAGGGGTTAAGTTTAGGGCCGGGTAGGGGTTAGGGTTAAGGGCCAGGTAGGGGTTAGGATCAGTTAGGGGTTTAGGGTAGGATCAGGTAGGGGTTAGGGTTTGGGCCAGGTAGGGGTTAGGGTCAGGTCCGGTTAGGGTTAAGGCCGGGTAGAGGTTAAGGTTAGGGCCGGGTAGGGGTCAAGGTTAGGGCTGGGTAGGGGCTAAGGTTTGGTCCGGGTAGGGTTTCCAGTTAGGGTCAGGTAGAGATTAAGGTTAGGGCCGGGTAGGGGTTAGGTTTAGGGCCGGGTAGGGGTTAGGGTTAGGGCCGGGTAGGAGTTAGGTTTATGGCCGGGTAGGAGTTAGGTTTAGGGCCGGGTAGGAGTTAGGTTTAGGGCCGGGTAGGGGTTAGGGTTAGGGCCGGGTAGGAGTTAGGTTTAGGGCCGGGTAGGGGTTAGGGTTAGGGCTGGGTAGGGGTTAGGGTCAGGTAGAGGTTAAGGTTAGGGCCGGGTAAGGGTTAAGGTTTGGTCCGGGTAGGGTTTCGGGTTAGAGCCGAGTAGAGATTAAGGTTAGGATCGGGTAGGGGTTAGGTTTAGGGCCGGGTAGGGGTTAGGGCCGGGTAGGTGTTAGGGTTAGGGTCGGGGTTAGGTTTAGGGCCGGGTAGGTGTTAGGGTTAGGGTCGGGTAGGTATTAACCTTAACCATAAGTAATCAATGTGACTTTTGACATTTTTTGTTTGATCACAGTTTTTGTAAAACTGAGTTTCCCCTTGTGGAGACTGAAACAACGGACCCCGCAATGTCAAAATAACAGGTTTTTATCGTATTGTGGGGACTTTTATGTACTTTGTGTACAACACCCCCACACACAAACACACACAGACATACACAGACACACACACACAAGCACACATACATACTATCCTCTCCTTACACACCCAGACTAAGTACAAGAGCCCTTTGCACCATATGCATAAGACCCCCTTCCTTCGTTCCCTCTTCACTCAAAACAGCGGGGGTGGGGATTCGGGGGGGTAAATGGCAAAAAGGCAATAGGAATGAAGCGATCACTATCATCACCAGAGGAACAGAAAGACAGCGGGGACGGGGGAAATGTTTCTAAATTGCAATTCCAAAATGGAGCCCTGCCCACTGATCTCTCTCTCCCAGCACAGCTGCTCTCTCTCTCCTATCCTCAAAGAAAGGATATTAGAAAGATGGGCATGAATTCCATCATGGGCATTCAAAGGGCATTGTGGGGGCTGGAGATAAGACCAGAATTATTTGGGTCTGTATGTGTGTGTGTGTGTGTGTACGAGAGAGAGAGAGAGCACCTGAACTCTGGAATTAACCCAGGAGAGATGAGGCGACACATTGAATGGAGGGAAATCTTTTAATTAAGGCTGAGCTGATTGGCCATGAGGCTGACGGGTATGTAGTTCAAGGGGCTAACTAAAGAGACCCCCCTCTCCATTGCAATCCCACACCTCCTTCACTGCCCACACGCCAGTGCTCTCCTCGCACACAAAACTCCACTGCACACGATTATTTGTTCCTCGCATTTCACTGCGATAACCCTAAACCTGTTACCTGTTACCACTCTGCACCCCGTTTTATTCATTTGCAACGTATGGTATGTGTTTGGTAAACAAGTGCTTGGGTAAAAGGCATGATTTGCACGTGTGTTGCAAATTTATCACCGTAAACATTGGCTTCAGGCAAAAACACCTTTTGCATTTCAAAGGAAAACAAAACAGAGCACTTCACAGCAAGGCTTCTTATTCACGTCGCAGTAGTTTTTCATTTTTCAGCTGAGTAAATAAAACAAAAAATTCTGGCCAGAGGTAAACAGACCTTGATATCTGCAAATCTCTATAATGCGCTGTAGGGATACTGATAAAAGTAACGAATGAAGGCTATTTCCTAATATATTAAGTAATATTTATAATACGCTAAGAAGAATTTACAGACGTGTCCAACGCCTGCATTTCTCTGCTCTGCACCGGTATGTTGTGTTCTCCTGGTGGCAACTATTCAGGCACACCGATGTTTCTTCTTCTTCTTCTGCGTGTTCTAAAGGTCAGGCGGGCGCAGGCGTGCAGAAATCGCAGCACGGGAAATACTCAAGCACGCAAGGAGTCAGATACCTTTGAAATTGGCAACGACGCAAACATGGAAAGAGTCACATCAAGATCTTGAGCTAGTGATCTAAGCAATGAGAGCCTGTAGCAGAATACAGCCGAATAAGGCGACAGTCACCCTCTGCGGTCATCGTGCTCACGTATTTGAATTGATCAGTCCCATTACCTAACACCACTGCTTCACGTAAAACACTAACACAATAAATGCTATCTAGCTCAGGCTGATTAGACTAATCTAAACATTTTTGACACGCTTCCTCCCATAAGAATCACTGACTTTTTAAAACCATTAAGAAGCCATTAATTGAATTCCTTCAGATCACTAATTTCATTGTGTATATTTGCAGTACACTGGCTTGGGTACTAAGACTATAATCAGTGTGTAAAGTGGGCTTTACACAGCCTACAATATCCCCACTTAACACGGAGGAGGTAGCTTAAGGGTTATAAACGCAATCCACCAAAACCAGTCTAGTGGATGGTCCTCACCAGTCAAAGCATTCCAGCGGTGGGGAGGGGGAGAGGAGCTGGATGATCCATCTCGTTCCTCGAACCCCCTCCCCCACACACACCTTTTAAATTAAAAACACGTCAAAGGGGGGGAGCAAATGGACCGAGAATACCAGAGAAGAAAATGATGAAAATGAAGGGTGACCAGCAGGAACCAGTTGTGGTCAAGTCTGTGCCAGGCAGAAGGCAAGATCTGTAAACACAATCTAAAACACTTCAGAGACCCAAGTCACACCCCACGGCTCTGCAGGAAGATGTTTGGTAAACACATAAAAGATTCATTGAATTTAGACCCTTCTTTTAAGACGTGCAGTCAACCTTTTCAGAAATATAGTGGATAGATAACGTAACTAAAAATGCCAGTGAAAGAGGCTCCCTTTCACCTGTCACAAACGTGTTTCTGCAGCCAGCGCAGCAAATAAATGCAGGTCGCAGTTTTGAAAATGCAAGACAGGTGCGTGCATTTATATATGCAAGCAGAGATGCGCAGTGCCTTAGTCATGCGGCGCCCGCACATGAATGTGTGCATGCCTACGTATCTGCGGACGACTGTACGATTGTGGATTGTCTGGCAAAGGAAGGGAGGGGGCGGTCGCTCTCAACCCCAGACAGCAGGCCTCGAGGTCAAAGGTCATGGGAAGACCAGCAAACAAAAGAGTGCTTGTAGTGAAATGTGGGAGGGGTGCAGCATTTATGCAGAAAAAAAGACGAAAGCACAAAGTATATATATATATATATATATATATATGGGGGGCTCATCAATTACAGAAGTAATTCTAGAAGGGACTATTACAAAACTGTTGCAGAAATCTCCAAAACGTGAGAGACTTCTGGGATGTGTAACACCATCTCAGCTGTACCTCCACCCACCTCCATTTTACAAATACTCTGGGGGGGGAGTTTATGCAAGCTTTCCGCAGTGTAGATGCTCTGGATCCGCATGCAGAACAAAGCACAGTCTTTGACGAATCGCGGCCGACAAAGCCGCTCTTTTTCCCTCCACGCGGAAAAGCAGAAGGCCAGATGTACTGTAAATTAACTTGACCCTCTTAATTAGAAGCATGAGAGCCTCCAATTGGTTGACTTGCCAAGCAGTTCTGATTAACGGGGTCTCTGGGCAGCTGGGACCACGGGACAGGGCAGGACATACATAAACCACGAGAGAACTATTCATCTCTCCAACAAGGCAATCAACACAAACAATCTTAATGCTGGAAACCGAACCCAAATGTTCAGCAGTAGCACCCCCCCAATTAAACACATGCCCTGGCACTACTGAAGTGCTAATCATATGTAGCTAATGCCAACAAGACATATGGATACCAGAGGCAAAAATCGGGAATCAGATCAAGGCAATTACGTTTTTAGGAAATATTTTCTGAGTAAAATAAGGCCAACGTTGCATACTGGGAATATTCCTCACCCCAATGCACTTAAGATTTGGTCACTATATTCCCCCATCCCTGCCCCCCCCCACCTCCCATCATTGCACCTGTAGGGGGGGGGGGGTCAAATTAATCCCCTGCTTCTGTTAAGTCAGACATCCGGGGGCAAATGGGGGGAGATTTCAAAACACGGCCATTGATCAAAGTCATTCTGAGATGACCCTTGACCTCCTGACGACCTCTGACCTGCCGTCCGTTAGATATCTAAACAGAAGGTCCAGAAGTCTGCATATGTATCCATTTATTAAGGTCCTAGTCTACAGCGTCAGTACAGATAAACAGCCATCGGGGGAACCATGCTTCTGGTAAGGCTGAACTGTGAAGAACTACCAGTAGAACATGAGAACATTTGGGCAGCTCAGGTCATTCTGGCGAGAAGGTCATAGTAAAGAATGCTATTTAAAAGATATACATGAAATTTATGTTAGCCAACAGATGTTCTCCATAATAGTAACAAGTGACACTTAAGTAAATGTCCCTAAATACTTTCATTACTTTCTTGAGTCCTAAACTTCCAAGGGTGTTTTTCTTTTTCTTTTTTTTTTTGAGGCAAATAACTTCTTACCAAAACGAGATATGAGCAAATTGTGAAATTACCCACAGATCAGTAAAAAATGCACATAAAAATCAAGTCGTCGGTTCAGGGCAATTATAAATCTCCCGAGAGCAACCTGATCCCAAATTTTTTATTTAACAATGATTTTTTTTTTGGCGCGATTTGCCATATATGACTTAAAATCTGTACTAAAAGTCGGACACATTAAGACCCAGGAGGTACCAAAATATACTGGGCACCAAGTAATAAGACTGTTTATCTTATCAGCCACAGTCTCGCCTTCAGCACCATTTATGATCAAAATGATTCACTGTTTCATCAGGACTGTAGGTGGAAATGGAGACTGGTGACTGTTGATGCCTCTGACGCTAGAATTCTCTTCTGCGGGCTTCAGTATGGCTGCCTGAATCCCACAGAAGGGTTATAATTAGCATTTTAAAATTAAGGAAGAGGAATTTAACACATATATACACATTCTAACGCATATGATCAAGGTCAAGCTGTTATTGCACTTTACACGTGACCCTGCCTGTTTATTGCATGTTAAGTAACGTCAATATTATTGGTGTCAGCGACTGTGGCATTAAATTACATTGTTGCTGCTCTAACTTTCATTGGTCAGGTAACAGTTAAGTAAACTAAATGTTAAATGCAAGTGTTACCATTAATTTTCTCAGGTGTTGCGTAGATCTTATTGCTCCCTGGAAATCTACAGCGGAAAGACAATATGACCTCAGTGTTTCCATTTCATTTGGCTAAATTTGTCCCTCGCTGCTTTCCCAGTTCGTTCCAATAATCCTTGTCTTTTCGAAAACTTTCAGGCACGACAGTCCTTGCCATTTGTCGTACCAGAGCTGCAACTTCGCACACTGGTAACTTAACAAGAATTGGAACAAAACTATGAAGAATTACAAACTAAAGCAAAACAAAATAATATGAAAGTAACATGAGACTGATTCAATTTGATTCACACATATAAGCCTCTTGCTGTCTTTGTATTTCCTTCTGACAACTTATTTTCCACAAACTCATAGAAAAAGCAATTCAGTAGTTTAATAGCTTCAATTATTTATACAGTGAAAGCTGGACAAGATGCTGCAGAAAAATCCTTGAATTCTGAATATGACAACTGAGTGAAGAAGCCGCCTGCTTCTCATGACATGCCAGGTACACATATTAACGAGCGAGTTAGGAGATGTGGAAGGATTTTTCGGAATCCTTTGCGGAAGTTTTACCAGGATGATATCAACATCAAGACAAAACACAAGTGAGGAGAAGCTAGTTTTTAGTTTTTCTCAAATTAAAATATCTATATAAATGCAGCAACCTTTGAATTAGCTCTTTAACGGCACAGAGAATCCTCTGTCCCACAGGGCCCCCGACACCAACTGTATAGTTGGAACGAAAAATTACGTAAGTAAATGAAATGGTCTTCAGTGATTTTGTTACTTTCAAATAAACACAGATCAGTCCATGCAGTGCTATCTTGATTAGAGAGTACACAGAAACAGGTCAGCACATGCAAAGCCAACAGAAGGATTTTAGAGTTTCTCATTTTAGAGAATCAGATGGCGGCCGCCAAACGCATAATGAGAAACAGCTTCTCGAAAGCGATGGCACTGATAGCGTCGGTATAGTTACAGACGCAATCGATGGGCGCTGCCAAAATGACATGCGGCCCAGACAGACACGGCATCACCGATGCTAACGCCATTGCATCACCTCACTGCGCCCTACCTCCTGAAAGTGGACGTCTACTGCCGACCGCAGGAAAGACGCAGTAACATGACCTCCGCTCCTTTTCTTTCTCTGGAATCCTTTCAGTCTCCCTCGTCATCCCTATCATACACACAACTCACAATTACTGTCATCTTCTATATCCAGGAATGCATACGGAGTGGTCCACCACCATTGTGACATGCATCCCAAAAGGTCAAAGGTCGCATTAAGATCAATACAGTAAAACAAAACAAGCAAACGCACTTTATTTGAACAATTACATTGGAATGCTCCATCTTGCTCTCAATAGCACGGGGTGACAGCGCAGAGTCAGCTCACAAGCGATACCCCTGGTGCTGAGGGTCAAGGGCCTTGCAAAGGGCCATGGTCATGTGACTGTTTTGTCAAGGCTGGGGCTCAAACCAGCAAGCTTCTGATCAGAGGCACAGAGACTTAGCCTGCTGAGCAAAGACAGGCAACTATACAGCCTCCATAATGCCAGGACTCTTCAACATAATCTGTCAGCATTAACAAGCATTTGCATCCCTGACTTCTGACCAGCAGCGGCCATGGAATGGAGGGACTCTCATCTCACGGTGAATTTCAGAACAATCAGATAATGTCGATCAGTAATTTGTCCATCCACATGTAGGTTAGTTAATGTAATGACCTTCTGACAGCCAATGATTAGCCGCCACAGGCCTGGGGAGCTTGCAAATCACCTGTGACATCATATTCGTTCAGCTCATGTCCATCCCCAGCTTGAGTTCATAAGGTCTGCTTACACTAAGAAATGTCACTTAACTAGGAGCTGGAAATTTTTTTCCATTAGCGAGTCACTTCCCATTAGCCCAGTGCTTCAAGAGCCAGTTAATATCAGAGCATCAAACATAGCTGTGCTTTTAAGCTACATCTTGGAGGTAATACTTACTGCAGATGCAACACTGGGAAACAACATGTTGAAGGGTACCATTTTTACCTCGTCGTGGCACAAAATATATGCACAAAATCTTACTTTTTAATTAGACCATAGATTTTCGCAGTGAACTGTTCTTTTGTTTTTTTCCCCAGAATACTTTTTACGGCTTCGAATAATACCTTGTATCGTCGCATTGTTTGAGCTCCAGGCCACAAATGCAGGAATGGAGCACGAGCAGGTCCGTCCGGCACCTCTTACATGCGACGGTCAAGAGGTATCAGGGTTTAATGCTCGATCCCAAAAAAGATTCTGCAATAGTTTTACAGGCCGACTCCAAAATTAACCGCAAAAATGGCGGTGAACTGCCAGGTGGCGTCCTGTAGATAGTGTATGAGCTGCAGTTCAGGGGGAAAGAGGGGAGGAAATTCAGCATTAAAGCAGTGTGAGTGGCTAGAAACCATGGCCTGAGCTCGTCAGGGACACCAGCTAGTCCAGACAGAGGCAAGGACCCTGGGAAGCAGATCGCCAACAGCTGGGGCTAAGCTGATTGGGACGTCATTCAAGACAATTAATAAATATAATGAAAGGCTGCTGATCCTCCATGCAGAGCTCAGATTAGGGCCCCTAATGCTCCCGTTATCGCAAGCAGGAGATTGGCTTGGCCAAGGCCAGCGTCACAGAGAGCCAGTCAGACGAGGCTCAAGCAAATGCCGTAAACGTCAATTCTCCTTACCAAATACTAACAGGGTACGATTGTTATAGATGTCTAAGAGACCATACGCAAAAGCTGGCAGTGTTTATAAAGAATAACATGCACCTAAACAACAACAACAAAAACAAATATTAATCTTCAAATAGCATCAGAACATCAGGAAAACAAAACAGCAATGAGATCCATGCTAACACTCAGCTGCATTCTTCTTGCATTATTCATTATTCTGAAAAGCGGTGATATCAAAGTATCCTGAGGTGACAGTAGGTCAGGATACCTAGTGGATCTGTGGTATTATACAGATGTGCTTTTAACTCGTGTGGCAACAGACTGACACAAGCTGTCCTAAATTATTCAATGCATACATACAATGAGATGAAGATCTACCTCCTGTACATCCTAATTTCCCTGCCATTGCTTGACAATTTTAGAATAAAACGCACCATTCAGACATATCTTTATGCATAGGGAAAGGCCAAACTTCCTCTGCAAGCCAGTAAATGACACCCTTTGTGTTTGGTTTAAGAACTGGATGCAATTTGATTGGATAGAATACAGTGATGCGTTTTATTCCATATTAACACTTCAGCCTGGTCGGTTATCTCCTTGTTATACAGAACCCAAATTGGAATAGGATAATGACTTAATCATAAGTTTAGTGACTTATGATCCATATTTATATTTGCCTTGCAGACCCTTTAATCAAAGCAATTTCTTTGAGGTGAGTATTTTTTAATGAAACCGTAGAAGTTTCTGCTCTGCCTGAGACATGAGCCGGACATTTTTTGGCTACAGATTATTTACTATTATGCCACCTACTATCTAAATATGAGCTATAGACCAACACTGTTTAGGAAGGATTCGGAATAAAACAGTTTAATTCACAGGGCTATTCAATATTTCCATAGGAGATCAAATCATTCTGATCCATAAGTAGCCACTTAACTAAGGAGTTGGAAAGTCCAGCACAACATTGACAGTAAAAAGCATTGATGCCCCAGTCATTCATTATAGGTCTCCATGAATCGAATGAAGCCAGGGCTCCGTACACATCAGCACACCAGCAGATCCATTGTATGGGTTCCCATTGCAAACCTCAACAGGGAACAGGTTCTGCTACCTACCACCCTGTGCACATCTGGTTCCAGTTCAACGAAAGAAAACATTGTTTGCCCAGACAGCACAGTTCTGAATTATTTTTTTTTAGTTCAATTTTGATTGGTTTCTCAAGTTTGAAAGGGCTTTTCTGGGATAATGCATCTTTCTTCTGAATTCACATGGATCTAAGACCATCAGGATCAGATGTAGAGAGATGAAGAGAAAGCAGAGGTTACATCAGGACAAGGGGAACAGATATTGCATGTCCCTGGCTGGCTCCAGGATAAACTCGTTGCCCAGCTTTAAACCGTCTGTCGCTGAGGCTGGCTGAAACTGGAGCCCCTCGCGAGTGCCAGCCACTACATCGGGTAAAATTAGCCGGAGCCCTTCCAACGTGAGGGGAAGGGGGGGTGGGGGCGGAGCTATCTCCAACACATTGGGGAGCCTGGGAAGCAGTGCTGCGTGAGATTTATCCTTTTCTCAACTCGCCACCCACTATTTTCTTTCATCTTCCCAGCTCATCATCTCCACCGAGTAGAAAGCTCACCTCATCTCCGGAAAAAGAGGCGCAGACGTGTCTTTCACAAAGCCTCTCTGCCTGCACTGCCCCTGAACTGCTGACAGGTCACGGCACCGTAGCTCCTTATCGGGCCTGTCCAGGGGCCCTGTCTGAGATACAGCATTCAGAAAGATTAGAATACACTAGAGACAATGGCGACCTCATTGCAACCGTCAACTAACGGAAGCGTTTCACGGCATTCGAAGGGTTTCAGACGTTTCCTTTGTGCAACGGCCGGCAAAATAAGGTTTACACTGGTTTGCAGATAATTGTGCGCATTTAGCAACATCTAGCGGTTCTTTACTGCAACTACACGTTATTGGCGAAAACTACGTCACACTGCAGACGATGGATGTTTTCCTATTTTTGCCGCTAAAATGGTACATAGACCTGTACATAATGTTGCCCTGGTAAATTAATGCATTTCTATAATACAATTCAGAATACGACGTTTTATGTCAAATATACTACTGTATAAAAAATCAATGAAAGCTTCACAAACTGATGTATGGCATATGATATTCAGCCAACTGCAATATTGACTTCTTAGTTAAACTGCATTATGAAGTTTGTATAAAAATATCCAAACGACAAAAACGTGTTGTCGAAAACCTCGATACATTCGGAAACAAAAGCAGAAAATACAACCACATTCCGTGTACGATGTGAAACTACCCCGACTAACTGACATTTCTGTTCCTATCTTCTCTTCCCCAAAAGATTTTCGACTATAATTTTCGCTAATGAGCATATACTGTAGTTGCTGGTATAAATTATGTTGATACTTGAAACTTAACTTAAAATATTAGCTCCAAGCTGAAGAAATTACAAAATCACAGGATACAAATATGTATCTTTTTTTTCTTCGTTACGTCGTCATGCCGGTATCCAGCGCCATCTAACGGCACTATATATTACTGCGACCTTCTGATGGATAAATATGAAAGAAACGGGTGGGTGGACGGAAATGCAAGTTGGAATTGCAGAAGTATTACTTAGTGAATAATACTCTGCCTAAATTCATCATTATAGTCCTCCTTACAAAGAAATGACACAGATTATGGCAATAAACATTTATTTGCAAACATAATTTATATTTTCCTTAAGCAGAAAATCATTATAATAGTCATTACCAATCATTTGCAACAAAATAGAATACACATTCTTTAAAAACACTATTTTGCAGCTGCATATAAAATTAACAATAATTTAAATATATAAAGCATTCAACATGTTTTGTTGTTGTTGCTGTTGTTCTTTTTTTTCTTTCTTTTCAAGTAAAGAGATCGCCATTGGGGTCGGTTATCTTGTATACAGCCTTCTTTGTCCCGTCCGCTCACGCAAGAACGGAGCAAACCTGTGACTGCAGTTTAATTCATTTCAGTAAGCATGAAGCAGGTGAATATCCTTCATTTTAACACAGACAGGGCAAACAGGGAAGCAACCATTATGTAAGTGAGGTGGAAAATGGAAAACTTAACCACTGATATGACCAATAGAAAATAAATAAATAGAAAATCATTAAGCTCCGTTCCTTTTTTGGTCACGTATATGCAAGAGCCTTTTCTTTTCTAAGGTATATATAAATAAGCAATGTGAGTTTTATGTATTGAAATATTGCATATCCATACATGTTTGTATTTGTGTGTATGTGTTATATATACACACACACACACACACATATAT
>JABFEB020000038.1:16690636-16715971 GCA_019775895.2 Stomatorhinus ivindoensis | reverse complement strand
TCTTGCTTAGCTTCGTGTAGGGGGAAAAGAAACGATGACTGACTACTGACACCTGCCCCGGCCTCTCTTCCAGGACGGGGCTACCCCAAAATGTTTTCTAAATATGCGCAGAAACTTACTACGGTTTCTTTACAAGAAATGCGCGCATCATTACTCTCTCACTGCCACAGTCGCTTCGGGTTGTTTTCTTTTTCCGTGGCTTATGTTTTTGCTGGCCCTGGGCGACGCACTTTGCACGCAGCAGCAGCCCGGAATCGACCACGGCATCTCGGGCGTTTTATCCGCTGCGTTAGGCTTCACTTTCCACTCACGGACGCCTGCCCTTGAAATCTAAAATTGCCTCAGATACCTTAAACATAAATTCACGGCCACGCAAACATCATAATCTTCCCCTGATTACTACGGTAGCAGAGCCGAGGATTTCAACATCATTTTATTTTGTGTTAGGCCTAATGTCTGTATGACACAGAAGCATTCGTTGTAGAAATGTGTCCTACAATAAATTCGTCTGACAACATGAAATCCAATGACGGCAATCGAGTTTAAAAAGAATAACGAAGCTTAAAATCCACATCTTCAAAACTAAAAATATAGGTAGATTCCACTGTCTAGAAAGTTGTCCATGCCAAGGCCTACAGATCCACCCACCGGAGTCGGTTTTGTGGTTTAAGTCACATTTCAGTCCAGCTTAGCATGACATAGCCAGCAACCTATATATAAGGACACACTGTGAAACAGTACCTCACCCAGAAAAAACACTCTGACATGCTCTACATTTATGACCAGAAAGTCCAATGAAAGATTATACATATATATACACACATATATATAGCCTACACAGACACACACACACAATGTTTCTGCACACATTTTATAGAACACAGCTTACTGAAAGACTCGCTCGCCCATAAAAAGCTTACAGAAAATCTTCAGTATCCAAGTATCAATCAAGCAAAACCATCAAGCCAATATCCTGGCCAAGAAGCATCCATAGATGGTATTCAGAATTACATCTGGCCCATAGTCACATGTGAAAAACCAGTTTTGGGCTGCTATCCAGACTTTGAAAACCGGCACTTGGAGAAGGTAATTGCGTGGATCACTGTATTGTGGTTATCAGTGCATGTTATGGGCTTTTGGATGTTTATATATATTTTAAATGGCAAATTAGTTTAGGAACTGGTTGGAGGTACGTAACATACAGTACTTTGCCTGATATTGGCGGATATGTGCTAGTGAGAGGTGTTCAGAGTGTGTGATGCATTTGCATTTTGTGATGTGGATGAAAAAGGTGGAAAAACATTTACACCTTTTTATATAAGGCCTGTTACATATTTCCAAAAGGGGAAACTATTGTTAAGGACTGTGAGGCACACACACAGGTGTGGAAACACTGACAACGAAACTGCACTCAGCAGTCAGCTGGACGGGCAGAGCATCCCACGCCCATATCACTTTGCAATAAATTAGAAAACGGAGGCATCCTGCAGAAGGGAAGAATCCAGATCAGAAGTACACTTCTGTATTCCCTTCGGCTCCGGGGACTGTGTGTCCGGAACGTACGCATCGCCTTTATCATATATCACAAGCTGAGCTTTGTTAAGCTGCCGCAGTAGCCACAAAGGAAAGGTTATCGGCACCATAATTTTTGCTTAAAAAAAAAAGACACCCCCCCCCCCCCAGATTTTTCCGCTATGTCAGTTGGGTTTGTGAGAAGGGGCAAAAAAAAAGAAAAGAAAAAACATTAAATCGGCATTTCAGTTGCAATCCCGAAACGCAAGCTACATGTTAGTCACTTGTGATTCACCCTATGAATTATAGTGACCTTATTTTTTTCCAGTGCTCTTGCAAATGACCCGATGAGACGGAATTGCCAACTTCATTCCGCTGCCACGAGTTACAGGAAAACTGGAAAGCACAAAGGGTTCTCAGCCTGGACAGATAATATCGGGCCAAGTCTGTTTGTCCAAACAGCCTTGACTATCCCCCACCACCAACACCAGGACTGGTCCAAAATCTCAAGTGAAGGGCGTGAAAGCAATAAGCTTAGAGCCTTAGAACCGGCAGACATCCACACCATCTCACAGCTAGCCAGAGCATGTAGGCGTTCCTCTCAGAGAGGAACTCACACAAACTCGCTCTCTTCCTCTCTACGTAGTCCCCTGCGTCGCCATAAAAACAAAATGGACGGCGAAAAAGTTTTTAAAAAATGTAAAAAGGAACTGCTTCCTCAACACACAGCCGCTCTCACGCAATGTGGACATGCCACCAAGGGTTGGATTGGAAGTGGGCGGCAAGGCTCTGGTTTTTCGGTTCTGTCAGTCTTGGTTGAATGTCTCGCACATCCAGAATGTCTCAAGCCTATTGGAACTACCTCTGCCTGGAAGACAACGCCCCGTTGATTCTCAGCTGCCCTGAATTCAGCTCACAAGCATCAAAGTCACTGTGCTGCACCTTAGAGAAGCCCTGTGATTATGGTCCATATCCTTCAAGTCACATCCATAAACACACACTTGTTTCACTGTAGACAGAAGACAATGAAAAAAGCCATCTGTTAACTGACTCCCCTTCTACACACACACACACACAAGTCAGGAGGGAATGAAGATTACTTAAGTACTTAAGCAGATGGGTAGCAAAAGGAGATGGAAGGGGGAAACAGATACATTTTTTAAAAACCTACAGAAAATGTATATGGAGCAAAAAAAGAAACCTTTAGCAAAGCAATTCAAATGAAATATCAAGCCAAAGCGTCCATTCGTACAAGCTCTCAATAGTGAGTACGGTTTCTTAAAGAATACGCAGCCCCAGATTGTATGTTAAAGCAGTCGCCAGAAAAACATTGGAAGGAGAAAGATCTGCAACGTCCAGCTGGCTCTTGTTAGGTCATCGTTATCTGGCCACCTGAGCAAACGCGTACGAGGACCGTAATTAAAAGCCCATTGGTTACGGCTCACTTTCCGAGCACTGAAGAGTGGCGCGGTAAATTTGCCAGCAGGCGGCCATGCCAAACACTCCAGATTGTCCCAGAGCATTCGGCCTTTGGGTGGAAGAGTAGGACGCTGCTAGCGAACTTCATTCTTGGAATGGTCTGGCTCACACTGGCAAGTGTTACATGGATCACAGATGGTCTGTTCCCACACACACCAAGGACACGCATGCGCATGTATACACACACACGCACACACAGGTTTGGAATTATATCTTTGTGGGGACTCTACACTCATTTCTATGGGGAATACTCTAATCCAAACATGACGACCTTAACTCCTACTCATCTCAAATCTTAACCATAAGTAACCAAACAAAATACGAGACTTTTGGCATTTTTAGTTTTCTGATTGCATTGACAGATCTTTGTGAGGACCTGAAAAATGGTCCCCATAATGTCAAAATAACAGGAAACATTTGCCCCCTCAGTGTAATAAAAACATAAAATCCACAAACACACAGACAGAGATACCTGAGTGGCAGGTTTCTGTCAACACACAAAAACCTGATCATTTTTTTTTTCGGCTTGTGTCATTCCTGCCCACACGCAGCCTGGATATCTGCACGCGCGCGCACACACACACACACACACAGACACACACACACGCTGAGATGCTCCCTGAGCTTCTCAACCTGTCTTTTTCACAGGGGGGTGATGTGCTTCAGGACACATTCCGGATAGAGCAATGCATCGAACGGGCCCAGCTGGTTAGAACAGCTGAGGAGCTTAAATACTTGTTGCTAGACACCTCTGGCATCTAACGTCTTTACTGTCCCTGCTCTCCTCGTGACTTGTGTGGGTGTGTACGTGATACTCTATCTGTTGTGGGGAGATAATAAAAAAAAAAAAATACTCAAAGATAGTAACCCATATAGATCTTACAGAGGTAACTCCGCAAAACATTTTTATCCGTCTGTTTGTGTATCAAAAAATGATAAAATTACAAAAATAGTTGCAAATGTGTCTGTGTAGGTTTGAGCAGCATGTCTTGGGTTTGTGAGAATTTAGGTCATGTGTATGTGTGTGAGTTAGGGTTATACTACATTGTGAGGGCCAAATGTCCCCCACAATGTAATAAAAACCTTTTTTTTTTTTTTTTTTTTTTACATTGTAGGGACCATTTTCAGGTCTCCAGAAAGGTCTGTGAGTCCAACCAAAAAAGTAAAAATTTGGTTTGGCTACTTATAGTTAAGGCTGGGTAGGGGTTACGGTTGTCAAGTTTGGATTAGAAATGATTGTAGAGTCCCCACAAAGATATAATTACAAACCTGTGTGTGTGTGTGTGTGTGTGTGTGTGTGTGTGTGTGTGTGGCGAATGTCTGGGAAAGGCTCACGGCTGCTGAACAAACTTTGGGTTCCGTGTGGCGGGGGCGATACCAGTGACATCGGAGCAGAAGTCTCCGCCTCCTAGCGGCGGCCAATCTCACACGTCCAGCCAACCCACCCAGGACTGTCTTACGAACAAACGGGGATCGGACGGCACCCAGAGACGCCAGCTGTTGCAGAGAAATGCAGCCACCTACCAACAGTGCACGTTGGGCAAAAACAGACACGCGGAACACATCAGCATCTGCTAAAAAATTGCACGTACACAATGACAGCACTCAGATACAGATGGCAACACAGCAGCATGATCACAGATAGTTTGCAGAGGAGGAAGGACACATTTCTGTATGAAGTGTTTTATAGATGCCCATTGATAACAACCCATAGCCAGAGCATGCCGTACACGTTATTACACAATAACAGAAACAACGGCAATCAAACTGGTGAGCACGTTTACCCAAGACTGCAGTTCTCAGACTGCAGGCCTGTGAAATGTGGACGTTGGCTTTATTGATGACTAAATTTAGCCATTTGCTCATTTCAGGAAGGAAGGAAGCAAGTGATACTATCCAGACAGCTAAAGATACTGTCATCTCCGCATGGAGCTGCGGCCATACGGCCGAAACGGACACCCGAACGGGAGGGCAACATTGTTCTTTACCAAACAGGAAGTTGTTACGTGAATGAGGCTCCTGAATCCAGGACATTGCTATAAAACTGGGTGAACTGATCATTTGACTTATTCAGCACACACTTTTCTCCAAATCAAGACACAATTTTGAGAGAAAGCAGGGGTCAGATGGAGCTTTGCTCAACGCCTCAAAAGCGAAGTCACTCTGCTGCCTCTGGGATTAGACCCGGCAACCTCCTGATTACAGGCAGTGTCTTAACCCACTGAGCCACACACCTCCCATTGCTATAGACCACAATTAGAAATAAAATGACAAATAAACATGCACACAAAGTGCCAAACAAGGACAGAAACACTGGCAAAGGAAGACAAGGTGGCCCCATTTTCTCAGAAGATCATGACACAGGTGTCCAAGGTTGCTGCAGTCCCTCAAACTAAACGATGCCCCCCTCTTTGCCTCTGGTGTGTCATCAAGGGGTGTGAGGGCAGAGTGGCTGAGGGGATTCCAAGGCCGAGCAGGTCCTAGAGGTCCCCCCCCCCCCCCTCAAAGCTTCCTGTCACATAAGCACAAGTTTCCATGTGGGTAAAGCTGGCCGTCTCTAACCTGCTTCAGAATAGCCGAGTCCAATCAGCTCACCTCCTCAGACCTTATGGATGACGGCGAATGGAGATTTGAGAAAGGTGAACTAACTGCCCCCTCCCAGGGGCATTCCCGGATGGCACGGTCTCCATCAAAAATGCAAGTTGACCGATGACACACACGCGCAGACGCGCCCTCATTTCAGTGCACCCGATGTGATCGGACGCTGTACACTGAGGGTGCATTTCCATTCCACTTAAAGGCCATGGCATTAAGAATGTCTGGCGTGGCATTTTATGATTACAAGAGATTTTTGGATGGAAGAGGCTCCCATAAATCAGGAATCGTTCTTCAATTCGACCGGCATTATCAGTAAATAGGGAAAATCAGCGCTTATAGACTCAGCTCACTGGCCGACCCTGACTTAGTGCATCCAAGACATGTGAAGTGCAGATCTGAATCTCATCTGGGGGAGGGGCTCCAGTGGATGTAAGAGGATACGGAGACAGTGGTCCGGGCATAAGAAGATGACACGGGTTGGCAGCCTGGGGTTGCCAGGCAACAATGGTAAACTTCTCCAGCATGGGTATATGGCTCACTACTTTTCCAAATACAGGCACCCCCCCCCCCCCCACACACACACTTTGCCACCCCCATACAGCACTACAGTCTAAAAAGGGCAGCGAGAATCTCAAACGCTGACAGGCTCCTTCCTGAGAAGCCCAGTAATGAGCAGCGTCATAGAGGTGGCTGAAGTTTAACCTTTCTCTCGTAAAAGGTCAAGCCTACGATGGGGTTTTGACATTTCAGACAGGGGTGGGTGTGAAACGGCACAAGAGGCCGAGCAGGATCGAGGGGTCCACGGGGCGTCCCAAGGTGTTCCCCTGGAACGAAATGCATGCAGAACAAACACTACACTGCGCTCTTCTCACACGAAAACAACTCACGCAAATTTCCAAAGGCAAAACAAGTAAACATAAAAATAACACAGTGACCTTTTAAACGAACATCATATGTTCAGAAACACTTACTAACATCTCAGGACTAGCAGATGAATGCAGATATAGCAGGGAGAGTGTACATGTACAAGCGGGGGGGGTGTTAATGTATTTCCGCAGCAATACTAGATGTCGAACAATGCATCCGGGGGCCCTCGAGAGAATCTGCGGACTGGACACCGTCCCCCAGTAATGACACTGACCGCAGGAAAAGGATAAACGCGATCGAAGTCAAAGCAGAGCACAGATGAAGGTCCAAAGCTATCGGTCGTTAAGCTAAGAACATAAGAACTATACAAACGAGAGGAGGCCATTCGCCCATCAAGCTTTATCTGAACCAGCCATGCAGCATCGCTATCAAAGCTGCGAGCCTTTTGTAATAAACTTCCCGGTTGGTCTTTGTGAAACCTGCCACATGCCTTTTTACGCTTCAGCGACTGGGCAGCGCTACAGAGTCTTAGCGAGGGCTTTGCAAAGTTTCGCTGCTTGTCTGGTTGATGGTTTTTAGCCTGGGTCCCTTTCGCTTCGTGGGAATCCTCACCGCTGACTGCAGAGAGGACCAGGTGGAAAAAAAAAGTGGATCAGTGAAAGCTGGTAGGCAGACTTCATTTGTGGGGGTGTTTGTACAAGTGGCAGGGGAGGACTTTGGCAACAGGAACCGGCAGACAAAGTCAACGTTTATTTATTTTTATTTTTTTTGCTCCTACTCAGGAAGGCATCACACTAATACAACAGTCTGGTCTGTCTCAGGTCATCGGTCAGTGGACACGGCCAAGGACAAAGACTTCATCTCGGCATCACAGGCTGCAGAACGAGACGGTATTTCAGATTTCTGTTCAACGCGGCTTTTTAAAAGTGATGTCTGGACACCTGGGTCTTCTGAAGTCCCCTATCCTGTATCCAACCAGTTTCCAGTCCTCACCTCACCCCACCCACTCAGAAACCTTCTTCAGACAAAGTTCACTGAAAGATCTTAACAAAAAATACATTTGCGTGGTTAAAGTTCAACCCAACTTGCGGCTTCCCAGCACCAAAATTAACATTTAACACTAAGAACGAAAAACCATGAAGTTAATGCTTTGCGCAGGAAAAACAGGTGAGTAAAGAGGAAAGACTGATTACCCAGTAAAGGATGTCCTTGTGCACATAACCTTGAAAGTCACTCAAATTACAGTTTAGTGTCAATACATCTATATATAAGCATATGGTGCCAACAGAGGAATTTAAGTTTACTTGGACAGCACCGACATACATTTCCACTAATAAACTGCGTACACCAGCAATCAAGTGTCAAATTAATCATGAAAAATATATTAATGAGCATGCATTGGTATACGTTCTGGATGATGTTCCAATAGTCATAATCTTTTCCCTTCTTTAGATTAGCTATTATGAGAGTTGCTGTAATTACAGATCTCATCCTTCAGCGCTAGTCCCCTCACTCCGTGTGACGGCTGTATTCTTCATCCGCTTCGGAGATGGAGCAACACTGGGGATTTGAACTAACTGCGGCCGCTAAAAAAAAAAAAAAACATGAGATTTGGCCTAAATTTGGCTAGAAACTGAGGGCGCCAGAGAGTGAAACAGAATAAATACAACTTTCACCGCAGAAAAGCTACTGTCGGTTATCTGACACTGACCCAAATCTCGGGCTTAACTTACCCCGCTGAGGGGCAAGCCGTCTTTCGGGGGCGGGTAGGGGTCACGGCAGGGGAATCGGGCAACTAGAAGCAGTCATAAGACGCGGCGCCACGCCGAACAGTCGCCCTTTGTGCGATTAATAAGCGGCTGACTGCGCTTCAGCAGCGCGATGAATGCAGCCGGGCTGCCAACTATCACGCATCTGCGTGACACTCACACTTTCAAACTCACATTCTTGCAAGAAATATTACAGCAAATCTATATTGTTCCATTATATACCTAAAATTAGCTACATCGAAGGCGTTGGGATAGTGTGCAAACTCTACAGACTATTTATATTGCAATAAAGCTGTAACATACGTATGTAACGCAGACCGAACTCTGATGCATCAGAACTTTCATACACAACTGCACCGCGCAATGAAGCTCATTCTCACGAAGGGAAAAAAGGTGTTTGGCATGACCACAAATTCACATAAACCAAGAAAGGAGACATGTTAAATGGGTTGCAGAAAACAGAGAATGCTCCTTTATTAAACATAAAGCGACCTCGACTGACTTGTGCAGTTATGTGCTGAGTCAGTATGACTAAAAATATAGGGAAAAAATCTGCATCGCCCAAAGACTCAACAACAAAATTATAAAGGTTTAGCTTTCCTACAACGCCTGTATCTCATGAACCATCGTGTCGAAATCCACGTCTTCCAAGTAAATATTGCAACTTATTTTACGCAACGCATAATGTTAGGAAGGCAATGATCGATTATGGCGATCCTTCAAAAATTTGCAGATCAGAAAACTGGATGATTTTAACTGGAACGAGTAAGAGCAAGTTATTATTGCTCGCGATATTCACTCGAAGTCTTGTCAGCCGTCCATAAATGAACTTTTCGTGCATCGGCTACCTCTTTCTCCTTCTGTAGTCAGGCTCAGTTTTTTCGATTCTGGTGTGTAACTAGAAACGTTCCGGTGCAAAGAATACGGCTGGAACAAATGCATAAAGAATACCCAAGGGGGCAGATATTATTACCGCTCATGGCTAATGATGCCGCTCATGTTCAGTTATAGACCTTTGACTTAGTATGTGCTGCAATGCCGGACCAGCTTTATTAGAAATGTGTGAAAATTATGCTCCATAAACACTTAACGCACAGGGTTTATTATCTGAAAGATTCAATATGAATAGACAATACCTGCAATTTATGGATTATTAGAAATATGAGTCCATCTTTTTTCTAATATATATATATATATATATATATATATACATACACACACACACATATATATATACACACATACACACTTCAGAATATTCTGATAAAAATTGAACTATTTGATATGACTCATTATTTTGTACAAGGCATTACTGGTGGCAATATATGTCTGGGCATACTTTAATTGTTGGCTTTTTATAATTTGAAGCATTTTTATTTACAGAAAAGAGCAGTATCTTTTTATTTGTATGTAAATATTTCTTCTTCTTACGTATACTGTGTCTCATATTTGGAATACACGGACCTCACGGTATGTTTTTTACATTTGTAAATAAAAAGTATTAGAAAAAGATAAAGTACTTGGTAGTGTTTTGTCAAGCATCCAGAATTCTTCTGGAGTTTAAACATTTGCAGGAACTAGTTCAATTCGGCACAGAAACCTCCAGAACTCACAAGGAAGCAATTAACGACGCAAGACTTATTTTTTCCTACATGTGGGGATCTAAAGGCCTTTCATAGCTCCTGCCCTCTGATTCAATTGTGTACTGTATTGCAATAACCTTCACAGCACTGGGGAAACACAGTAAGCCTATTCAATGCGTAAATATCCCAAAGATGCGGCACGTGGACTCATGGAACCAGGCACTACCCCTGCGAGGTTAAACATGATGAAAATTCTTATAAACACTCTTGTACCAACGAGTCAATGGTCTCACCTGGCATTGGTTAAAATAATGGCTAAAAGGGACCATGGGAAGTGTAGTCTCTCAATATCTGCCTTCTGTACAAGTAACAACAAAATTTAAGAATGCGAGTTAAACTGCGTATGTTCTAGCTGGTCACTGCATCTTCTTATTGACTCGGACTGGTGACAGACCAGTGGCCAAAGAGCATGCTGTTCAGCATGACTGAATTTTCCAAAGAAGGCCTGCAAAAACTCCTGCCGGCTCACACCATCTCTGCATTTCCGGGCGGTGGATCAAAAAGTTAGCGGACTGTTGGAAAGTACCATTCACTCTAGCCCTTCAGGGGAAAAGCTCGTCCTCATCCCCTTCAGCATAATGGCCCGTTGTTTAGCTGCTTTGTACATGCTAGTGCACATGGAAAAATACGGTGCATCACGCAAATATATGCAAATAAACAAAATACCACTATTTTTCCGATGTAGCAGCTCTGATTGCTTTATTTCTAGGCTCAATGAAACTTTTAACATTCCTGCCCAGTGCCCCTCCTTAAAGACTAAATCTGCACATCATCACTTAAATTAGAACAAGTCAGGAACACCGTTCAAGGAAGAGTTATGCCTTTTTGTAAGTAGTTATAGCTGTGTCTATAATACTTTATAAATGCGTTACAGTGTATTATGAAGGCATCTATAATGCATTATAGATGAGAGCTTCATAGAGCATTCATAATGTATAATAAGCATGGCTATAATGTGTTATGCCTTTTTACAAATAGTTATAGCCATGTTAATAATACTTTATGAATGCATTATAATGCATTATGAAGGTAACTATAATGCATTATGAGGACTGCTTTAAGTAAAGGGTTACTAAAAAACCTTACAAACATGTCAGATGCCATGGATGGTGTGGTGAGGCAAAGGTACGGCGAGACAGTGAAAGAGGCTGCAGATGTTGGTTGCTGTACTCAGCTGTGCAACTCCTCTGTAATGGATCCTGTCCAAAAGGCACTGCACCAGAAGCATGGTCTCCTGCTGACGCCATAGCACAGGCCACAAATGTTACGTGGAGCTCAGTGCCTTAAATCCCTTTCAAAAATGCTACGAGGGCCAGACTCCAGAGTGACAGCCATGTTTTAATCCACCTTCCTGAAATCAGCCCATGTTGCTTTGGAGGAATTTCTCATCTCCAGGAAAGACAATTTCCTCAGAAGTATATTTAAATGAGTTGAATGTCAGTTTATTTTTGCACTCTGCTAATTCTATCACGATACCCAAATAAAGAAAAAGGGGCTCGTGACATTGCTAACATTTAAGGGCAGATGAAGGAGTTTAAATAGGAACACATTTTGGAAAACATACTAAGCCAAAATAAATCTGGTCCGTATTTGGAACACAGAATAGGTGGGTTTCTTACCAGTAGTTGTTATGGATTCAAGTTTCACCAGGCAGAATGATATCCTTGGATGGGAAAGAATTTAGCTTGACATATTTCAGAATTCAGTAGATATAAGTGGCTGTACTGTGTTGGTGTATGTTGCATTGCGAGACTGAGATCTATACTTGTCATTATTCCACTATAGGGTATTACAAAGAACAAGGTTGTTGCTGTGTTTTTCCTGCATTAGAAACAGAGGTGACATGGAAAGATTGTATTGGGGCAATTTATAGATTCCCCAGCCGTTGGGCCTCATTATTCACATATACATCTGGTAACACCTATCTAACATGGCATAGTTTGCTGCAGTGTGTCTCCAAAACTCCCACTAGAATACTAACCACTTAAAATTGATAAACTACTGACTTCACTTTGGATGCAAAGAGCTACGAAACAAATAACACCAATTGCTTATCTTACATCCATTATTATCTTATCCCGGTCAGGATTGCGGCTAGCTTAATCTCCCGAGAAAGTCATTAGAAGTAACAAAAGTAAACAACTTACTTAAAATGACTAATATATTGTTATCAGCTACATCTGTTTCACGTCAATCCAAAAACTGTGGAGGGTTATACCAGGAGTGGCAATGTTGGTCCAAAATAGTAGCAAAACCAGCTGCATCCACCCACACAGGGGACACTCGGCATCACGGGGAAATGCGCGTGGTTGCCGAGTTGCACAAGTCGTGGTTGTTCAAGACACGGGAGTAAACTGAGGGACCGGCCCAAAAGTCGAAATATACGGCATACACCATTAAAGCAACACACCATGTGCACGAGGGCGCCCTGGTCTGTGTGACGCAACTGGCATGAACAAAACAATTTCCAAAGTAACCCACACCACTTACAAATGCTGTTCACTCATCGTTCTACACGTCGTTATTAATTTAAAGCACCACCGCTACCAATTCTGGCAAAATCTACATTTGATGTATTTTTTGGCAAAACAGTTATGTAAAGCACAAGTTAGCTATAATTTCCTCTTTCTAAAAAAAGTACTATTCTAATATTGCACGCAGATGGATTTCCAGCATCCGAGCGGTGGACTTTACCTAGCGCGATCGGTTAGTGCTCAGATACAATCTGGTGCGACTTATGCATTCTATCGGAAAAAGTGAGTATTTTAACAACAAAAAATAACGTGGATGCGTTGATGGTATCTGTGGCTTAAAATCAGGGGTTAAGAGCAAAAGGCCAAGGCAGCGAGCAATAAACCGCGATCCGCCGGCTGCCGACGTGGATTTTAAAAGACGCGCTGTCGGCAGCGAGGTGTTAGTCAGGTCCATGTGAACAAGCAATCATCACCCCGAGGAGAAAGGGTTCAGCAAGCCTCTGCACCGCTCATCTCAAAGCCACATTTACGCACCTTTAACGATGTTAACAATCTGGCACCTCTTTATCACCAGTTGCTAATACATCAATTATTATTGTTACATTCTAATAATAATTGTAACATCTAACAATAACATCCATGTTGTACGGTCTAACTGAAATGAACCATCCTGATTTCTGACCTAACATAAACCCACATCGCTATGTTGTTCTCTATTAAACAACGTTGATATATTAATCTTTGCATAGTAAACATAGCTCTGCTGTACCGGTATAGTTTAACATACAGACGCGGACATAACCATCTGGGACAGGGACAGTAGCCAAGTGCAGTGGGATTAATATCAGGCTACTTACGCCCTGGTTTTGGGGAAACCCATGGACAGAAGAACATCCAAACTGGATCCATGCTTCACTGTGCCCGTTCGGTTTTGTCGCTGCCTCCGCGGTGTGATTTTGGAGTACAGCTCCTCTTTCGTAATTCCCGACTCCATTTGAGCTTAATGTTGGGATCCGCTGGTTGCCGGGGGCAGCATTAGACCAAAGAGCCAGTACAGTGCGATCTGTGTCTTTCCTTCCCCACCGGACAGAAAGCAGGAAAGAAGAAAAAAGTGCGGAGCGGCTGTGAGCGGCTACAGACTGCGCGCAGCTCTTCCTGGTGCTGCGCGGATCGCAAGCTTAACCATCTCCGCAGAAGGGGGCTGTCGCTCGGAAGTCACTTTTGCTTTCTCCGACTCGTTTCAGTTTCTCTCACTGAGCTGAAAGATGCTGCAGTGCCTGAGCATTTTTGATAACCAGACGGAGACAGAAATAGCCACGCGTGTATTGTAAACTAGTAAACCCATTAAAATAAGCAAGCCCTTGTTTTGTGGCGATTAATTTATGAATGGGTCGTCGCTGGGCTCGGCCTCTTAGATGTTGTTTTTGCAGACAGCCTCCCCCCTTTGTCTTAAAGGCGTAGAGCTGATAATTGAAACCGCCGATATGTTTCGCTTTTTTCATTTTGAGCGACTTTATAAAATCATTTATTAAAGACATTAGTATCATTTATTCGATCGCTTTGCATAGTGATATATCCTTCGATCAATCGTTAAAGTGAATTGCATAACCAACAGTAGCTAAACCAGGCATATGATTTAAACTACATTTTTATGCCGTTTTTTGGAGTTTCGGTGGAGTTTAAGTTCAAAAGAGCAAAAGCGTTCAGTAATGATTGTGTAAAATGTTACATATAAAAGCGTTCAAAGTATAAGGTCGATCTTTATACATCGAGGGAGTTTTTAAGATTGCATTAATCTGGTTTTAAATAACCATGGATAAAATCTTAATAGCTAATAGTACTCGTCTCCGTCCAGTGATTCAGCAGCGACAAACCAAACGACAGCTCCATTTACAAAACATAATTGGCTGACTGGCTGTAGTCCATGTATGCATTCATCCATCCATTCTCCATTTCCCATAACCGCTTAATTAGTACAGGGCCGCGGAGAGCCAGGAGTTATTCTGAGAAACACGGGGCTAGAGGCAGAGGACACCCTGGACGCAGGGCACTCACTCGCACAATGAGGCACAAATAGCATTTTAGAGACACCACCTACAGAGGAACCCACCTATCCCAAACACGCGGAGTACATGTAAACTCCAAAAACAGGGGCAACTGGCTCTAATGATTATCTTTATTATAGCGGCAACGCCGGGGTTTGCCCACCGCCTGGAGATTTTCTGCCATCTAGTGGCCAACGATTAAAATTAATATTTAGGTTACGAAAATAACCAGAGAAAGATGTCCAAGTAATGATGATGTTTGGTCTTCGTCGCTGTATAGTGTTTTTCTATCCATCCATCTTCCATTCCCGCTTACCTAGTTTAGGATCTCAGTGAGCTAGTAGTTTATTCCGCGAAACATTCAGTTTATTGTGACTGAAAGGTCTTTTAACATACAAGTTAGCAGTATTTAAATTAAAGAAATGACCGCTCCATAATAAGAACATACATTTTCAAACGAGAGGATGCCATTCTGCCCATCAAGCTCGTTTGGAGAGAACTTAACTAATATCTCAGAGTTGTTAGAATCTTATCTAGCGCTACACTAGCAGAAAGACTATTCCATACTCTAACTACATGTTGTGTAAAGAAGTGCTTCCTCAAATTCATTTTTAAATGTTCTCCAGCTAATTTCCACTTATGGCCACGAGTTCTAGTATTTAAACTAATATTGAAGTAACCTTTTGGCTCAACAGCATCCAGACTTGTTAGAATCATATACCTGGATCATGTCCCCCAATAGTCTCTTTTGCTCCATTCCTCTAACACCAGGAATCATTCTCATAGCCCTCCGTTACACCATTTCTAAGGCAGCAATGTCCTTCTTAAGGTATGGTGACTTACGGTATGGGGTCTTACCAAGGAATTGTATAATCGTAGCATCACCTCCCTTGACTTAAACTCCACACACCTAGAGATATAACCCAACATCCTATTGGCCTTTTTATTGCTTCCCCACACTGGCGAGAATGGGACATGGAAGCATCAACATAAACACCGAGATCTTTCTCGTAATCAGCTACCTTTATTTCAGTGGAACCCATAAAATATCTGTACTTTATATTTCTGCTCCCTGCGTAGATTACCTTACTTATCTATGTTAAATTTCATCTGCCAGGTTTTGTTGGCTATCCCTCAGAATGTTATTTGCATCCAGATAATCTACCATTTTCACTTGGATTATATAGCTTACATTATTTTTCCAGTAATGCTAGTTAAACTGATCGGCCTATAGTTTCCTCGATTACTTCTATCCCCTTTTTGAATATTGGCGTTATATTAGCATGCTTCCAATTAGAAGGTGCCACACCCGCAGACAACGATTTTTGGTATATTAAAGGTTGGCTAATAATATCCCACATCTCTTTTAAAACTATAGGCAAGATGCCATCAGGGTCCTGCGATATATTTATTTTGAGTTTAGCTCGGCTTAGTGCCACATCAGCCTCAGATATAATAACATTGGTCATAGACCACGCTGTATTCGTACTAAACGGTGGTAAATTATTCATGTTCTCTACTGTTAACATAAGGTGATATGGGCTACACAATTAAGAACAATTTGGAGAATTTATCGGATACAGCATGTTTAAGAGGACTGGCACCAGAGGCTGTTCCACGAAGCAGGATTTCTTGATTAGCCTTATAACTTGTCGGATTTAGTCGGAGCTAAACGAAATTGAACGAAAACAGTCAATTTAGCCCAGACTACTTTAATCCCGACAAATTATCCGGCCAAGCAATAAATCCTGTTTTGTTGAACACCCTCCATGAGTACGTAATAGGCGCATAAGGCCACCAAACACTACAGGTGACGGCATTTAAATATATATACATTCACTCTTTTTATTGATGAGTATTAGTGTAAGTGCATGGATCACAGCAATCAGATTTATCAGTAGCTTCAAAGCACTTAACGTTGTTAAACACCTGAGAAACACCTGCTTTGCTCCAAATATTTTCCACCTTTTGCACGATATTGTAATGGTCAGCCGTAATAGTGTTGCCTTACGTAGGCATATAAAGCGTTTTACCTAGTGATCTACAACGAAAGTAATCCGTCAGCATATTTGCTTTACTTTACTTGCGAGGCTAAAACTCGTCTCTTCAATCCGTCAGCGTGACGCTAGATTCCATAAAAATGTTAGCGACTGACATCACGTAATATTTAGAAGATGATACGCAGGTGAAACTTAAGGGATAAGGTTGCCTATTCTATCCACTGTGGTATTCGATTCCGAACAGGTGCTGTACTCTAAAATCTCCTGATGTCATTGTTACGCGCCACTGTTTGTTCGGCTCCGCCCACGCCAGGTCCACTCAGCTCGGCCCTTGCTCCGCCTCCCGGCCCGGACCCCGCCCACGACTCCGCGCACGACCGATCGTCATTTCCGGGCCGCGAACGTGAAAAGATGGTGTGCGAGAACCTTCGTGAGCTCTGCTCATTTTTTTTATTATTATTGTTGGTTTGCTTTCTTTGATTTGGACTGTTGTGCATGACGGTTTCGCTTTCTTGGTTTACTGTTATTTGCTTTGCCCTTTTCTGTATGTCTGCCTTGGTTTGTTCGCTTTTTGGTTTCAGTCTCTTGCCCGGTTTTTGGTGCGTATGGAGTGATTGCCGTATTTGTTTTGGGGTTTTTTTGTGTTTGCTGTTGTTTGGTTAGGGAGTGAGGTGTTGTACTTTTTTGTTCTTTGATTTCTCTTGCACGTAGTTAAGTTATATTTGGGTCGCGTTCGGTAGTTGGGCTGTCTGTTATTTTAGCTATAATCACCCCCGAGTCCTTTTGCACCGGGTTTATTTGTTCTGTGTCTGTCGCGTGTAAATAAAATAAGAAAAATACCCCCTTGTTCACGTGTGTTCCCTTGTGCAGCACACCCTGTGTTTCCCTTATTCCCCTTTCCCTTCCATTCTGTTACGCCCCAACCCTAGACTGCGGCTCGTGACATCGCCACAGTGAATAGTGAGAATTTGCCGCATTATAGGCGACTAAAAAGATGACAATATGAAAAATATTCAAGCAGAATGACTTCAACAAAGTGTCTAGATAGATAAGAGTTAATCCCCGGACGGAAATCAAGTTGTCACAGGAGCCAGGTACATTTCAAGGCACATTATTCTAGTACATAAATCGCTTCTTGTGACGACTATATTTGCACAGATTAGCATTGGTGAAAAGATAGCCCTTACTGTAGCGCTTGGATGAAGCAGTAACTGTGACATAACCACCAGTGAACCGTTGCTTATCTTAAGGTTTGATTGTAAAACATCATAGTAAACAAGTGATGCGAGTTTTTTTAGTCTGAGGCAAGAAAAATGATCTTGGGGCGAGCGCATTAGAAGCGAAGCGACATGGCTTTTAAAAAGAGCTGTCGTCAGGGGAGGCCATCCGTGACGGAGGGGGCAGTTCAAGCCACGATACCGGCCCTAAATTCAGCCTGTTCTCAATTGATTTGATAGAAAAAAGCTAATCAAAGAAGTTCAGTAAAACACATTTATTAACAAAATCATGACCAAGTTATTCAACATATGTTGTCACACACGGACCACTCTCCCCAGTGTGAACACATTGTCACAGCATATTTCTAAAAAGCTATTTCAAGGGTTTTGATATTAACAATAACCAAAATCAACTCACTTTATATATATTAAAGAAAAAGGAATCCTTAAAAAAAAGTGAAATATCACAGTGATAGAATGAGAGATGTAACAGTAAGTCATAAACAGCAGGAAGACAGCTATTTTTAACTTTTTTTTTTTTTGTTGGCATACCAACGCTCAGGTCTGGCTACCTGACAACCAAACACCTATCATTCTGTCCAATACAGATGAAGAGGCCTACTGACTTCATACAGCGCATTAATCAGAAAACATTACAAATTAAGGCATTGGTTGGCTGCTTAGGAATGGTGTTGCGATTATACCCAATGAGACATGCTACAACACGGCACAGTCCTTGTCCACATTTACTCCCCAAACACCAAAGATCTCCTTCATGACATGGGTGACGTTTTTACAGATTAAGTAGCCAAAGCCCTCAGTTCCATGTTGCTAACATGGAAGTGTTGACTAGCACTGGTTATTCCAGGTTCCGCGTTTTTACAATCTCGGAATGACGGCTGTAAAATGAGTGCTATTTTCTACTTTTTTGGTGTGTATTCTGTTTAAATATCTGCAAATGGGTCTAAACGACTTGTGCACATCCAAAATAACTTGACCAATAGATGCAAAAAAAAGCAATGACATCAGTATAAGAGGCAATAGTTTTGCATGTAACAGCCTGTAAAAAATATATTAAAAGAAACCACACACAAACACATACACACACACACACACACACCTTTTTGCCACTCCCAAGAAAATTGACCAACAGCCATAAATGTAACACGATAGCAGGATACAAGACACTCAATTAAAAATGTAAAACAGGAAAAAAAAATAATAATTACAAATGATCAACAACGAGCCAGTTCCCACACGACTTCCCAGCGGCACAGTGCCATTAGTCGATCCCAGCCCAGCGTGCCGTCACACCACAAACGATGACTTCTGCTTGAATTCTCCCTGAAACACAGACGGAATATGATGTACATGCAAGCCAGTAACTTTTGCGGACAGCCCCACACCAAAATGCAGGTACAGCCAATATACAACTTGGACAGATTCTTGCCATGTTTAACAGAGAACAGTATTATTTAAAGAATTGTCAGGGGGAAGGGGGGGAAAAAAAATATCCACTAGTGCCCTTGCCATATCTGAAACCAAGAACTCAAAGAAATCTCCTGTGTCCTGTAGGTGGCGTCAGAAAACGTTGCACTTACATCAGCATCATCGCGGTAATTCGTGGCTGGCTGTGTGTATACTTGCTTGTTGCTAGAGGGCGACACAGAAAACAGGTGAGGACAGTGCAGTGAACTGCACAATGACTCCATTCCTGCTCAGGACATTCACAAGCATCTAATAAACCCAGCAACACCATCATATGCGTAGATTTAGCGGAGGACATGTCCCCCCCAACGTTAAGATGGGGTGGGAATCACCCTCCTCGATAATATCACAAATAATGCCTGGTCGACAAAAAACACGTGTAATATACGTCATTACAATGACTAATTTAAAGTTTTTTTCCCTTAGTTTTTATATGAAGACCTACCCTCCATTAAAACCATTTATTCTCAACTCACCCTCCAGCAGGCAGACTCACTCAGTCACTGTGAGACTCACTCACAGACCCGCGATTAACATAGAGCAGTGAGCACAGAAGCACGGTGCGGCTTTGTATGTAAAATTAACTCACTGAAGACCTTGTGCCATAGCCTTTCGTTGAGCGACTGTTTCATAAAGATATTTGATAGTGCAAACTGCTACTAGCTTGGTTAAACAGCACAGCACAAATAGCAACACTGATAACGCAGCGGTACATAGCGTTTGTGTCAGTCACAAATCTCGTCCCACTGGGTTTGCCGTCAGGGCATAAGAATGAGTAAGACGCCAGTCAAAAAACAAGGCCAGACCTGGCGTTTATTTGGAGAACCGCATAAAGTAAGTTACTCAGTTACCAGTAACTCAATCATTTAGTTCCTAAACACTGTCGGTAGAAAGTCCCATTTGTCGCTATTTTGTGTGCTGTGTTTCTTTCAGGGAAGTTAGGACGTGTTTGTGAAAGAGATGGGATACAGAAGAGTGACAGGGGCATCATCGTGGACCCTGAGGTCATTTTTCCACAATGAATGGCTTGATATTCATGGTGGAATCTTGCAAATTGTGCATGATTTTAATAATTCCTGCAAATTCAGAGTACATAATGTGGGACTTAACACTACCATACAAGTGAAGCTGAATAATAGTGAAATGGAAAGAAATTTCACTTTACATATTGTAACTATAGCAACAAAATAAACAACAAACAGTATACAGCGCCACTATAGAATCACCTTATAAGGCGACACCGATCACACCTCTGACCCCGATATACCTGCCCCCCTCCCATCAATGTGCAACCTACACCCCGGGGTACCATTAAGGCCTAGTATGGTTGACAAGAATCCATAAAAATTCAATCGTATGTAATCGACAAGGCTAATCGACATTACCTCTATACAAAACAATATTAAAGACAACTTACCTTTGTTTGGATTTACCTGTGAAGACAAAAGTTGCAGATTAGCAAAGCAAAATTATTATTATTATTATGTAGCTTGTGAAGATGTGAATAAGCACTGTACTCACTGGGAAGGTATCCTTTGCGGCGGGCGAACCACAGTCCAAATATCAGCAGTGCCACTGCAAGCAGGGCTATGAGGACACCAGCCACAATGCCCCCAGTATTGAGGTCCTCTGGATTGATGGGGAAAGAGACAGACATCAAACACTGCTAACATTCTGCTCCTTGGTCCTCTCGTCGTACTGCTGCCCGAGTCAAGAAAGGCACTCATGGCAGTGATGATGCTACGACATTTATTTTATATACCGCTTTTCTAGATACTCAGTCACTTAAAAAAGGCAAATCAGAGAAAAAGAAAGAAAGACACATTAGGCAAACAAACAGGACAAAGTCAACAATTACAGGCTATTTTGAAAAGATGGGTCTTAGAGTTTTTAAATAAGAGGGATGAGGAGTTCCTAATGTCACTAGGAAGGGAGTTCCATAGAGTGGGAGCAGTAACAGAAAAGGCCCTGTCACCCCAATAGCGGTAATTAGTGATTTTAGGAAGAGAAAGGAGATTAGAGTCAGCAGAACAGAGACAACATTTGGGGGAGAGTCTGTGCAGTAGATCAGATAGATATGATGGGGCCAGATTATGAAGAGATTTGTAGATAAAGAGCAAGACCTATAAATGAAATACGCTGCTGGATAGGAAGCCAGTGATGATGTGAGAATGGGAGTGATGTGGTCAAAGGACCGAGACCGTGCGAGGAGGCGAGCAGCTGAGTTCTGAACACACTGAAGTTTCTTTATACTTTTGTCAATTGATCTAAATTTCAGATTAGAGATGGGGAATAGACAGTGACACCCATCGATAATAATAGTGAAATTATGGCAAGGCTCAATGACAGATTTTGAACCAATAATAATAACTTCAGCTTTACTATAGTTCAATTTGAGGAAATATGCTTGCATCCAAAGTCTTAATTCAGTGAGACAATTTGAAAGGGAGGAGTGAATGGCACTAGAAATGGATTTGGTGGAGATATAGAGGTGAATACCATCTGCAAAGCAATGGAACTGCAAGCCATGCCTACGAATGTGACCAAGAGGTAGAATATAGAAAAGAACGGCAAGGGACAAAGAACCGAACCTTGTGGAACACCGTGAGAGACAGGAACAGTAGATGATTTACAGTTATTTATGCTGATAAAATTAGATCTGAGAGATAGGAGTTAAACCAAGAGAGCAAAAATCCACTGATACCGAGGGACTTTTCTAGGCGAGTAAGAAGAATGGAATGATTGATAGTATCAATCTAAGAGTGAGGACAGTGAGATCACTGAAATCCATTCACCAGATACACCACAAGGAAAACTCCTGAAACCAAATTACACAATGATAAATAAATCATCCTGAACAGTAGGAGGCTGTGTCGATAGCGAGTGCGCGAGGACAGGTTGGCATACGGACGGCATGCAAGGCGTCCACTCACTGACTTCCATGCGCATTTTGGCACAACTCTGAGGAGAGCCAATGCCATTACTAGCAGTGCAGTAGTAGTCCCCTGAGTCCGTTTTCGCCACACTGGCAAAGGTCTGGTGGTGGGGGGGGGGGGGGGCAGAACAAACCCCCCCCCCCCCCCCAGACCATACTCAGAACACAAGGGATGGATTCAGTACAGTGTGTCTCTACATCTAGCATGAATGGTATGATGGTATAAACTGATCTAACATTCAGCCAAGAGGGGAGGATATGGAGTGGTGGGGGGCATCTTAATTGTAAATGCAAAAGTCTATGGGGGAGGGGGATGTCAGCCAAATTAAAGACGGGGGGGGGGTACATTCCGGTTCCTAGGCTCCAGCATATAACTTCACAGAATATCATCTCAAAGTATGCTAAGTGAAGGGCTGCACGAATCCTCACCAGGTGGCCCATTTGCGGGTGGATGCTGTAGGTAGAGTTTTTCAAATGGCTAAACTTGCTAGGGTCTTCTGGCATGGGGGTACCATCTTTGTACCACTTGTAACTGCTCGGTGGGGACCCATCCCTGTCCAGGCAGGTTAGGACTACGCGCGTCCCCGTGGTAACCGTGGACGGGATGCCACACATGGGCACAGACGGAGGCACTGTGGAAGAGAGACGTTCATGTGCATGGGGGAAAATGGGCAAGATTTCGCATTCCATAGGTGCAGAAATGATTAATTCCCCAGGATTACGGAAGAACTCGAAAATAACCTTTTCCCAAGTTGTCCATTTAAAAAAAATTTTTTTAACTGTGTCGTCACAGTCGTGATTGAGCCCCTGCTTAGTACTATCTCCGCAGAGTACAAACTTGACGTCATGTGACACCCACCTTGCACAGTTAGCTTGATTTGCACCTCCCCATAGCCACCGCTGCCGGAGACCTCGCAGCTATAAACCCCGTTATCTTGCCGGTTCACTTTGTTGAATGTCAGTCCACCATTGTAAACGTCAACACGGCCCACATACTTTTCTGGTGAAAGACACATCAGTGATACAATCAACCAATAATATAATCAGCCAACACAGAAGTATAAATTTAAAAAGTCTTCTTTAATAGGACAAAAACACTGACAAACATCTAGACAAAGGAAGGGAGCACATATAGTGGAGAATTACAGTTTTATTGAAAATGCATTGAGGGGTGAGAGCAGAAGAGTGGAGCCACAGGGAGGTGCCATTAAAACAGACTGGCAGCAGTCCAACGACACTGTATGCAAACTGAAAGTGGTGTCATATTCAGAAAGGACAAATGTAACGCGAGACAGGACTGCCGGTGGGCGGAGAGGATGCCGGGCAAGTAAGGCAAAGAAAAAGCCAGAGAAAACATGCAGTTTTAAGACAAATGCGAATACACACGCACAAAAGTGTACTGATCTTTGCGGGGATCGCCCATTCAATTCTACGGGCATAAGCCTAACCCTAACCCAGCCCTAAACTGAACCATAAGGAGCCACACAAAACACAAGACTTCTGGCATTATTAGTTTTTTGATTGCATTTACAGATTGTTATAAAATTCAGTTTCAAAATAACAGGTTTTGGTTGTCCCCACAATGTAACATGTACATCCACGCCCACACACACACACAATATGGGCAAAAATATAGACATCCTTATTAATTACAAGAACTGTCTAAGCTACACCCATCACTGACACAATTCAGCACCCAGTCACGCAATCTCCAGAAACATTAGCAGCAGAATGGGTAGTTAGTCACTTTCTGCTAGGCACAACCTTATGACGCCGTATTGCCTGCACGTCAGATGGCCATATTTGTTCCCTAGTCAACCACAAGTGAGATGACTATGAAGGTCTGGGAGCAAGTTCACGTGGGACAGCCACACAAGCTCAGAGAAAGGGACCAAACATCAATACCCAACCTGAATGGCAGCAAGTCCCCCAGGAACATTCCAACATCTAGTGAAAAGCCTTCTCAGAAAAGAAGCTACTACAGCAAATATGGGCCAACCAAAATGAAAGTCATACCCGTGTTTTCAGAATGACAAGCTGGTGTCCACATACTTTTGACCATGTAGTGCATTATATTACTAATACTATATAATAAGTATATACATATATATATATGTGTGTGTGTGTGATGCCCTTCTCTGAGCTTGTGTGGCTGATCATTTCCCACGTGAACTTGCTCCAAGACCTTCATAGTAATCTCACTTGTGGCTGACTACGGCACAAATATGGCTGACTTGCTATATACACACACACACACACACACACCTCGCCCTGCCTTGGTCTCGTCTCGGTTTCAATTGACTTTGCCTTGGTTTACGTGGGTCTCGACTACATCACTAGTTTGAACGCAACGCACTCTCAAATCCATGTGCAAGCCTATCAGGACGGTACAGTGGCACAGGGGATAGCACTGTCGCCACACCCCGTCGCTCTGGGTTTGTGAAGTTTGCATGTTCACCCTGTGCATGCAAACTTCTGTGGCAGGTCTCCCAATTTGTACTGTCCAAAAACAAGCAACTTCAGCGCAGTGCCTAAATTTTCCGCATGCGTTATCGAGTACACAAATTGCAACGTATGTTGTACATTATAAACCCATAACCAAAGTACCAGCCACTTTAGCTTTAAATCAGGGCACTGAGTAGTTGAGCATAATGCAATTCATGAGGGATATACTTTGGTTGTTCTACTGGTCCTCCAGTCCACGACACACCTTTTATACCAAGCGGGACAGAGAAGCACAGAACAAATTAAAGGTCTTTGTGAATATATATTCTGAATGAATGTATAAACTCAATGAATATATAACTAGGCAAATGACAACCAACATTTCAGGAGCATTCAGAAGAGAAACATTTTTTCCTCACCGGTGGGTTTATTGTCATAGACAACATATCCTTGGGACCCTTGCATATTCTTGAATTTCCACTCAACTCTGGGGGTCCCAAAATCAGAGGAATACGTACATTTGAGGGTAACCCCTGTAAAAGGTAAAATGGCATCTCAGAAACACTTGCAGGAAAGGAATTATTTTGAAAACATTTAAGGCAGTATTACTAAAGCATCACACATATTTCATTTTTCAAACAAATTTATATACAATACTAACCACACCCATAATACATTCTGCTCATACGTTTCTGATCTTCAACAAAAAGATTAAACCCAGACCTACCCGAGTTCTCAGGAACACTGGGATTCTGATCTGAAGTCGTCACTGAGAATGCCAATGTGCCTGTAGTGGGCAGAGAGCAGACAATGGAAGAATCATGAGTGATCCCAGTAAGAATGAATAAATGAATGAATGAATG
>JABFEB020000038.1:16678310-16690536 GCA_019775895.2 Stomatorhinus ivindoensis | reverse complement strand
CCTGTAGTGGGCAGAGAGCAGACAATGGAAGAATCATGAGTGATCCCAGTAAGAATGAATAAATGAATGAATGAATGGACAAAAAAGCCTGGGTGCAGAAAGCAAAATGGTGATATGTAAGCAAAGGTGGCTCACAAATTGCAATTTTTGGCAATTTGAAAGTGGAAAAAGGAGACAATGCAAATTTGAGTTTTAAAAGCCATATTCTATATATCTGCAGTTTTAGCCTTAAAATCAGCACAATACTGTCATTTGGTGGAGCCCGATTTCCGGCACTATTTCTGTGAACTTTATTACTACACTCCAGCTGCATAAGCAACACAGGCAACCTGCACCCACATTTAGGCAGAAGCAAGTCAATTTGGGTGCATTTAGATAGTTATAGGGGAGATGCACTGCGATGGGCTGGCCCCCTGTCCAGGGTTGTTCCCTGCCTCGTGCCTGTTGCTTCCGGGTAGGCTCCGGACCCCCCGCGACCCAGTGGGATAAGTGGGTATAGAAAATGGATGGATGGATGGATAGGGGAGATGCAAGGCATTAAGTACAGCACTGTAATATACACAGTGCTACAGCACCTAAAAAAAACATGAAATCACCACGTTGCGCTTAAATTTCAAGAAAAGTAAGGCACAAGCTTCACTACGAAAAAGATGCGTGCAGTAGCAAATGATCAGAGCTGAGAAACACAATGGCGCCTGAAGCTGTGGCAAAATGTTTTATTGTACAGCACAACAAGTTTCTTTGTATGTAATGAAGCAGCACAGTATAGGTACTGTATCTATTAGGCCTGGGTGGTACCTATTTTTCTATACCGTCATACCTTCTAAACACACCTCCCTGGGACACGGTATATGGCAGGGACCTAAATAATGCAGGTTGCGCAAACTCATGAGTTTGCGCAACCTAAACGGCCTCATCAGTGTGGAAGTTGAGCATTAGGGAAACGAGATCACTCGTTGTTGAGGAGCTAAAAAGATCACCCTTTGTTTGACACCACTGTTACTGCCTGATCTGCGGCCGCATGCGCACTAGGTTTCATGCATGTCACGCATGTTCCTACAGTTTACAGGAAACATTCTGTTTCCTGGAATTAACCTATGCGTGCATTTTATTCTTTGTTTTCCTTTAAACAATTAACTGAGGCCCCAATCACCACTAATGCCACGAAACAGCTCTCTACTACCATTGTTTAAACTGATCATTACAGCATCTCTGTATCCATTTAACAGCATCTGCTTATTGTAGCTGTCCATCATAAACAGTACTATATACATACTGTATTACAGTTAGATGACAGTGGGCCATTATACAGCCGACAGCGCTGCGCATTCAGCTGCACTTGTTTCACTAAGCGATAGTAGGACGTTGGCAGGTATATCTAAGTCCACTTTCAAGAATCTCCCAATCAGGGTTTTATTATTTACTGTGCAATTCAGACGTAAATGTGGTCTGACGCGACACAATAGGACGCATATCCACGTACACAGGTCTGTATTTATCGTGTAATATGCACCCCCTACATTGACGTTACATGGAGAACACTGGGCAATGTATGTGAAATTTTTTGTATCACTATGGACCCCATGGGTGGGACTAATGGAAATCAGCCACCACCAGGTATTATAACTAATTAGGTCAAGCTCTTAAAGCCTAATATAAGTACCAAATTAAAGACTGCTCACAATGGATCTGACAAACATTAGAACATGGACCTACATTTTCAATCTTAAATATAATGAAACATTTGGGTGGAACGATATAGCATGCCCAAAGTCACCCCTAAACTAGCTGTGGTCTTAAGCTATGCTCAAACTCCCCCCTCCCTCTAACAACTCATTACGTAATATCACCGCATTATGCAAATCCATAAAATGTTACAAATTTTAAGACTCAATAAAAAAACTATATTGCAAAACTGCCCAATTCTTATAATCATCATTCAATTTGTCAAACTAAATCAAGTTAATATAAAATGCAACATTACTACATATTGCATAGTTACACTCCCCAACTCACAGAGATGGCGGATTATCAACAAAGATAGTCTGCTTCAAATATGTCATGATCTGAAAGTATTGCCACCCATCATTATTATGCAGTCACACATTTGCCCAGCGGCGAAAAGCTCTGCTAGGCCCTGCCTTCTTTTTCATTGACGGCTTTCACACCAGGACAATGACTGGATCAGTAACCACGAAACAGCTTGCTACTACCACTGTTTAAACTTAATTTTAAACAGTTTTTTTAATTAATTGTGATCTTTGGATACGTTTAGTCCATCAGGGCTGAGAGAAGCTATTCAGATAATACATTTAATATAGTAAATGGTCTGATTAACATGCTTTCCCAATTAATTGTCAAAATACCACAGACGCTTCCCTAATCAATGTTTGGTATGCAGTACGATTCTAAACGGAAGATTTTTTTTAATTCTAGTTCTTTATTACTAAGCAATAATTTTGACTAAGAAGTTCAGTGTCCGAGAATTCACACAGATACACTGCAGCTCATACACTGAGGTAAGTAAACATGTATAGTGCAACCTTTAGTCTTTCCTTGTATCAGATATGTAAAAAGCAACTTACCTAGTTAAACCTGTTTAACAGATTCCCGCACAGTTGAGGAGTGCTTACTTTAAATGAATTAAAAACCAGTTTCACAACATATTATTTACATTCCTTTCAAAATGTAAGTGGCACTGGCATAAAAAAAACTGACATTTAAATACACAAGTAATAATTATTTAAAGTTTTAATGTGGGTGGGCGATATAAAAAAACAATCCTCTGTTTGAGGATTTGAGAAACCACATACTATACTAGTAGTATATACTGATTTGACCAAAAAGTAGTAAGTTGAATGCAGTGCATGCAGAAAATATGAAATCTGCAGTACACCAAACATGCCCAGATGTCATACTGATTTTGAATATATCACCAGTGTTACTACAGGATCTAAGTCAACCGTGAATGAGAGTTGCCAAAAACAGAAAAAAATGTGTATGTCCAGTTCCTGTGAGGGGTTCTGCCAGTGTCAATACCGACAATTAAACATAATTGGCCATTTTAGGAAAATGAATGCAAATGATATTCACCAGGGAGAGCTCAGTCTCAGAATATAATAATCTAAATTAATTATTGATAATAATAATAATAATATCTTTAAAAGGGACAACAAACCAATGTCAGACTAATTGGACCAAATAAGTAAAAATAAATAAGCTTGTGCTGATTGCTTTTGTAACTATTCAGCAACATAATGACCACACACACACACACTCAATTTGTCTATCCTTTCAATTTACGTGGGGCTTAACAGATGGGATGTTTTAGTTAATTTAAAATAACTAGACAATTCAGTTAATTTGTAATATATGGATGCATATTGTATTCATCCAGGGGGAAAAAATCTGTTTTTCCAAATTGGCAATCTTCCTCTTTTTACAGGTAATATTTTCTGTTTTTCTGAAATAGCGACTTACGCAAGACTCTTATGCAAGATGATCTAACTGAGGATGTCTGCCAAATGCCGTAAATGTAAATAAGATAATCATCTTGTTTTTACAAGCAACATTTTTCTGTTTTTAAGCTGCACAGATGGTGCACCATGAATCTACATTTGTTTCTACCTTGGTTTGAGACACTGGGAAATAATAATGTTTTTAAGTATAGATGTATAATCAACAGTTTAACTTTGCTCAGGAGTCTCCGGGTTTGTCTGGGCGTGAAGCCCATTCCAAACTGCTCGACACGGCAGCGTTTCTCCTGAATCAGTTGAAGCGGTATGGCATACCTCCCGGAAATAAGCCAATGGATGTGAAATGCACTCAGGCCAACCTTGTTGTGACTCGAGACTAAGTCAGACGAATGCTGCAAATACTGGATTCTCACTGAGTTTGACTCGGGTGCCATAATCGTCTTCAGAGATGCTTGTGTCAGAATCCTGGTCCAAACTTATGGCATGAGGAATCATAAGAATAGGCCTGAATGCATTTCAGACGCATCAGCTTAATTCTGTGAAGCATGCAGTACTAATCCAGGAGAAACTTTACGATGTCAAGCAGGTCAGAACAGGTGCCTGCACAAAGTTAAACTAATCATACCAGCTACTTAAAAACAAATATTCCCCATTGTGCCAAAGACAGAAATAAAAGCAGATTAAACTACACGGATAGGGCACCGTGAACAAACAAAGGTTACGTCACTGATTCAGTGAAACAGAAAAGCATTAATCGTAAAAACGGTATGATAATCTGATTGATTCAAAAAACAAAAAAATATTACTAATAAAAACAAGGTGATGAATTCCAGATGAATGCAGCACACTTCCAAGTAATATGCTTTTGTAAGAATTTGATAATGTACCAGACACACCCGACGAGTTATTACAGCACAGCAGCTGAAAAACACCGTTGGAAGCGATGCCTTGTCTGTGGGGAACGATCCTTACGGAACTGAAAGACCCGCGGGGAGGTCATGTAATGCTACAAAACAGCATGCGCGCTACAATTTTTTTTACGAAAAGCTGTCATACTGGACACTACACTGTATGTATGGCAAGCCAAATGGTATTTTTAAGTATAAGGCTCTTCATAATTCTTAGTTTTAAAAAAAAAGCTATTTTTACTAGTAAGAAGACGAATTAAAGATATCTACAACGCAATTCTTAATAGTAAGAAAGATCCTTCACTAGTAAGAATTCATATTATAGAGCTTTTTACTAGTCGATTTTTACTAGTCATATATTCCCATTGACTCGCATATCCTGTATTCAATTTTCACTAGTAAAAGGACAGAATCGTTGAGACCTACAATTCAACTCTTACTAGTAAGAACTGCTACTGTAGATATCTGCAAATATATTTTGACTAGAAAGAATTCCAGGCCAACATGTCCGTAATTTAGTTTTTACTAGTAAAAATTTAATTACGGATCACCATAATTACATTGCATAGATATTATACATATCCAAAATGTGACGTTACGACGAGTAAGCCTTATATTAATAAGAGACTATTGGGCTTGCCCTGAGCATGCAGCGTGCAACATGCAGCCCGGCTCTCCCGTTTCCTACTGCACAGCACGAGCTACGGTTCCCGAAAAGCGCAAGGTCTTTTCCCTGTAATAAAAAGATATTGGAAAAGATAAATGAAATTTTATTGTGTGGGCGCGATGATGATTGCCCGGCCGAAGCAGTGCTTCTCCATTGGGCAGACATCGCCCATTCCCATTCTTCCGGAATACAGTCCCCCTGTGACTATGGTGGCTCTCCGCCAGCCGCCTTCCGTCCGGCATTACCTCAACATCCCACCCGGCCAGTTTTTCTACTCGACTGTGCATAATAACGCGGGCCTGCCGGAAGCACAACTCAAACGGATACTATAAATTAGGTATTGTAAATGAAGTTTTTAATAAAACAAGTTCGGGTGCGAATTGTACACAAGTTTCCCGGCACTTTTGATAAGTGATCGGGCTAAAGCAGAAAGCGTCGGCATTAAGTGGTTTAGACCGGTTTTAGTTCGAATTCGGTTAATATCCACCTGCAAACAAATCACATTCGATTAATCTGATATTAGTCATAATACACTAGCGCTTCAAATGAAAACGCCAACGATTTTTTCCGGCGCACATTATATTATGCGTTTACCTGTTGCCTGTAGAAGGAGAGTAAAGACGAAAGTCAACAACATGTCGACCGGAATACTTGGAAGGAAGGTGTTCCTTTCAAAAGCGTCGATTAAACAAAGTCTTGGAAGGATTTGCGGCGTCTCCCAACCCGGCCTGTCCGCTTCGGCTTGACTTTAAAATGCGTGAAAGTTCTCCTTTAAAATAAAATTCGAATAAAAGCTGAAGAAACCAAGTAGCCGCTTGTCAGGGAGACACACAGACGCCCTTTGCCGGCTGCTACCTGCGAGCGGGTGCCGCTCCACACGCCCTGCGCGTGACGTGTAGAAACTCCGCCGCATCGCCGGCGTCGCGCGGCCCTTCCGCGGTATCGCTTCCCAATACCCAGCAAAACCATTTCATTTTCGACAGATACCTATGCTCACATTTTTCTCGTGCTGATGTCATTCATATGCATGAATCTAACACTTAAATTAACAATTGGATGGATCGGGAGACCACAACACATGAGTGGGGTGCATAATAAAACGGCAGGCTAATAATCATATAATATCTTAGGCTCGACAATAAAATTGTTGCATAGTGGATTTAACTACCAGTGCGAGGGTATTTTAACAAAATACATTTAGTTTCTGCCTGAGTTAGAGTCATAGCACAGAAAAATGATACACTGCCCAAAATAATAATATATTGTACATTTCATTTGGTAATTTAAACTAAGATTATACAGGGTAACCACATAATCCATGTCAGGGAGGATAGTTTGAGCTAAGGAGAATTTGTAAACAACTATTTCATTGAAAAGCACCTGGGAGGTATTCCACAAAACAGAATTTATGGCAAACGTGAAAACTATCCAATACGAGAATATAAATGACATTCCTATTGGACAATCCTTACATTTGGCTAAAGTTATTTAGCTAATAGATTAGTCTTGCCTTGTGCGACACCCCCTTGATTTAACTTAAGTGCCGAGTTTTTGCTGTGTACTGATTGGTCCTATAATCATGGATGTGCTACTAATATTATTGTGAAATATCTGGATGAGTCTTTCAAACAAAGAAACAAACCAATAAAAGAACAAGAAGATTTTAACAAATTAGCCAAACACAGGAGCCTTTCAGTTTTAAAGTACTATGTAAAACCTGAAGTAACTCAGTGTCCCCGCTGACATGGATTATCTGGTAACCCTAATTACACACACGCATGCACGTGTGTGTGTGTGTGTGTGTGTGTGAGAGAGAGAGAGAGAGAGAGAGAGAGAGAGAGAGAGATAAACACAAATCACATATCTAATCACAAAATTAGGCAGCAATCTGTTATTCCTGTCTTCAGTCAGTCTGTTCTTATAAAGACTGATCGCTGTTATAATATATGTACAGCTCTGGAAAAAAAAATTGAGACCACTGCAAAATTATCAGTTTTTCAGGTTTTACTATTTATTGGTATGTTTTTGGGGAACCTGAACATTTTTGTTATATTCCATGAACTACTGACAACATTTCCCCCGATTCAGTATAAAAATAATACACTTAGACCATTTAACTGCAGAAAAGGACAACTGGTCAAAATTTAAAAGATGCTGTGTTTTCAGACCTTGAATACTGTATAGAAATCAAGATCATATTCAATTTTAAACAACATAATACTAATGCTTGGACTTCAGAATTCAGAAATGAGTATCTTGTGGAATAACCCTGCCATTAAATCACAGCTTTCCTGCATCTTGGCATGTTCTCCACCAGTCTTTCGTGTTGCTCTTGGGTGACTTTATGCCACTCAGCTCGGCTTTCTTTGGTGGCTTGTGACCATCCTTCTTCCCCTGAATCACATTCCAGAGGTTTTTAATGGGCTTCAGGTCTGTAGATTGAACTGGCCATGACAGTCTTGCTCTTGTGGTCCTCCATCCACACCTTGATTGACCTGGCTATGTGGCATAGAGCATAATCCTGCTGGAAAACCCAATGATCAGCATTAGGGAACATTGTCAGGGCAGAAAGGAATAAAATTTCCTTCCAGGTCAACCTTGTACATGGCCTGATTCATGCATCCTTCAGAAATAAAAATCTGTCAGATTTCAGCCTTGCTGAGGCACCCCCAGATCATCACCGATCCTCCACTAAATCATACAGTAGATGTGAGACACTGTGGCTTGTTTCCTGGTCTTTGTCCTACCATTAGATAACCAGGTGAAGGAAAAAGCTGAAAATTAGACTCATCAGAGAAGACGACTGTCCCGCCCTGCCTATCTGCCCCACCCGTTTCTCCCCAGTGTGGTTGGTCCCAATGAGCCACACCTGTTATGCATTAGACTTACCTCTTGTTCCTGCTCTTGTGTAATGCGCTTCAGCTGCCTCTCATTCTGCAGCATTGTTAGTCTTTGTATAAAGGTACTTTCCAGTCCTATGTTCCTCAATCTTGACATTAATGTTGTTGCTCCCATTCCTTTGTTTTGAATTGTCTGTGATCTTATTTGTTGTTGTTGTTGAGTCCTTGGTTAATAAACCCCCATTTTGTTCAATTCCTGCTTCCCTGTCCTTCCTCTCGCTCAACACAACAATGCCCTTACTGCAGTCCTCTTCAGCCCGATCCGTATAGTCTTTAGCAAACCTTAGCCTGGCTCTTTCCTTCTCATCTATGGGCTTTTATCCATAGCTTCATGACTTCTACCCCACACAGAGGAGCTGTTTTTTGAGCTGTCAGTGCCATACGTTTAACACCATTTGCCGTTCTTTGTAGATCACTTAATGTCATCCTGTGGTTGTTGAGTGACATTCGCAGGAGTTGACAATCCTAGTCAGTGGAGTCCTTTTTGCCCTCAGCCAGCCTGTAACTTTGTTGTCTCCATTATCTGCTGCTTGACCCTGTTCTTATGGACTGCCATCTTTGAAATTTTGTGCATGGAAGCATCCTGCAGTCATCATGCTCACTGTAGCAAGGCCTCGGCCCCACCAGGAATGACTGAAACTGCAGAGGAGACTGACTGGAACCCCTCTGCTTTCTCTGCTGGACACCAATCAATTGGTGAGCTGTATTCTACTGTTGTATTGAAGGTTCCAGATTGTGACCATTTAGTTGCATTTTACTACTATTTTTGGAGATCCTGGGACTAAATTGTATAACTAGGTGCACCAGTGCAACGTGAAAATATGCCCCGTGAAATTGGTGTGTGTGTGTGTGTGTGTGTGTGTGTGAGAGAGAGAGAGAGAGAGAGAGATAGATAGATAGATGTCGTGTTCCCATCACAGAAACTCATTCTTCTGAGGCTTTACTGGGGTGGGGTTTGTGGCGGTATCTTGCTGATTGCTGATTGATTGCCAACAAGCACCGGCGTTAACCTTGATGTTACGCGGAACTGCAAAGAACATATAACGTTAATGTAGCGAAAACTGAGCAGCTGGAATTATTTTTGTACCGTAATTTCATGTAATGCATTTTTTTGCTTGCGTCTCCATATTTCTGGAATTGAAAACTATACACAGGTTACACTTTTGCATAATATTGTCGGTGCGGTGGTGAAAATTGCCATTGCTTATTTGCAGCATAACGTTACGTTATTTTTTATTCTGTGAAAAATGAAAGATAGATCTGCTAGGCAGATTTAATAATGAATTAGTAGAAATAAAATATAAAGAAAAAGCTGTGTCCCGTTATGACCGCAATCGATCCACCCAGTAACTATATGATAGCTAACAACAGGGTGTTGTTTCATCACCCTTTGTTTTAGGGTGGCGGTGTAGTTTCCTATGCAATTACGAGTGAAGTTTAACATATGAGCTTTTTGTGTCTCCCATGCCTGTTTAGCATAAGGGTCCCCGTTTCCTTTGTAAAGTGGGAAAGCGACACACGAAAGCGGCCAGGAGCTACCAAAGTTCCAGGAACTCAGACCGTGGGAAAGTGCCTCGTGAATACCTCGTGAAGTACAGCAACAGCTTCAAGCGTAATCTATGCAGGGACAGACAGAATAGCGGCAGACCACATATGCTTTCCTTTGTAAATGCATTATTTGCTATACATGTTATAGAAAGCACCATTTAGCTGAACTTTTTCACATTAAACAATACTTTATGAATTTTTCCTTTAAAATAAAAACTCGCATTTCTGTAAATTCTGTAAGAGGACCAGTGGAGTGTCTCGCTATTGATAATATCAGAGGCTAAGTCAAGTTTACCTGGGGCTTGACTGTTTTTTGTTTGTTTTGTTTTTGAAGGAAGATTGGAATCGGGGATAAAATACTCAGGCAGGGTTTAACATACCCGGGGCTGTAGTCCCTAGTGATTGGACGTAACACTGCCCATGACTTAGACCATTTGAGAGGTGTCACATCCAGCAGTAAACAGTGGCCGACAAGAAGTGACAGCGTCCCAAACAAAGCAACTGAGAGACAAATGCAAAGCTTCTTGGATTTAAGGCAGAGCCAGACGCCGCAAAGAGTCCATTCATCGGCTGCTGGCGAACTCTGCCTTCGCTACGCAAAGGTGGCCAAACGTCTATTCTTTGTGAACCAAGATTCAGCGTCGTCACAGCTTGGCATCTCACGACTTGTACTTCCGGTCCGGGCGTGAGCACAGGCACAAGTTAAGGTGAAAAAGATGCAAGGAGGAGATTAGAAATGCCTACATGCTCTTTCTCCAGTACTTTAAGAAGTAAAAACAAGGCTAAACAAGGGAAGTCAAGAATGAAAATGGCTAGAAATATTGTCCCCCTCCCCAAACATTATCAGAAAATGAAATCTGGTATTCACTGCGAGGTTATACCATAGTTAAACAGGCAATTACTTCCATTAGTAGACAAAAGCAACACTAAACTAAATAGCAGCAATAATGTTTAATATTTAGACAAGAGAATGTGCAAAAACCAGTTAGACAGTATTAAGTAACAAGAAGCCAAACTAGACATTTTCCGGGTCTTAGCTTAACTTGAAAAAACTATGCTTCATAAATAAAAAACTTCAATTCAGTCTGATATTAGTTCAGTTCAGACTTTGATTGGAATCTTTTAATTTTTATTTTTATTAAAAACCATTATAAAAATTTTTTTAAGGCAGCTTTGCAAAGCATCCCACTATCTCGACATCATCCACTGTGCAAAGATAAAGATTTAACCTATGTTAGAATGCCAGAAGCATTCTAGCTTTAAGTAGTAAAACATTGGTGGTCCGACACGTGCCATAACGCAGAAAGAGAAATGAAAAAATTAAATGAAGGGTATACGGCATATCCTGGCATGGCCTGGTATTCTAAAGACAACAACGGGGTCATGGATGCAAGAAGTGCAAATCTTCCAGGAGGGCTTAAATAAAACGAAGACACTACCAGAACTGGAAATTCAGGGTGTCAGGTTTCATGTGAAGAAACAGCTTCCTTGCGTAGCTGATTAACAGAACTGAGCAGGTGCAGTCTGGGAGAGCCTCGGATGGTGTTTTGGTCTAGTTAGTGATGTGGTTCCCATGAGCTGCTCTCCAAAGAACGGGGTAGCAGGCCGGGCACACATGCAGCTAAAATTAACCATACTGCCACATGGGAAATGTTTCAACTGTCATTGTATTGGCCCCATATTTTGTTATCTACAGATGTCCTCAGGATAGCCAAGTTACATTCTACCTAAAAAAAGTAAAGTCAAAAAGAAATGCTCTTTCTTAATATGAAAATTCAGCATATTGATGGTCCCGTTCAACTCTGCTAACCTTGCTGAAATGCCCAGCATGAACAAGACATATAAAAACATGTGTGGCATGTCTGAGACACATCTGGAACATCTGGAAGTTCCCCACGCAGTTACAGAAGGCACACTAATGTTAAAAGCATTGATAAAACATATTCAAAGAGGTCGCTATGTGATGCCGATTTGCATCTGTGCCACAGCTCTCTGAGGGGCCCCAGTCAGGACATTCAGGGACGACATTATCACATACTGCTGCCCCGTGAAAGCAAGGAAACGTAAAACGCACCCAAGTCATGCAACAGAAGAATCAATCAATAAATAAATGCAAAATAATGTGGCTGAGAATGACATGTGGGTCATATTGTAACAATAAAAGACAGAATAACTCTTATATAAAAGAAATATAAGTGCCTTCTTTATTGACAGCAGACTAGAAGTGGTACAGTCAAAGAGGTCAACATTATTTTTTATTAACATAAGAACAAATAGACATAAAAAGAGGGAACACTCAGCCAGGCTTTGGGAAAAATAAAATACAAATCAGAATAGCCCGACACGTAACATAACGCAAAAAGAGAAATGAAAAAATAAAATGAAGGGTATACGGCATATCCTGGCATGGCCTGGTATTCTAAAGACAACAACGGGGTCATGGATGCAAGAAGTGCAAATTTACCCGGCGAGCTTAAAAAAACGATGACACTACCAAAACTGGTAGTCATTTAATGGGATGACATTTAATGGGATGACATTTTATGGTTGCACAGACCAGTTATACAAAATAAAAAGAGAAGTACATTATGATTATGCTAACTGGTAACATCGTGTGTATTAAAGATATTAGGTTCTTAACTGCTTTCCAATTTTGCACTGTGTTTATACAATTATAATATTTCATTTAATTCAGGAACAGGACATATTTTAGAGTTATATCTCATA
>JABFEB020000038.1:16646372-16670210 GCA_019775895.2 Stomatorhinus ivindoensis | reverse complement strand
ACTGTAGGTGGTGGTAGGACTCTAATGATTTGTGTGCAGCAGGACTGGAGGTGGGAGAGTTCAGAAAAATGGAGTGAGCTGGTGGTTTTTCTTTTTCTGTTTTTTCTTTATTTTCACTACTGATATACAACAATATGCAAGGTATGCCCATCCCTGCTCCTGGAGATCTGTCACCCTGCAGCCCTAATCAAGCCCTTCAGCAGCATCTCAGTATTAGAGCCAACATGATCATAAAAATGCTTCACTTCAATAACAGAGCTCCCTATTATAATTTCACTTCAATAACAGAGCACCCTATTATAATTTCACTTCAATAACACATATGAACATATTGGATAGTGCCGAATAATTTTTTCCTAATCAGAGTAAATCGTACATTGTGTAAATGTTACCACCACAGCTACTGGGAATATCAGTTTCAAAAACTATAACTAAAGAACGTATTTGGCATCAAATAGGTTTTGTCTCTATCCATCCAGGCCAATCTGGATCACGTAGCTACTAACGTTATCATGTTACGTAACGCAACTCAATTAGAATTCCTGTGTTGCACTGAACATAAGCTGTCTTTAATTAAAATGGCTTCACAGTTGTTCGTTTGAATAGCAGAAATATACTGATAGGGCTATTTTCACAATTCAAACACTGGAACTGTTTCTGATTTCAAAATTTTACAGTGTGACCCATGATGCATAATATAGATGTATTACTTAACCTTATATTCGATTAGTTGAATCTGATGTTAAATTATTCTTGTTAAATTACATAACGCGGTTGCCAGTCTTTCCCTTCTTCCCCTCTGATGGGCAGCAGTACCTAGTTCTGGTTTGCTAGATAAGGATTTGTGGGATTTAAGGTACCCCAGTTTAAATGGCCTTTATCTTTGTTCACTTACATTTAGCCTCCATTGAAAACACAGGATATGAACAGGATAGTCTCAAATCCATCCATAGGCTTCACAGTGATTATAGGCCTTGTATGTGTTGGTCTCAATGTAACCCTGCCAGAAATTGGATTTCGGGTTCCGAATGTTGTTGTTTTTTAGAAATTCATTTTCTTTTTCAAAGGTATTTTCATATTGAAATACCATATACAGGTATAATCCATAAATATACATTGAGACATAGATTGGATCTTATTTTCCCTGTTTATTGTTACAAGGAATTGAATAACCAAGATTTTAGAGTAATTTCACCATCATAATCATATGTGGGTTTTGAGAGTTATTGTGACATGTTAGTGGAGTATATAGACAGAACCTATTGTGAATATCGATCCCAGTTTCCTATGACTACTTTGCCTGACTTGGATAGCAATTTAAAACAGCCTTTAACCAAAATACACATCTAAGTACTTTTGTTTATGTGAGTCACAAAGAAAGACAAAGCATGACAGAGTCAGAATAATTTGGTTTGCTTGCAGGTATGTTTATTGTATACTTCCTTTGATGTGTGTAGGGGACGTTTCTGTTGAAAGGCCATAATGCACAGCAAGATTTTGTGGGCAAAATGTAAGGGATTGAGGCAATAAAACAAGTTTCAACTGGAACAGTCTAATCAGGGGAGAGTTAGCGTGCAGATAGAATAAACATTTGGATCCAAGCCTAACGAAGGAATCCCCCCCCCCCCCCCAGGTAAAAATGTTCAGTTTGTTACACAAAATCATAAATTGTTTATTACAACATATTTCCTGGAGTTTGGTAACTGTAGTTTTTCATTGTACGTACTCTGATGGAAGCAACGTGCTGAGACTGGAAGCTGCAGAGGCCATATTCTCGCTGGATCGGAGGTTCAAATATGATCAAGAAATATCTTCTTAGTATAATAATCAAGGAAATTAAAATTAAAATAGGATGATAACATCTTCATATGAGAGGCAACTGTGAGGCGCCCACTGCTGTCCTAGGAGTGGAAGATTATAATTCTCTGATTCTGGTGAAATTTTGGTGAACTGGGGTGAAATCTGATGACTCGTACAGAGACTGAGACTGTCATAGAAGAAAATGTTTGTTCTTGTGTGAGGCAACAGTCCTAGTCAGTGCACCATCCCAATACCAAAAGTTATTTAAAAAGTTATTACTCCTTATCTGAATATGCTTTCTTTCATCTTCGTTAGGGTCTATCAATCCATCCATCCATCTACAATTGTTTCTACTGGTCAGGGTCATGAGGTTTGGTTGGGCATCGACATTTTTTTCTGTTAATTGGGGAATGTTTGGAAGGACTATGGCAGCAGGGGATAACTTTTATTCAGTTGGGTTTAATAATGCTTTGGAATGCTGGAAATTGGCACTGAACTCTATCCCCAGGCATTACTGAAGGGCAAGATTCCCCAACTGAGGGCCTACACCCTTCTAGGTTGATACAGCCATGTCATGTAGTAAATGGGAAGTTTGCTTGAACGTGTTTCTTCATGTGGCTTCTGCATATTGTCGTCCACAAAGTGCAGCAGAAAATCAAATGGAAGTAAGACAAACAAGGAGAATAAGACAATTAAAATGACTGTAAAAAGGACCAGAGAGAAAAAATGAGTTTTTGATCTTGATTCAAAGGTGCAGCCCTAATGAAAAGGTGATGTGGGCCTAGATGTGGCTGTTGATAATGTGCAGTCGCCCCCCCCCCCGAGCTTCGGTCTAGACGTTGACATGATCAAGAGCATCTGATCAGAATACCTAAGTGAGCAGGAGGGGGAGTAGAGCAAGATACGTCTGCCATTCAGACACTTAATATCATCTGAAGAGTAACTCTATGATTGACTGGAAGCCAATGAAGAGTGGCCATTGTGAGCGATCTATAGTCATGCTTATGTGTACGCATATGGAGATGTGATGCAGTTTTCCTGGGCAAGATGAAAGTAAGAGACAGAATCTTGTATAGCTCCAGTGCAAATTGAGTTATAATATTCCAAATGAGAGGACATAAAATCATGGCTTACTTTCTCAAAATCAGCGTAGGAGTGAAGGGGCTTTTTCTTGGTGAATACTCTCAGTTGGAAGAAGCTGGCATTGTCAACAAAATTAATCTGTTTTTTTTTTTAATTAAATAATGTGATCAAATATCACACCTAGGCTCTTAGCAAAGGACTTGTTGAAGGGTATCAGTGGTCCAAGGTTACCAACAAGAGCACTGAGGAGGTCTGAGGGCCCAGTCGATTTTCGCTTTACTTTCATTAAGATTAAGTAAAGCTGAAGGGGAAGGACAGTATTGAGAAACCTTTGCCTGTCAGATATTATCTAAATCATGCAAGACCAGTAGCCTTTGTGTCGACATACTGATAAAGGGGAACAATATGAATGTCATGGTCAACCGTGAACCACCGGCCATTTATTAATATCATTTAAAACTACGACACCAAATTCTGTACTCAGATGAGCTTTAAAACCAGAGGCGGCCATTTGAGGTCCAGAAAGTAAAAATCCAAGGATTTTATTCCAACCAACCCGTTGAGTACTCTGTGACTGTGACTCTTTATACTCAACTGGTTGGTTGAAACAAAATCCTGGTTTGGATTTTTACTTTCCAGACCTGAAATGTCTGCCTCTGTTTAAAACTAAAGTATAATACTTCACAAATGCCCTTTTCATCCAAAACAGTTGCAGAGCACATCCTCCAGAATTTTAGAGCGAGATGGCAGCATGGAAATAAGACTGAAGTTTGAAAGAACCAAGGGGCGCAGGTTTAGTTATTTAATCATTGACTAAGGCATGTTTAAAATACACTGGAAGAGATACTGCAGCAAGGCAGCTGCTGATAATAATGCTCAGAGACAGGGTTAGGGTTGTTCCGGAATGCATTCATCAGTTGAACTGGAGTTGGGATTGTAAAAAAACCAGGGGGAACAGAATTGGAATTGAACTCGAATTTCAGAGAGATTTAAATTCCAACTCCAGTTCCATTTCCTGATTTGGATTGGAATTGATGAATACATTCCAGAACGGTCCAAACCTGCAAGTTGGTAAATGCATATGAAGGCCTGTGGCCTGTACTACGAAGCAGGGTTACCGGCTTATCGGGGTAACTTGTCGCATTTAAGGTACCACAGTTTAAATGGACTTCATATTTGTTCACTTACATTTTGCCCAGACCACCTTAAATCCAACGAGTTACCCCGATAAGCCAGCAACCCCACTTCGTAGTACAGGCCCCAGGGAGGTTTTACTGCACAGACCTACCCAGGCTGATGCCCTGGGGGCTCCCTTTTTACTGCACAGACCTACCCAGGCTGACTACCTGGGCGCTCCCTTGAAAAGTGGCCTCAATCAACCAACCATTAAAATTTTACACTCACCATCCACCTCCAGTCAGCAACTATGCGATTGTAGAAAATAGTAGTGGTGACTTTGGCCGTGTTAACGTGTTTCATCTGATCAAGGCAAGGAGGAGCACTCCGATTAATAGCAGCGTTCGTGATATTAATCAAAACTCTAGGCCTGTGGCAATTATTCACAGTAATATCTGAAAAGCACTACAATATCGGGTTTATCTTTGGTAGCACTTTTCCTTTAAACCATTTCACCATTTAGTTTTGATGGTTTGTTTAATGTATGTTAGTTTGAGTTCTCCTGCTTTAATGTTTGTGTAGATATTTCAGTTGCAGTTCATGGTCTTGCTACTTGTTTCCTGTTCATTCAGTTGTCCTAGTTTCGCTCCGCTTAGCGTCTGGTCCTTTCTCCCTTATCGGTTAATCAACCTCTCCTTGTTGCCCCCGTGCCTTTAGCAGTCAGCTGATTTCATTGGCCTCATCTGCTCCTCGTCGCCCCTAATATGTATTTAAGTGCCTGCCTTTGTCTCATTGGTTAGTCTCTGTGAATGTTACCATGTTCATCTTATACTGTTGCGGTGATGTTTGTTTTTTTTACGTTCTGCTCCTTGTGTTGCTCTTTTCCCCTTGTTACCTTTTTGGTTTTTTTTTTAAAGTCGTTCTCCCCCCCCCCATTTGCTTTTGACCCCATGTAGTTCTACTGTTTTGTAATTTCCTCAGCGTGTTCAATTTCCTCAACAAACCCCTGTTGTCTCTTGGAGCCGCAAGCGGATCGTCACCTGTTCCCAGCCTGCACCGTGCCCCACTGCGGTGACGGCTTCTTGGGGGAAGCGATTCTATCAAGTTAGGTAATAAAGAACAAATCAAACACAGAGGTGACAAGTTTCAAACAGGCCTTTGAATTTATTTGGTCTGCTTGATAAACCAGTATTTAAGCATCACCACATAAGAGATTATTCAGAACGTTCAAATCCAGCTGCAAATTTTATCTCTGGACCACTGATTAATATAAACAAATATGGCACAGGCTGTTCAGTATTTCATATTGAGCTTAATGAGACTAGACAGGGAATGTTTAAGTATCACAAATCTAAAGGAGTGGTTCAAACTACAATGGACAGTGAGATGCACAGTAACGGGATCTAATCTCAAACATGCTTAATCACTCAGTAGTGCTGCTGTGCTTCCGGTTTAGTCTAAATACAGATGCTGTTGGTGTTTACTGGAGCTCTAGCAAGACGAATAATGCCAAGATGGTCATCTGTATGCCCGAGCCAGACTGGAGCAGAAAGCTCAGGGCAGAGCAGACGGGAATTTCTGAAAAAACAAAGAGAACAGTCATTAGCTTCTGGGCGCACAGGCAAATGTATTCATACAAGCACATATAAAAGTGACCTCATTTTATCAATAAGAAAGGCAAAGGAAATGTTTGCATGTACTAAGATGAAATATTTTGTTCTTGCACACGTTTGAGAGATTCCTGTCTTTTATCCCCCTATAAAAATACATCTGCTGTCCCAGAATAAATGAACAGTTTGCGGCAATTGTCCTTACTCTTGTCCACTGTGGAGGACTTCATAACAGACTGTTTCTGCTTGATAACGCAAGTGAAGTTCTGAGGCTTGTCAGATGAGAAGCCAGCGAGGGACAGCCTGCATGTTTTATCAGTTATGGTAACATTGGTCCGATGGCTGTAGGTTGCCTCAGGCCTAGCAGAGGAGTTGGTGCTTCCAGACAGACTGCTCCCACTCAGGTAGTCACAGGTGATTTGGCCACCAGCTGGGTCAGACTCAAACAAGCAATCCATACGCAGGTTATTCTCCTTGGTTTGGCATGGCACAATTTCCGTCACTCTCTGGGCTGATGAGAACCCTGCAAAACATTCAGTTCAGCACAACGGTGTGTTCTTATCTAAAGCGATTTACAGATGTCTGGTGCACATTCTTCTGGTGTCTGTCAGGTGGAGCACCTGGTTAAACAGTGCTACATGAGGGATTTACGACCTCCAAATTAGTTTGTCCTTAAGCACTAGGAGGCTATCTACTACCCAAAACAGATTATTTTTCCTTCGATTAATATGTGCTTAAGTGAGATATGTACACAAATAAGACAGGATTAACCCGTCCTTATGATTGTCCAATAAGATTTTAGGCAAGGAGCATCTCTATTGGACAATCGTGACTAATAGCTTAGTCAAACCCAGCTAACCGAGAAATTTGTGGAGCTCCCCCCAGCACTTACAAATACAGCTACATATCTTAGTTTGAGCAACGGGAACGACAGTCATGTATAATTGTTAAGAAGCAATCACAGGCAGAGTCTCTTTGCTTACCTAAAAAACAAATTATGAAGACAAGGCGCATCTTCATGTCCAATGCCAACAAAACGTATGTAATATTCACTATGCTGCTCTTAGTCACAATGAGAGGATCCACAATGCAAGTTTCTTGGGCACAGATGTTTATTACAGCACCGATGTAAACACCGTAGAACTAAAGACACAGGAGAAATGCAAAGAAAATACATCAATTACATATTCGCTAACAATTAGATACAAACAACGATTAAACTCAAAATATTACATACCACTTTCGCCTGCTTGTGAGCTAAGCGGGAAGGTCGGCTGCTTAAATGGTCTCTTTTAAACTCTTGCACAGTCCAAACCTCCAGAGCCGCTTGTTGCAACTTGTCTCTCTCCTGCCCGTATGACGAATATCATACACGTATGAAAACAGTTAAAATATAGCGGAAAATGCTTAACCAAATTAAACAACTCTTAATCAAAAACAGTTCTGTTTATACTAGTAAATATAACTTAATGTTACAAAGGAAATTAATCAAAAACAGAAGAAATCTATTGAAAATGAAACACTGATGCCAGCCTGTGCTAATAAAATATGCAACCAAATTACAGTTAAAACCAAGTCAGCACATTCACCCTATTGTTAAAGATGACTTCGAGTACTTTTTACTAACCATTTTATTTAACATACAACATGTTTAACAAATAAACAGTAATAACATTTTGTCCATATATGAAACTGATCTCCGAGTTTCAATTTATGAAGATCGGTATTAGGCTGCCTTTTTAATATGCTGCGTTTGAAATGCATGGAATTAAATCAACCTCCACAAAATGTTTGTCGTCATAAATTTTTTTCAGTAATATCAAATAAATATTCACTTTCAAATGTGTCCGGGTTCAGTAACTTGCACAAAATCCTTTCAGTGGATCTGGTTAGACCTCATTGATGAATGGATCTGAACAAGTCCAAATACAGGAAGAGAGAGGAAGGAAAAAACGGTTTGGTTTAGAGGATATAAGACACCAGAAGGTTCTCAAAATGCGGTAGCTCCCATCAACTATGATATGACAGAGCATTTTATCTCCTCCTGTCAATCAAGCAAAGCTTTTTTTTTTTTGTTGAACACATTAGGTCTGACATTTAGCATTGTATATATCGATATATATACAGTCACAAGGTACACCCTGTTTCAGTTCTATGGTCATTAAAAAAAAAATCTGGTCCTTACCAGGTTCTAAAATTATTTAGGTACAACTTCAGGTGTAAAACAGCACAACAAATTCCCTCATGTCATTTATTTACCCAAAATACAGCCAAAATGGAGACGTCATGCGTCTTAACTAAGTACACCCCATAATTCAATATCTTGTAGAACCACCTTTAGCAGTAATAACTTGAAATAATCATTTGCTGTATGACTTTATCAGTCTCTCACATTAATGTGGCCCACTCTTCTTCAGAAAGTTGCTTCAGTTCATTGAGATTTATGGGCAATTGTTTATGCGCAGATCCCTTAAGGTCCCACCACAGCATTCCATTCAGGTTCAGGGCTGAACTTGTAGATTTGGCTTGTGTGCTTGGGATCATTGTCTCATTGCATGACCCAGTTTTGGCCAAGCTTTCGTTGTCGGACTGACGGCCTCACATCTGACTCTACAATACTTAGCAATAGCAATACTTCTCTACAATACAGAGGAGTTCATGGTTGACTCAATGACTGCAAGTTCCCCAGGTGGCTGCAAAGAAAAAGCCCAAATCACCAGCCCCCCACCACCGTGCTTAATAGTTGGTATGAGGTGTTCGTGTTCATATGCTGTGTTTTGTCTTTGCCAGATGTGGCGCTATGCATTATGGCCAAACATCTCCCCTTTGGTCTCATCCATCCAAGGACATTGTTCCACAAGTCTTGTGGTTTGGTCACATGCAACTTTGCTGACCTAAGTCATGATGCCATGATCTCTTTAGAGAGATCAGATTTTCTCCTGGCAACCTTTTCAAACATGCCATACTTGTTCAGTCTTTTTCTAATTGCAATCGTCTTAACCTTTAACATTTAACATGCTAACTGAGGCCTGTGGAGTCTGAGATGTAAGTACTAATTTCTCCAAGCATTGCATCGTCTGACCTTGGGGTGAATTTGCTGGGACATCCACTCCTGGGAAGATTGCCAGCTATCTTGAATGTTTTCTGTTTGTGAATAATTACTGTAGAATGACAGACTTCAGATTGTTTGGAAATGGTCTTATAACCCGTCCCAGATGGTTGGGCTTGCTGATGCCTTCCCTGCTTGACATTGTGTTAACACACACCTGACTGTTCCAGACCAGCAAACTGCCAAAACGCCCGTTTTGTAGAGGTGGTCACACTTGCTGATGATCAGTTAATTAAGTTGCTTAATTCCTGTGGAAGTAAAAAGCGTGTACAGTACATCATTTTTCATGCACTGCTTTTGTTATTCATTTTGTCTTAGTTTTTGTTAAATAAATAATGACACGGTGTTGTGATAATGACACATGCGTTGCTGTTCATCTGAGGTTGTATTTACTAATTTTGGTAAGAACCAGATTTTTTTTTATTATGTCCTGAAAAAGGTGCACTTTTCTTTTTCACATGACAGTATATTTGATATAAAGGTTCTATTAAAGTTGATATTAAATTCTTTGTTGAGGATATTTGTTGTTTTGTTTTCTGCAGTAATCACAGTAATTTATTTTCTGGAGGACAATAACAAAGCCGTTCAAATGTATGACAGTCGCAGTAATATGAGATTCCCCATTACAAAATGCACTAATGTTAAGGACTACAAGCTTGGGCATACAGAAATTGCACTATTGGGAAATGTTTTACATTTTAGTTACACTCAGTTTCTGGATAAGCGTGTAAATGCAATGCTGACATGAGTCTCTGGGTATATATCAGTCCAAGTAAGACTTCAAAAAGTCCAACTTAAGGTCCACCTTCCTGTTTTTTTTTTTAAGTTAAGAAAGGAGGGTGTGGTTCACCTAAATACAAAACTGATTTCACAAGTACATTGCTCTGAGCATTATTTACAACATTCAGTGACATTCAAGTGTCTTTCATGCATGAGTTACTTCCCGTTGAGGTAGAAATTTCGCAGAACTTGATTTCTTCAAGAGTCTGACAAAACTTTGTTACCGCAAAACATTGGGGAACAGACACTCTGTAGTCTTTCGCTGCGTCTCGTGTTCCCCGAACAATGAGTGCATACATCTTAAATAACGTAGATAAAAGATAAAAATGTTTTCAGTTTTCAGACAGTTTTCTATGAATCAACACTGTAATGCCTTATGACTGTCAATAAGTATTCTAGTAATGCGTATTCTGTATGTTCCTCCTGAAATGCATTGTTTTTGAATGAGTATTCTGCATGTTCCTCCTGAAATGCATTGTTTTTGAATGAGTATTCTGAATGTTCCCCCTGAAATGCATTGTTTTTGAATGAGTATTCTGCATGTTCCTCCTGAAATGCATTGTTTTTGAAGAAGTATTCTGCATGTTCCTCCTGAAATGCATTGCTTTTGAAGGAGTATTCTGCATGTTCCTCTTGAAATGCATTGTTTTTGAAGGAGTGTTCTGCATGTTCCCCCTGAAATGCATTGTTTTTGAATGAGTATTCTGCATGTTCCTCCTGAAATGCATAAGGTTTATTACCTTGACAGCTCTCCAGTGTTCTGTTGGACTCCCAGAAGGTTTGTGGTCAGCAGAAGGGTCTAGATTTTTCAGTGGTATGGTTCCGACACACTCCTGCATTCTAGCTTGACATCCTTCACCTGATTCTGATTAAACACTTCCACAGGGCCCAGAGTCCCAAGCCTTTTAATTATCAAGTCATATTTCACTATGGACCAAACCTGCAAGTGTGCCTCTGCTAACTGATTGTTACCAAGTATAGTCAACAGTTTGTCTCAGTCCACAAGCCTTTGTAAATTTGACCTTCCAAGTTTCATCTCATCACTGTTCTCAACTCCAGCTAATTGTTTTAGTTTCAGCCTTTGGGTTTGGCTCCTGAATTCTGTCTCTGGTTCATGTTTACCAATGTCACTGTTGGCACCCTCACTTTGAACTGTGTCCAATTGCCTGGATATCACAGTTCAGTGCCATATTCCTTCTGCCCTTGGATCTCATCCAGTTCTATCTTAATGCTATGCTGAAATTGTCTGCCACAAGTACTACAAAGTCCTGTTTCATGTAGGGTTTCCATGATTCAATCTCCTACTCAACATTTCTGCAAAATGGTGCTGACAACCAAGTATCAGTACTTTGAAATGATATTATAGAATTTCTTAGGCTGCTTGATAAGTCTGCAGGTTTCAAATCTAAATACAATTAATGCATTTTGCTTCTGTGATGTTGGGAAGTCACAGAAAAGGAAACTGAGTGATAGTTTGGATGATTTCTTACTTATTACTCAAGAGCCAGACAGGCTTGCCTTTTTCCAGAGTAGGAGAGTGCAGGAGAAACTGTATGGAAATTCCTAGCTACACTCTCCTAGCTACACTCTTCACAGTTCAGTAGATAGTGCCACCCGACGGTTGCTCATGTGTACTGCAACAGTGATATCACATTCTTAATGACATGCTGAACACAAGGTCCATCTTTCTCTGAAAGGTCATATTTCACATCAACAGCCACATCACCCCAATCCCTGCAACCTGAAAAACACAGAGGCTGAATTTATACCTATATATTATAGTACATTTTATTTCCGTATTTTTTTTTTTTACAAAGAGATAGCTAAGAGAATTGTATACATTCACCCATACAAGACCTATTTATTAGGATACACAATACATCCGGCCAATTAGAGATATGCTTGATCTGTGCAGAGCAGATGCACTACAAAAGCCATGCAGTGCATGCAGGTTACATTAGCTGTTCCTGTGGAAGGATAAGTGCCCCTACAATAAAGCTATGCCTCAAATGCAAAAAAATAAATAAAATCCATCAGGCACTTAAAACATGTGCTATAGGCAAGTGGCGTGTCACATTGTATTTCTGCATATATTTGCTGATGCAGGCAAGTATGATTTAAAGCAGCATGTCATCACAAATAATACTGATTACAAATGCCTTTAGCTAATACTCTGCTACAATCACACCTCCTAATACTGATCTGAATAATTTCTAGTCTTCAAAGGTACCACACAGCAATGGGAAGTAATATACTGCAGGTTAGAAGAAAAAAGAACGTCATCAAAAAGAAAAGTTGTACCAGTCTACCTACCAAATTTTAGAAATGTTGTAAAATTGTTTTCATTGAAATATCTAGGCATTAGATTGAATCACTGTATAAGGGACTGACATTATCATGTGTGTAAGATATAAACTTTATTGTCTCAGCACAGATTGTTCTGAAATAAGCATCCGTAAAACTGTGTATAGAGCAAATCAAGAGAGATTGGTCTGCTTAATCTCATTGTCCCTGAAAATTACCCATAAATCCATCTTCTGTACCTTCATATCCTACACAGGGAACGGGGGTTCCCGTCCTACCCCTCCTGAATATTTAAAATTTTAAATCATATAAAAGAGGAAGAAAAATCACCAATGTATGACAGTTGTGCTGAATATACTTTGGTAAAAGGATTTTTAAGTCTTTTTTTGATGACAGGTGGAAAAACCTCTACAGACTGACAAGTGTGTGACCCTAGGAATGTTCCTCAAATCCAGAAAGGCAAAAGGACATTTGTTTTCATGCAGTCAAAAATCCCAGAATGACAGGAAGTGACATCGCAATCAGTAGGAATCCTGAAGTACTCTGGATAGTTATGGCAGAACAAACAGGAACATTTCCTGAAATGAGACAAGACATAAACTCAGAGTCTGACACCTATACTGTGACAACCCCTGACATCAATTACAGAAACAAAGCAAGCACTCCCTCAAATGGGAAACCTTTACCTTAACTTTGATATGGCTTGCACGTTAATGGTGAATCAGTTCGATGAATAACAAAATGAATTACAATATGCTTTAAAATATGAAGCCATCGTGGCTCCTTAAAGGGCCACAAGTTTAAATTCATAGGTTTAATTCATACCTGGAGAATATCACAAATTCAGTTCTAACTAGACATAATTCTATTGTAACCAGTTAAAATACCACTTTCTGATACCAGGACGTTAATTGTACATAGCTGTAATAAAAACGTAATTATAACTAGTTAAAACTGAGTTCTTGGTATCAGAAATAGGATTTTCGACTAATTAAAAAATTTATTTCCGTACCACCAACTGGCATTCGAACTAGTCAAAACTGAATCCTGATATCAGTAACTGGTATTTTAACTACATACACTTCCAACTCCCACTGAAATAAAGAAAAACATTTTGAATCTCACTAGCTAAAATATAATTTCCGACATCAAGAACTGCCACTGTAACTAGTTGAAACTGAATTTACGATATCAATAGCTTGTAACAATAGGATTTCTATCAAGAATTGGCATTATAACGAGTTAGAACTGAACCAGTGATATGCTTTAGGTATGAATGACAGGCAAAACCAGCTCGTCGCATGTGCCTGCGGTTGCACGCTAGCTTTTACTCACTGGGGTGCAACGCCATGCTATTCTCCAGGGCTACGTCGCCCTGTATCACCCGGCAGGTATAGGTGTAGGCTTTTTCATCAGAGGTGCCGGGCAGGCGGGCGTAGACGAGCCTGCACAACGTGGGGTTCACCAGGCTGACATTCGCCCTCCTCTTCAGGTCGAGCAAAGGTTGGGCACCGGGTCGGGTGCTGCCCGCCAGCCTGCTGTCCAGCTTGAACTCGCAGTAGGGGCCGGGAGCTTTGTCTGTGGGTGGGAACTCGCAGTCCACCCTCAGGTTCCTCTCAAAGTAGGTGATGCAGGGGAACATCTGTGGGCCTCTCGGTACATTCCCTATTACCCATGCGCTAACACCTGAGACTGGTGAGGAGAGAGCAAAAGTACACAGATTCAAACCAAAATTATCGAAAAATAAAGACATGACCACTTAGTATCCTTAAACTGAAGCAACAGACCCATCATTACAATTTTCTGGTTTGTAACAGTTGTGTGATATATTTGCATGAAAGGAAGAATTCCTATGTAATTGCTTTTGTGACATCAGCTATATACCTTTTCACCTTACCTAATAAAATAGAAACGACCGCAGACAAACAGGACTCCATATTGCTTTTCTCCAGCCCTCGGCTCCAGGGACAGATCAAGAGCATTGCTCTAAGTCTTTAAATTATAAACCTGCATAAACAAAACACACACAAAAAAACCTCTATCATAATACTGAAAGCAATATCCGTGGATTAAAACATTAATCCACATCTAAGAATAGTGGCGAAAAACTACAAAATTGTGAAGGCCAATTATAACGAAAACAATATGAAAATCACATCGGTGGTCTTGTTTGCAACATTCCAGGACAGACCAGCCCTTAGATCCCTAGATGTTAAGGAAATTATTAATTTTCTAATTATACGCGATTTAGTTATTCTCAGAAAAAAATCAACGACTACATAGATGCCCGAGCGTTTTTATTGCATATATAATACAGCGAACAGCATAGGAAAAATTTAAATATTGCTTTATGATACCGCATCAAACGCTGCAGCTAACATTTATATGCAATAATACTAATTCATCCGACGATACCTAACATTGCATTACGTATATACAAGAGGTTTTGTCATTCGTAGTCCTCGTAAACGTGTTTAGTTATGTCACAATAATAAGGAAATACAACGTTTCACCTGATGTAGAATTGGTCCTTATTCGGGAACCGTGACGCACCGTTTCATAGCGGCAAATGACACGTGAGCAACTGGGAGCTGCAAGTGCTGAAATGGCCCAATAACGATCATTTTCCCAGCCGGAGATATCCGGCCAGGGAAGGGCGTGGTTTTGTTCTTCGCTTGTGTGTTTCATGCCTCTTCAATATTAAGACCTTTTATAAACCGCTACAGACATGATTTATTTCGAGATTGCACTAGATTCTCCCCCTGTACAGAAAGCTACTTAGAACGGTCCACTTTCCGGTCATAGTGACGATGAATAATTTTTTTTAACTTTGTTTATTGGGTTTTGGCAACATATACAATTGTGTCCAAACAATTAAAAATATTTATAAATAATACATTTGTCTTTATATAAAAAAACACAAAAAAAGTACTCGTTAAAATATTTTGCATACCCAAACAACTTAACTTAGATGAACTAACAGCCACACACACACACACACACACACACACAAATCAGTCAGCTAGTGGGAGACCAATGTGGCTGCAGACATTCATAATCAGACATCAGCACATCTCCAAGCCGTCTCAATCACTTCAGTCAGGAATGAGTTGGAGGTCTGTCCTCCTAACAAAATGAAACAATGGACCCCATACTTCCCCAAATTTACTAGGGCAACCACTTAATAGCTGTCTGGTGTGACGGGGCCCTAGTGACTTTACAGAGTTTAAGGGCCCTGGACGTAGAAGATTAATTTGATTATAAATATATGCAATAGAACCTTTCAGAGTTGGAAGTTTAGTCCAAAAACCATCTAAAATTGTGTCATTAGGTAAATTGACGGTGAATAATTTTGATCATGGACATTAAGTGTGATGTTGATAAAATAGTAGATTTTAAAATAACATTTAATGCATTAGCTGTCATTAGCATAATGAATGCTGTTTTTTGCACGTTTATTTTAATTAATAGTTATGACCTGTTGTGTAGAGGTAAAAAAATAGTAAACTATACATGTCCGCGGAAACACCCTTACACTTAAAAAAGGTGGATAAACTACCTGACATCTACACAGAACTGCAGTACCACTGAAACCACACCATCATCAACTCCAGAAGCCACAGCATGGCCCGACACCGTGGGTTGGCCAATGGCGACCCATCGGCCCGTTCTGGCCCACCTAGTAAAATATTTGGGCCCCTAAAGAGGTTTCCTGTTTTGGTTTTCAAAAATGAAAGTCGTTATCTCACAAAAGCTATCTGATGTAGACAATGCTAATAATTCTAATTATAAATAACATAATTAATATAACTACTATTTAAACAAAATGTATTTAAAATATATAGCTGCAATTTCATGCATCTGTAAAACTATATTGGCTCCTTACTGAGCACTGTTGAAAAAACCTCAGAAGTCACAGCTAGAATGAAACTCCAGTTAGGGGGCAGCGTGAGGGAGTCTGGGGGGAGGAACTAGAGAACGTAGAGGAAACCCCACGACGACACGGGATGAACATGCAAACTCCATACACATGGAAACCTGGCAGACACTTAAACCCAGGTAGCAGAGGTGTGAGGTGACAATCCTGACCACTGCACCACCATGCCACTCCCACAATAATAATTCACTCATTCATTTTCAGTAGCCACACATTTACCTGTAACTCAGTGATCCAGTGATTATCACGGCACTCACCTAGAAAACTGAGAATAATAAAGCCTCGCCATTTTTCTGGAGCAAAATATTGGTAAAAACCCGAATAAAACCTCCCCATCACCCCCTGCATCCATATGTGACAGCTAGTGCTATTTTACGTTAAAAAATATCCTGAACACGAAGATTTCAAGTGCTAGGGTCGTAACGATACCTATGACCACAGACAGTCTTAAACATCTCAGCTACGACAGCTTGCTTGGGTGTCCTAATATAACCGCACCAAATATGCAATTCCTTAACCGTATGAGGTATGGCTACCATTTATGTAGGATCTAGAAGTCTCCGCATATCTAAAGATATAAGTCAAAGGAAAGATGCATAGCACGTCAGAGATCATTACCTCTATCGCAGCAGATGTCGATAAGGCATGTCAGTGACCGTAATGTTATCCTTCAGTCAACAGTGTAAAGAAGTTATTTGTACTGTAGAAGTGCAAGGTTGACCAGACTGCAGACACGGCTGTTAAACCAGAGCAGCGCCAGTCTCGCGGGTCCCTGAAATTCCTCATGCAAAAAATGTCTAAAGTAGCTATCCTGCTCTGTCTCCTGTTCGTCACCTGTCAAGCAACCAGAAGTCCGTAAGTAAATAAAAGACAGAACTTCTTGCCTGTAGTTTTCCAAACATCACATGCATGGAAATGCATCGTCTCCTTTGGCTGCGTATAGTTAAACATACCTTAAGCTGACAGTTAAAGTTGAATGTAACCAAAAAACCAGGGTTCCTGTTGCAATCGTTTAATTCTGATGTGATTTTACGATTGCTTAATGGGTTGTGTGCAGCTTTGATTCTGAATATTATTTTAATGGAAATGGCAAAGCAGAGAATCGACTATTCAAAAGAATTATATAGAGAAAGATTAATCTTTGGTATTATTAAGGTATGAAATCTTATCAGCAACGATTTTACCACAAGTGCAATTGCACCCTTTACTCATTAAATGACAATGCTATTTGAACATATCAAGTTAAACAAAATAAAATTATATTGTAATGAATTAATTGAAAATATGGCTTGTGCTAGTCAATGCTTAATGACAATTTCTGTAACTGTATTTTCGTAATTTCTTTACGAATTAATTTTTCTGGCTGAATGCATTTTTGACTGTGAGATATAAATCCTCAATAAATAAGTCTTAGCTCTGATTCAGTTCTGCTAATTTCACTGTGCGTCTGAAGGCACAGTAACCTAAAATGTGTCTTTTGTAGCGTTTTCTGGGTAACCTTCCCGGGTACTATCCAGGGAGGCTCTGAAGCCACAGTATGTGCCCATGTCTTTTCCCCTAATGAGCCCCTGAGCCTGACTGTCGCACTGACGCACAATGACCAGAAGAGGGCACTGTTTTTCAAACGGATAGACGAAGACTTCTATGAATGTTTCCTCTTTCAGGTAAACCATCTACTTAGATATGAATCACAAATACCAGACTGGGGGTGGGTTGTGGTGAGGGTGGAAGGCGACATGTGCCCCTGTGTTTTATAAAGACTACGATGCCTGTACTCCTTATGGTAGTCTAGTAATGATCCGTCTTAGTAAGACATCATCATTTTGTGATCTTTATGTGTGATTACTCCAATATCTGTGCATTATAAGCACTATTATATAACAATATTTGGCCTGTTGTCTTCATCTGCAGGCTCCACTGGTGAAGGGAACTTCTCAGCAGAGCGTTGAGGTGGAAGTCCAAGGGGCGACCTTTCAAATAATAAAGAGAAGCGACGTGACGTTTACCCCCATGTCCTTCTCAACGTTCATTCGGACTGATAAACCTGTTTACAAAGAAGGGCAGACAGGTGACCCTTCCCTCTCATCGTCTCTCTCGCTCTCTCACTCTCTTTCTTGCACAATCGTTTGACAGTAATTTGCGCATCTTGAAAATCGTGCATAGCTATGCATTAATCAGCTTGGTGAAAAACACTGAGAGTGATACTAGGTGAGCGGGAAATACTGCTGGTGCAGAGTATGAAATATTCTGGCCAGCACAGTGATATTTAAATGAATATCACAGTTTCACCACTGGTGCATTGGGTAACATAGGAATTATAATATTGGGTATTATGTAATTTTCTCATATTGTCATGCTTGTCCCCTGTTCTGTCCCATCTTTTTAGTGCATTTCCGTATATTTACCGTGGATGAGAATTTGAATCCTGTCAATCAGCTGGTAAGAAACAGGGGATTGCTTCTTAAATCTCAACCTTGTCAGTGGAATGCGCTGTTCTCATTTATCCACATTTTTTTCAAGGCTAAGTTTATATGAAACATTAATGACAAATCACAGCCTCGCGGTATTGGGGGAGGACTATCCTACGCTAAGGATGGCTAGTTTTCAGTAGTTGCACCACATTGGGCTATTCAAGGGTTTATTTGTCGTACTGACAGGGGGAATGGCTGAGGCAGGCCTGGTTCTGGGAATAAACAGGCGTGGGTGTTCAAAGGTGATTGACCGGTGTCTCTGACTGCAAATGACAAGGAGGCTGGGCTTACTCAGCACATTGGCCGAAATCAAGGATTGTACTGCACTGTAGTCTAAGGCGACGCAGCTGGTCAGGGCTGCACTGTAGTCTAAGGGGAAGCAGCTGGTCAGACCTGCACTGTAGCCAAAGTTGACGCAGCTGGTCAGGGCTGCACTGTAGCTTTTAAAACATAAAAGGAATAAACCTTGGGAGGAACCAGACTCAAAGGGGGAACCCGTCCTCCAGGGGCCGGCAGGGAAAGTCAAATGAACAAGATGGCAACGTCCTAATTTACACTGTCCAAGATTTGAGTCTCAGTGTGGGGGTGCAGGCGGGTGATGGTGCACAGGTGCTGGTGCTGCTTCTGATGGCACCCTCCCCTACTGACCCCCCCCTGAATCTGACCTCTGAGAGCTTAACAAATCTAATAGGTAACAAAGCTAAATATTGCAGGAGAGTACAGAGTTATTGTCCCGTTTCTCAAGGGGTGCAGTGTGGGTGCAGCCATTAACAGGGCTCTTGTCTGCATGTTTCCTTTTTTCCGCAGTATGACCGCGTGGAGCTACAGGTAATCAGCCCGCACGGTGACGACACAAGCTAATGGATCAGAAACGTGTGATAACACCTCAATTGTCCAAAACATGGAAGGTCACGGGTCTGTCACCTGGTCTGTTGATACTCAGACGAGGATCCCAGCTTAACAATCATGAAATTGAAAATAAACTGTCATAGGAATAATGATATTTTAAACCAGTATCATGGTTTCATTGCTGTAACATTAGTGTTTGATCAGTACTAATTACACAGACATATAGGAATCTTGCTTGAACCAGTACACTTGATGTTTTTATTGAGTAAATAGTTGAAAAATCATGTAAATACAGTTTTGGAAAAAAATTAGAGACCACTCTATATTTTAAAAAAATCTGCATTGTTAAATCCTGGTGTAATCCTGGTTCTGCTGGTAAAAGGCTACACTGCGCAGCAGGTTGGTTCCAGGCTCAAAGTTCTAAGACAGCAGTTCACAAGAATAAGGTGAAGCAGGAGACACTGGGAATGACCAGAAACCAGCCAGGTAAAGGGGCAGATGCAGCTTCCTAATGCCAGATGACTGTCACCTTAGCTGCCAGTGTCTCATAAATCGGAGGATGACCTCAAGTGACCTTCACAAGGAATGGGAAACATTAAGTGGTGTGGCGTGCACTGCTAGGACAGTTCGTATCAGGCTCCTAGAAGCAGGACTGAAGACCCAGAAAGCAAGGAAGAAGCCCTTCATTAATGAGAAGCAGGGAAGAGCCAGGCTAGATTTGCAAAAAAATGCACATTTTATAGAGAAGTATACCCATAAATAGGGAAATAACTGAAACTGAGAATTTTGCGGTGGCTCTTAATTTTTTCCAGAGCTGTATATACAATCCATATAGAAAAGTATCATACATTTACATTTTAATGGTTTTCCTAATTTAAAACATTTTTATGTTTTATTTTAGATGAATTTAAAAATAAGACTTATCGCATAATTGTTGAGTTTAAATTCCCATATTCTGCCTTCTCCTGCAGTCTCCTGTGGGGCATATAATTGGCCAGTGGGTCAACACCACAAACAATGGCAGAATTCTGCAGATGTCCTTCCCACTGAATTCTAAGGCATACCCAGGACGGTACAAACTCTCCGTGTGGAGCCAGACTGGCCATGATCAAGAAAGTTTCAAGGTTCAAGACTATGGTGCGTTTTACAGTGAAAGCTTGAGTCTAATTGACAGATGTGTGCCTGATGCATTGCGTGAGTCTCTACCCTTCCTCTTTACCAACAGTTCCAGTTTCCTACATCTATATTTACCAGGGTTATCAAACATTTTTGGGTTTCCCCTCATTTAATGCACCTGATTCGACTCCTTGTGCTAATTACACAGCTCTTGAGTTGAATCATTTGTGGTGGGACAGGGAAAGATCTAAGCTACACAGGGCTCCAGCCCCCCAGGACTGGAGTTTGACATCCCTGGTCTATAAAAAATGCTGCTAATCTCTTAGCTGGTCAAATAAGCAGTAGAGGAAACTTGTATTCAGAACAAACTAACTTTCATTCATCTGGTACTTGTATTTAGTTTTACCAAGGTTCCAGGTGGACCTGAAAGTGCCAGAGGAGGTCAATGTCTTGGAAGAGGAGATTGAGGTTGGAGTGTGTGGCAAGTGAGTGAGATCTTCTGTTGTTTGTGTTACAGTTGCACAAAGGCACGGACGGCGGAAGCAGAAGCAGGACTCAGGGAATAGGGGAAAACGCAGGATTTAATTCTGGGCAATTCGGAACAGGCAGACATGATATGACGTTAATGACAGAACTGGGGAAACATACTCAAACATAGACTTAAATACATCAGAGTAATTAACAACAAGGAGAAACAGCTGGTAACACAGGAATTCCACACGAGGTAGCAAGGGGGACGCTAATCAAGGCCTCAGCTAGCGTTAAGGAAGTCAGACGGAAAACTTGGGTTTGCTGCATTTCTTCAGGTATACGTACGGGAAGCCTGTGGCTGGCGTGGCTTCGCTGAAGTTGTGTCGAGATGTTCTCAGTTATAGAGATGACACTAATGCCACTGCAGTCTGTCAGATGGAAGACGTTCAGGTAGGTGGGAAACCTGCACAATAAGTGTCACACTTTGTTCATTGTCAATTATGTTCTGCATATGCACATAATCTCACTTTCTAACATCATCATTCTGTTCTTATTTGAGGGTATACATGAACTGTATTTTACTAAAATGAACTTATCTAGGTGGCACGGTGGGTCAGTGGTTAGCCCTGGTGCCTCACACTTCTGGTGGGCATGCTAACTGGCATACCTAAATTGTCCAGCATGTGCATTTATGAGCCTTGCATCCTGGAGCTGGTATCCTGCCCAGGATATACTCCTGGCTTGTGTTCTGTGCTGCCTGAGATTGGCTCACAGCCTCCATATGACTCCACTCAGGATAAGCAATTGAAAGGTGTTTGGATTAACATTTCTGCACCATTTATATTCAGTTATTACTGACTGTACTGATTGTTCCAGGAGAAGCTTTTATCTACAAGCGACCAACCAGTTGAGTGCTCTGTGACTGTGACTCTTTATACTCAGCTGGACGGTGGAAACAAAACCTTGGTCTGGCTTTGTGCTCTCTGGAACTGAACTTTCCACCTCTGGTTCTGTTGTTAAAATGTGTTTTTTTATGCACTTGCTACTCAGATAAACTTCCTAAACTGCATAAGACTTTTTGAAATATTGTATGATGATCACTAACTTGACAACTAACACAGTATCTATCCTTAAGCCGCTCCAAATTGCAGATTGCTACAGAATGAAACATTGTTCTCCCCTCTGAACATGTGATATTCATATTTCCTCAGGTCAACAAAACGGGCTGTGCCTTCCACCGCTGCAGCATGTCCCATTTTCGCTCAGTCAATTGGCATGATTTTGTAAACTCGCTGAAATTCACCGTAAAATTAGAGGAAGAAGGAACAGGTGAGGGCATGGTTACGCTCCATGTGGTGTAGGAGAAGTGCCGGGAAATGTGTTTATGGGAATAGAGTTTCTTTTGTTAGGTGTCTTCCTAGAAGAAACAGCTCGGATAAGCCTGAATCATGTTGCCGGATGGTTATCGTTTGTGGAGACGCCCAATGTTTTCCATTACAACTCCACCTTTGAGGGCAAAGTAAGTCGGGAACATCAGACAAATGCTGACCCCTTAAGGACTGTTCATTCCACACTTCTCATATATTCATGGATTTTGTAGTCCAAAGGGTTATAAGTATATCCACAAGAGTTTTTTTTATTTCTGTACTGAATTGGTTCTGGACTTTAATGCTTTCCCTCAGTTTTCCAGAAGACTTAAGATTGTAGAGAACAATGCAGTGCCTTTGGAAATGTACAAGCAAATATCTACGTTTGTTTCTTTTTTCAGGTAAAAGCAGTTGATTATAAGAATTCGCCCATCGCCAATATGAAAATTTATTTATCTGATTATTCCTGGACGAAGAATGTTACCACTGATAGCAATGGTGTAGCGTCCTTCTCCATAAACACAAGTATTTGGTCTCAGTCAAGTGCAGAGTCACTTTATGTAAGTTCTTCACCCTTGAATGATTAAAAAAAAATAATAATAATAAAAAAGTGAGGTCTGAAGTTTACTGGCTGGTTTACTTTGCAGGGAAGTATACGTAAGGGAGAGAGTTTTCCAGGAATGGAGTTCCTCGCTTTCCACGATTCGTACACACACCTCACTCTGTGGAAGCCCGGTTCCGTCACACCCACAGACCCTCCACAGGCACAGAGTTCCCTGACCATAGATCCAGTGGAGCTCACATTGCCTTGCTGGTCAGAGCAACAGCTCCGGTTTCAGTACGTCGTCGTCGAGGAGACTTCCAAAAGTGGCTCATTGGACCTGTTTTACCTGGTTAGTTCCTAATGGCAAAGTATTTAAGTTGAGTCTCACATGTGCCAGTCGCGCAAAAGCATGGGTTTGTTCATTTTTATTGTCTGCATCAACCAGCACACTGTTTTAGACTCACAGGGGAGTTAAAGTATGTAGATTTTCTGATGCACTGATATAATTACTTTAATTAACTGCTTCTCCCTTGAGTTCAGCCTGCATTGAGTGTGTTTTCTCCCTCTTAAGGTATTGTCCAGTGGAGGAATTACCTCCCATGGTCGTATTCCAGTTGCACTGCAGGAAGGCAGTGGTGAGTTTATCGCTGTGCCTCAGTGCTTATGGCGCCCCCTACAGGATGAGAACAGTAATTTATTCACTTTACCACTAGTGACCAAGGGGGAGGCCTCCATTCCGGTGCAAGTGACCGCTGATTTTGGATCATGGGGAAAAGTGCTTGTCTACTCTCTGCTTCCTAGCAAGATTGTGATTGCGAACAATATGAGATTTAAAGCAGAAAAGTGCTTCAGAAACAAGGTATGGTGTGTGTGTGTGTGTTTCATTATCTCATGCACTGGGGAAGAGGGCGGACCTGACTGTGTTTCTGTCTGTGTCTGAGGGTATGGTGTAATTGTGTTACTTCACCGTGTGTATACTGTAAATACGTGTGTGTGTGTGTGTGTGTGTGGGCACTTTCCAGGTCTCCCTGCACTTCTCACACTCTCAAGCTGTCCCGGGGGAGGGAGTGAACCTGCAGCTCAGAGCCCAGCCTGGGTCTGTATGTGGCCTCTCTGTGGTGGATAAGAGTGTCCTGTTGATGGGTGACAAGAGGCTAAACGTAGACAAGGTAGGTGCTGAGCCTGCCTTGTATGACCTTCCCCCTGCCTGCCTTGTATGACCTTCCCCATGCCTGCCTTGTATGACCTTCCCCATGCCTGCCTTGTATGACCTTCCCCATG